>OY728151.1:178668627-179282793 GCA_963277665.1 Viscum album
CTTAGTATGGTAATTAACATCACATAAAATGTAGAATTATTTACATGTTAGATAATAGTAATATAAATGATACATAAAATGGTAGGGAATCACAAACATGAATAATGGGGCATGATATATCATGATAACTTAAATGAAACATGGGGAAGTGAAATAACTTTAAACCTAACATCATAATCATAGGTCAAGGTTAACCAACAAGAGATCAAAACATTTTTTTTAATGAGTCCCATGATGAATTAGGTTCACTCCCTAATCACTTTCATTATTTCTTATGAGACTAAAACATTACCCAATGCATTAGAGTGCTATATAATATTGGGTGCACCTGTCACTTTCATATCATGTATATGCATAAGTGTGCCACAGAGAACATTTAGTATAGGATCATATTTCATCCTATTTAATTACACTATTAAGAAGTGTAGAATAATCACATGAATTCCCCATAATAAAATGATTATAGTAATGTCTAGTTGAATACCCTTTAGTGGAAATAGATATGGTATTCATAATAAAAAAAACATTGTCATGGAAAAATCACAGTGAAATTTTGACAGCATAGCGACAGTACATAAATATTCATTAAATGATTTAATGATGGATAAATGGGTATATAATAATTTTTAATTAAAATTTATAATAATATGGATTTTTAAAATTATATACCAACATTAATAAAAAAATAAAAGGAACAAAATGAAGAATATTCTTGAATTAAGAGTAGAAGGAAATGATCCCTTACCTTAAGAGGGTGATTCCAAAAGTTTGGGAGGATCTTTTTATGATCTTGGGGAACCTTTGGAGGACTCTTGATAAGGTAGTTAATAGTTTGAACATGATATAAGGTTTATAATTGAATAATAACTGAATGTTGGGTGTGATTATATATGAAATGAGGTGATAGATCTTTATTATTTCTCAAACTTAAGTTTTGGAATATATATATAAAAGTAATCAAAACCACAAACCATTCCATTTTTTTATTCCATTTTTCTTTAAAAATATTAGTTTATTTTATTTTTATTATAATTTAAATAGCCCAACTTATTAAAATATTACCCTTGGTGATGTGGGAGAGAGTCTTGATCCTAAAGAAATCGTTTTAAAACCATAAAATATAATATGGGTTTGTGAGGATTCTTAAAGGCTTTACAAAATTAATTAATTAACCGAAAAATCATATTATTTTAAATGGGAAACAAATATTTTTTCTTTGATACCCTTTATATTATTTATTACACCATTTTTTGGTTATTATGATGTCATAGTATTAATAGTATATTTATACTATATCTACTTTTTACCCAAGAAATTTTTATCTCAAAAAATTATTTAAAAAATCACCATTGTATAATTTCTATGTTTTGATTCAAAAAATAATATTTATTTTATCCAAATAATTTTCCAAATATGTGAATTTTTTACTTTTAAATAACAATTTACATTTATTTAAGAATTATTGGTTTTTTTACAATAATATTTTTCAAACCTTTATAAGAATTATTTTTGACATCATAAAATTATATTATCAAGTACAAATAATAAATTTCTTTAATAATAATATTTTATTAAAATATAATTTATTCAAAAAAATCATTAATTTATCAAAATTAATATCTTAATTGAAATTACATTTTGCCCAAATATATAATTTATGTTTTATCGAATCAAAATCAAAATCATTTAAAATGTAACAACAATAAGAAGTAAATATATTTATTATTATATTGAAAATAAAATAAAATATTCTTATTCTTAGGATATTTATACATAGACATTTATTACATCCACAAACTTCCTAAGGGTAAGGTGGGTGACATTGAGATTTTCTTGGGATGGTTCAGAGTACTGGGTTTGGGTCATGATGTCGATGAGTTTGAACATCTCCCAAAAGTAGTTTTACTCATTATTTAATTATTGGATCTCATCTTAAGTATGGTCACGGGAAAATCTCATTAATTCTATATCCCTCAAAGGATCTGATAAACAAGCTTCATAGGATATAATCCTATTGGTTAAGTCCATCAATTTTTTTTATGTTAATTTGATTTATCTAAACCCATTATTTAGACTAATCATATGATCACTTTTCAACATATGGTTTTGGTGGTTAATAATAATTTAAATCCTATAGAATATTATAAAACCAGGTAATTGAATGTGTTTTCTATAACCATAATACAAAATAATGAATTTAATTAAACCAAAAAAAATATTTATTAATGTTCACATCGTTACACTCTTGCTTATAAGGATGTTTGAATGGGGACTTGTGTAGCTCTGTATTAGACAAGGTGTTAAAGGATTATACATTAATGAATTTACCTTTAACCACCCTGACTCTAGTTACCCAGATCTAGTGGTTACATAAAATTCATTAGTATAAGATACAATAGATCTCATCCCATGTGACCAAATAGTTTATCTTTTTGGGAGACTAGATACATATATGATAGTCAAATTATATTGGTAACATTAATATAGAAGATATAAACTTATTTAAAACATTATTATTCAATGTTTAATTTATCCAAAGATCCTTTATGGTACCCTAGGGAACAAAAAACATAATAATTGGCGAGCTTATGGTGTGGAACCAATCATGAATACATATGTAATAAAGAACATAATATATTGTCTAGTAAATACATATTCCATTTAATCAATAAATTGACATTAAAAATATATCAATGAAAAATATCAAAAAAAATAGACACATGTGAAATTTTAATTAATTAGATGCATATTATTTCTTGTCATGATATTACCATCAAGGCCTCATACCAATATTTCATAAACCTTATAATAATTACCTTATTCCAAGAAATTTCAATGAATGGGTAGGTCTAAAAAAATACAAAAATAAATTGGCCAACTTTTAATCTCATAATACTTGTAAATACATCATGGAGATATCTATATCTAGGTATCACCCATCACATATGTATCTCTAATGAATTCCTCACAAAATAATGAACAATTTATTCACTAATAAATTTTCCTAACTAATTAAAAAATAATTTTTTTCAATACAATGTAAAAAACATTGATATTTCTCTAGTGAATTAAATTTCATTGTTAATAAAATTCCTTAGATAACATCATATTATCAATGGTATTTCGTAAAAACAATATTGCACTAACAAAATTATCTATGATATAAAATGATACATTTGTAATTTCAAAATAATAATATATAATAATAGAAAAAATGTGCAGACCATAAATTATTAGTTGATGATAAGATCACGTCAATTCCTTAAAAGTAACAAATTTGAACTAAAGGAATGGATTTTGATAATTGGAGAGGAAAATTAAAGTGAAACATTAAAATAGCATTCATTAATGATTTTCAATATCATTGTAAAACAATTATGAGTAATTTTAAATAAATTTTATAAGGTATTAGAGAGACTTCTATAATATTCTTTTCTAAATATTTTATAATTTTGAAAACATACTATGATTATAAATTAAAATGCAGAGTGGAAGTCAAAATACACATAATGTAACAGGATGATATTTTAGAAGATATTTATATTTACTTAATTAATGTGATTGATATCCTGTGAATCATATAGTTCAAAACTTATGTGAACAATTTTTATAAATTTTAACATTAATCATAATATTTTTTTAAAAAAATTATATATCTATTTTAAATAATTTTATGATTACTTTCAATATACCCGTGATCCAAAATATTTGTTTCGAAATATTTTATTTTTGAGAATTTTTTTTTCATATATGTTTTACTTAATAATTATTTCAGAGTAATAAAAATAATAAAATTTATTTTACAAACATGTTTAAAATGGAATCATTAGTGATAAATTCATTAGAAGTGAAAATAAATGAATTTGATGGTATGAATATATAATTATCTGAAAAAAATTATCTTAGGCCTGAAATCTATTTTTATTATAATACATTTAAACTATAACAATTAATGACTTATTTTTCTGAAATGCATAGATAATTTTTATAATCAAATATTTTATATTTCATATTATATTTTTTAGAAAGTGGTGAATAATAATAGACTTAGTGTTATAATTATAAATTAGTTTTTCTAAAAATGGATTTGGTTCTATTTTTAATGATTATGTTAAATATAGTTTCTTCCACTTATAGGAATTGAATTTGAAAAAATGGTTTCCATATCTGGAATGAGAATATATAAATTTTTTAAAGAGCTCAATTTCATTTTGGTTATAATGAATAATGAAAAAGGTAAAAAATCATTAATATGATTAAGGGAAATGGGCATCATGAGGGGATAAAATAATGTTATAAGGGTTAATGTTACATAAAATCTATTATAAATCCTTTTTTTGAAGTTATTTCAACTCTATATCTACAATATTCAATATTGAGTGAATTTTAATCCACATTTCCCTGAAATTAAACTTTTAGTATTTTAATTTTCTGAATAATTATAAGACTACCACAACTTGTTGAGTCAATAATGTTTCCTTATGAATTTTCCATTCCTTTAGGTTTTGAAAATCACAAACACACTTTTTGAAGGAGGATTTATTTCCCATAAGATTTATCTTATTAATGAAAATTTTCCTTCCTAAGGAAATTTTCTCCCTATCTTTGTTTTCATTGTTCATGATTTAGTTTCACTAAATCTAACTCTTTATTTAAAAGTGTAAAATTTAGTTTCAATTTTAAAAACTAGGAAACCTATAAATAATTAGATATAAAGTATTCTATTTTCATGTTATGAATTCAGATTCTGAATTCTTCGGAATTTAGATTCCAAATTCTTCTAAATTCAGATACCGGATTATTATGAATTCAGATTCCAAATTCTTCTACATTTAGATTCCAAATACATCTGAATTTAGCTTCTATATTCTTTAAATTTGAGAATCCAAATTCTTTTGAATTCAGATTCCAAATTATCTAAATTTCAGACTCTGAATTCTCTTAGAATTCATGTTCCGAATTCCTTAGAATTTTGGTCAAAATTACTAATAATTTAGACACCAAATTCTCTTAGGATTCAAGTACTGAATTTCATAGAATTTAGATTCTGAATTCCTAAAATTTAAGACTCTAAATTATCTTAGAATTCAGGTTTATAATTCCTTATAATTTAGGTTCTGAATCCCTTAGAATTCAGACTCTGATGTCTATAGAATTCTGATTCTGAATTCCTTGAAAAACAGAATCCGAAATATTCATGTAATAGATATTTTTATTGTTTTTATCTTAAAATACAAACATAATTATTCATTAGAGTCTGAAAAATATATTTGGATGAGAAACCATATTTTAGTTACTCTGGTTATAATTATCAAATGATGTCATGCATTTGGTTTCTAAGTAACTGTTGTTTGAGTGACACGTGTACAGGTCCCTCTGAAATTCATGGAAAATATGACCATTAGAGGAGGAAGTCGACCATTGGATAAGTGACTATAAATACGAGCTCATTTTAATGAGCTCAACACAAATCTAGAACTCTGGAGAATATATGTTGCTGAAGTAATTTCTAGAGAGAAAGACACACATGATTTGTGCTTACTGAACAACTTGTTCTTCTTTCTTCGTGAGACTCTGATTGTTTCTATATACAATCAAGGAATTCTGGGGATAAAAAGATAGAGGTGGCGACTACCTTAAAGTTTAAGTACTTCCTTGATAATAAATATAGAGTTTTTGACTAACTTGAAGTTTGAGGGCTTGTAGGGATATAAAGACAGATTCTGATATTCTTATCGAGGGCTTACCCTAATGTGGGTAATATATACTTTCTTGAAAATATAAATCAAGGGATCTTTATCCAAGGTTGTTGGATATACTACTCATTGGGTTAAAAGATTTTATACTTGTTACTTGTACTGTTTCGAGTTTATTTTCCACAGTATTCTAATTAATAAAGAATTTATAACTATCTTATACTTTCTTATACTTCTATAATCTAATTATTAAGATTCAATACACTTTAAGGTAGAATCATTTCTCTTGTAAACTTTTTTTATGTTTCATTTCTAAAACCATATTTCTAGAATCTATAATGTTTTTAGAACAAAGTGGTCTTGTGAATTTACCTTGTTTAACCTTTTTAGACATAGTTTTCCTTAATGTTGAAAAAAAATTATAACCAACATTAAAAGTTCCAATGGAATTTTTAAATTTTAGAATCCCCCCCCTATTGTATATTGATCATCTACATCATTATTTTAATCCTAAAATTGTTATCAGAATAGGTCTATGAAATACTTATATTCACATTTATGTTTTCTAGCTCAAGTTTTCATTTTTCTATATTTTCCTTTCATAGATTTTTTATCCTTGTTTAAAAACTTTTACTATTAACCAGTTTCTGTGGAAAGAAATTTTCTTTTAGATGGAAGGAATGAATGTTGGTTCAATTGAAAATCTTAATCCTACTAGACCATCTATATTTGATGGGAATGGTTATGAATATTGGGGAGATCATATGAATACATTTGATATTAATACTGGAGTGGACAACTTCATTACGCTTACCAGATATTACAAGATTCATAATAAGGAAGTTAGAACTTTTACTAATCAATAAATGTCAAATATCAACTAAACTATAAGGTACGCAATACTTTATTTTGCTTCTTGACTAGGAATATATATATCCAGATTTCTTCTTGTGAAGCTGAAAATTGTATTTGGATGAAATTGGAGGTCACTCATTTTGGTACATCCAATGTTATAGAAACTAGAAGAGCTATGTTTAAAGCCAAATATCATGGATTTTTATTTCCTTATGGAGAACCAGTGTGAAAGGTACAATAGAGGTTTATGGTTATTGTTAATAGTTTACAATCCATGGGTGAGAAAGGTTTAGATAATGAGGCCCTTGTGGATAAGATTATAGATATCATGTATAATGAGTGGGAATCTAAGAGAATAGTTATTGATGAGAATATGAGAGTATCTCAGATTACTCTTGATGAGATTTTTAGAACTCTTCTTCAACATGAGACATGAATGAAAAGAGATACTGATCTAAATAAGAATAAAAATATCAATGGAAGTGTAGACTTTACAACTACTAAAGCAAAGACTCCTGAAATGGTTACTAGATCCAAGTTAAAGTAGGTTACTATTTTATCTGAATCTAGCGAATTGAGAATTTTGAGAATTATCTATCTATTCTTGCTCGAATGATGAACAAGATTGTGGGAGGGAATGACTTTTAGTATAGATATAAGAAGAAATAAAGGAAGGAAAAGAAAGACTCTGAAGTTACATGTTATGAATACAAAAGAGTAGGGCATATTAGGCCAAATTGTCTTATGCTTAAGAGAAAATAACGAAAGGAAAATCCTTATTAGATGAATAGAAAGAAGTACTACAAAGATATATCTAATAATGTTTTGAAAGATAATGACACCTAGAGTGCCAGTGGTGGGGGCTCTTCTGATGAATCCTCAGAGTATGAATCTTCTGGTCAGAAGAATCTTAGTTTACTAGCCAGATTACCTATTGAAAATCATTGTTTAATGGACAAGGTACCAAATGTTGAATCTATAACCAATGAATACTTTAATGTTAATTATAGTTAGAGTAAATATTAATAATATTTGGATAAATAATATTCTTTTTATGAAATAATACTTTACCTACATATGAAGAAGTTTCAATTTTTGCTAAGATCCTTGAGAATGAAAATTCTAAAGTCAAGAAAAACATTGATAAGGAAAATTATATAATTTCTATTCTTACTAAAGAAGTGTCATATCTTTCTAAAGATCTTGATATGAAAATTTATGATTTTCAAAGTGTTTCAAAAAACCTTGAGGAAGTTAATTATAAGAAGCATAAACTTTCTAAGGAATTAGAAAAAGTAATTTCTAAGAAAAATATTTTAGATACTAACTCTAGTGCTCAAACTAAGGTTTTTATGATAAAAACTTAGTTATTAGACTAAAGTCAGAAATATTTTCCTTTAGGGAGTGTTTGTCAAACTTTAACTTGTGTAAGGAAAACTTTGATAATATGTACTCCAAAATACAACCTTTAAGGAATAATTCTAGATTTGGTTATACTTATTCAAAACATTTTTTAGTAATAATTATTATGTTCCTCAAAGTGATCCATTCTTCACTAAGTGTTAGTTTAGTGGCCATAGGGCAAAAAATTGTTCCTTAAACAAAACTCAGACATTAGGTTTTCATAAATCTTTTTTTCAAAGAAAATATGGATTCTTAAAATTTAGCTTTCTGAAGTTTCCAGATCCAAGAAACTTCGGGTTCCGAAAGTCTAACACTCTTATTTTTAGGAAAGTAAAGATAGTACCAACCACAATACATGGTACATGGATATTGGATGTTCCCGGCACATGACCGACAATGAAAACATCTTTAAAAATATATTCAAGAAGAAGGTAGAAAATGTAACTATCAGAGATAATGATCACGGAGAAATTATTTGTATAGGTAACATTGTTCTTCTTGGAAAAACTTTGATTTAAAATATTTTTTTTTGTTAAGGGACTTAGGCACAACCTTATTAGAATAATTTTGTTATGTGATAAAGGTTACCTTGTGAATTTTATGAATAGAAAGTGTTCAGCACACAATTCCAAGGAAGATTTTATTCTTTCTACCCATAGGAAACTTAATGTTTACACACTAAACTTCGAAAATCTTAGGAGGCAAGATCTACCATGTCTTAGTGTAATGTAAGATCATTCTTGGTTATGGAATAGAAGGTTAGGAGACCATAACCTTGAAAACCTATGCAAAATCTCTAATAAAAGACTAGTTAAAGATCTACTGAAGCATAGATTTGATTCTTAAAAAGTTTGTGATCCTTGTCAATATAGCAAGAAACATAAATCAATATTTCAATCAGTCAGTGAAGTCTCAACCACTGATGCATTACAGTTGATGCATATGGATATTTTTGGTCCAACACAAACTGGAAGCATTTGAGAAAAATATTATGTTTTTGTCTTAGTTGATGATTACACTATATTTACATGGGTCTACTTTCTAGAAAAAAAATTGATGCTTTTTCTTATTTCAAGATATTTAAAGCCCAAGTTAAAAATGAGAAAAACCTTCCATTGATTTCTATTCATAGTGATCATGTAGAAGAATTTCAAAATTATGACTTTGAAACTTTTTGATGTAGAAAAGGAATTACTCATAACATCTTAGCACCAAGAACTCCTAAACAAAATGGTGTTGTTGAAAGAAGAAACATAATTCTTTAAGAGATAATAAGAACCATGTTGGGTGAACATTCAGTTTCCAAAAAAATTTGGCTGAAGCTGAAGTACTAATTTTTATACTATAAATCGTGTTTTGATTAGACCTTTTCTTAATAAGAATCACTATGATTTATGGAAGGGTAGAAAAGTTATGCTTTCATATATCATGGTTTTTGGTTACAAGGTATTCAATCTGAATACTAAAGATAATCTAAAAAAATTGGCACCAAAATCTAATAATGGAATTTTCATAGGCTACTCCACAACTTATAAGGCTTATAGTGTTTTCAATAAAAATACTTGTACTATTGAAGAAACAATACATGTTAAATTTGATGAAATTAATCCCATTATTTTTAAACAACTTCAACCTACCTCTTTAAATGTGTTTTCAAAAACTGATTATCAACCCTTCATAGAAGATCCTTTTGATAATGGAAATGTTCATGAAAATGAATATGAAGCATTTACCCTAAATGATTTCCTACCATATATTGATGAGAAGGTTTTACAAAACCCAAATCATTTGTTTCTTAAAAATAATACTAGTGATAGTATCATTGGTGATGTAAATCAACCCCTAAGGACTAGATGTTCCTTAAAAAATGAAGTAGAACATCTAGAACTCCCTTCCCAATTAGAACAAAAAAGCACTGATGAAGCTTTAGGTGATAATGATTCGATAAAAGCTATACTAGATGAGCTAAATGAATTTGAAAGGAATAAAGTATGGACCTTGGTTTAAAGAACTAAGGAAATGTCTATTATTGGAGTAAAATGGGTCTTCAGAAATATGTGTGATGAAAATGGAGTCATATTAAGAAATAAAGCTATATTGGTTGCTAAAGGCTGTAATCATCAAGATGTAATGGACTATTAAGACACCTATCCTCCAGTATCCTTACTTTAATCTATTCGTATTCTACATGTCTTTGCAGTATTCTTTAACATCAAAATTGTTCAAATGGATTTTAAATGTGCTTTCCATAATGGTTATGTCCAAGAGGAAGTTTTTTGTTGAACAACCTCTTGGTTTTGAAGATAAAAAACATCATGAACATGTTTTCAAACTTACCAAAGAATTATATGGACTTAAACAAGCTCCTAAAACATGGTATGATAGACTTACAAGTTTTTTGCTTCAAATTAAATTATGTTAATGGAAATGTTGATCCAACCATTTTTATAAATAAATAAATGAGAAATGTCTTGATTGTTTAGATTTATGTTGATGACATTATATTTGGTTCAACTCAACATTCTTTAACTGATTCCATTATAGATCTAATGAAATATGAGTTTGAAATGAGTATGATGGATGGGTTAACATTTTTCCTTAGTTTTCAAATTTCTCAAAATAAAAAAGGAATCAATATATCCCAATATAAGTATATTAAATATCTTCTCTAAAAGTATGGATATGACAACACTAAGAGTATAATTACTCCCATTGGTACCGCAAATTCACTTCATCTTGATGAAGTTGGGAAACCAATAGATCAAACATTATTTAGAAGTATGATAGGAAGTCTACTTTACTTTAAATCTAGTCATCCGGACATAATGTTTTTAGTACTCTTATGTGAAATATATGAATCTAATCCTGAGGAATCTCACTTAAAGGTAGTGATAAGGATTTTTTGCTACTTAATGGGAACCATGGATCTAGGACTCTTTTATAGTACAAGAAATAATTTTTTTTAAGTTTTTCAGGTACAAACTTTGGTGGATGTATAATGGATATGAAAATTACATTTGGAACATGTCATTTTTTAAGAGATTCATTAGTTTCTTGGTCATGAAAAAAAGAAACACTCAGTAGCACTTTCCACTACTGAAGCGAAATATGTAGCAGCTGGAAGTGGTTGTGCTCAAGTGTTGTGGATGCAACACACACTCACAAACTATGGTATGAGATTTTCCAAAACAAAAATATTGTGTGATAATACGAGTGCCATTACCTTAAGTAAAAACCCTACACATCACTCTTGTGCAAAACATGTAGATATTAGGCAAATCTTTTTTAGGGATCACACGCAAAAAAGAAGATATAATTCTTCAATATATCAGAATGCAAAATCAACTTGCTTATATTTTCACAAAATTATTACCCTCTAATAGATTTGAATATGTTAAATAGAAGTTAGGAATGATAAATATAAGTTAATATTTCATATTAAATTCTTTTTGAAACTTATATCCTTACAGTAAGAAACTATTTTTCATAGGGGCAGTTCATTTTCTTATTAGTATAAAAAAATTTCATAATCAAATTTTCAGAATCAAAATTTCCTTTAAATTTTTTTTAAATTTAATTGGAATCTAAATTTATCAATGAAAAATATTCCTCATTGAAAATAATTTTCCTAGCAATTTGGAAGGTATGTTATCTTTCCTATGTTTTCATAATTACCTTTTTCCATATTGATATTTTTATCTTGTTTAAGAAACTCTTTTAGATTCACTATTTTTCTTAAATATGTATGTTTATCTTAAAAACCACAAAAGATTAGAACCTATCAAAATCCTTAGATGTAATCATCTCAATTGTCAGATTTGATCATAAGTTTTTTAACTGTTGGACTAGACATAGAAGTTGAATCGTTGCCCAGATCTCTTATATAAATCCCCCCGATGGTCTTCCCACATATTTTTTTTAAGATCTCGCGAGATGAATCTCTGTCTCTATATTTTAAGGCCATTTGGAATCTTCCAAAGTTTCCTCAGTTTCAAATGTCTGCTAAATCCTCTCCTCAAAAAGAAATTTTGGTTGTGAAGTAAATTTTCAAGTGGCATATTTACTGAGAGAGGTTTATTGATCCGAGATTCTTCAACAAATATTATTTTATCATCTCTAATAATATTAAGTTGAATGGTAGGGATATAATTTTCATTTCAAAACCGAAGGCATAGGATCCGGTGTATCTGGAGTTGATGGTGGAGTTCTATGAAAAAGTTATTTTTTTTAGTGTATGTGGAAGAGATAAATTTTCATTCAAGAGTTATGGAAAGACTTACTCTCTTTTGTACAGCATGGTAGCAAATCATATTGGAATTCCTTACAAAGGTGTACGAGAGTTTTGTACTCACAAAATACCTAATGAATACGGATCTTTTGATAAGGAAAAGTCAATAGAGTGTCTTGTCTTGAAACAAGTGAAGACTCCTAAGATCTTTTATCTCTCTATGAATTTTTGGATTCGTGAGTTATGGGTTCAAGGAATTATAATTCCAAGGAAAAGGGTTAAGGTTACTCCAAAGAAGAGTGATATCTATATATTGTATTTATTAATGAACCTCAGAATGATAAACATGGTTAAGTATATCTTGGTAACGATTGAGAATATAAATAATGGGAATATTAAATCTCTAATCATCATGTATCTAGAAATCCCTTCAAAGATTATTTTTCTTTTCCTTCAGCCATTCAAAATCCCATTTAGTTTCAAGCCGAGAAGTTACAATGTGATGTTGTTGAGTGATGACACCCTAAGAAGAATAAAATTTGGTTTTTCCAGTGAATTCAATGAATTTTATGAACTTTATAAAGATAAAGTAGAAGCTTTGTCAAATAATCCAGAAGTGAATAAAACATATAAGAAATATGGATAGAAGATAAATGCTAAGGAACCGGAAGAGAAAATAAAAACTCATGTGGGAAAGAAAACTCAGTCAGCACCTCCAAATCCAAATAAGTAAAAAGTGTATCCTGATGAAATATTGGATAAGTGGAGATAGGATAAGAAAACTGGAATGAAGGGGAGCCTAAGATTGGATTGGACCCTACTGAGGAAATCCTTAAAAGAAGAAGGATACTGAGAATCTTGAAAAGGAATAAAAACAAAAAAATAAAAGGAATTTTTTTTGGAATCTAAGGTTGTTCAATCTCTTCTTAAGGCTACCGAAAGAACCTCTGTGAAAATTATAGTACAAAAATATTTTTTATTAGAATCATTACTAAAGACATCAGGAAATAAATTGGTGATTCTAGAATTACATTAAGAAGAAGAAATAGTTGAATAAAAGAAGTGGAAGAGGAAATAGAAGAATAAGAATAGGTTGATGAAGAAGCGAATAAGCCAACAGATGATGAAATTAGTAATCATGACTTCATTCATCCAAAAGATCAAGTGGATGATGCAGAGAGAAAGGATGTTGAGGAATATAAGATTGTTCAGCTATCTGACAGTAAGGATGAATCTTCCAAAGAAAAAGATATCATTCCAAAATCTAACAAGGGAAAGAGGGGGGAAATAGCTACACATATAAAATATATTGTAAATAAAAAAAATTTGGACCTTTATCAAAGATGAAAGCTAAAGACATAGAAAAAAAATCCTCACCAACCAAACATTTGCATTCAAAATCAACTTCCCTTGGACATGACTTTGTTGTTCAGTCATTGAAGAAGCTCGCGGGTACTATTACATTATTCCCTAGCATAGATTCAAGATGTAAGATACTTCGACATACGATAAATCAGAAGTCAAATTCATTTTCCTTGGTGAAGGAAAAATGTGTTGCACTTGAGGTAGATTTCAAGACCTTTCTCATTGGTTATGAGGCTCCTATAAGATCTTGTAAGAAGATGAGAAGCTGGTCAAATAAAACAATCGATGAAATGAGAATTGTTGAGGAATTAAATGATAATTTTTAGGATTCTTTTGATACATATCATGATAATATCAATGATCTTACAAATATTTTTGAGTAAAAGCTAAAACTAGAACAAACTACTCTAAAGAAAGATTTTAAGGATCTGAATGGAAAGATTAACTCTGTGGACATTAATTGGAAGAGATAAATAGATCTTATAATGGATATTTAAGAGAAGCTTGTTAAGAATAAAAAACTATTGAAAGATCAGATAGATATTCTTAAGGCTCAGAAAGAGAAAATTCAAGACATAGAGAAGTAAAGTGATGACGATGATCAGTTGCTTAAGCAAGCAGAAGAGGATCACATGGAGCTCAAGAATCTAAAAACCATTATAAAGATGAAGATGCTAATGGATAAAGAAGGATAATTTCTTTACATTTTGATCTTTTTCTTAATTGTCTTCATTGAAAAAATTCTTTCAACAATAATGAAATTTTGGTTGTTCTTTATATATTTTGTTGTTTAGTACTAATTTTTTAGGTATCAATTATTTTTCCATTCTCTTTTATTCCTTTTTTAAAATCTCTAAGGGGGGAAAGGAATGATAAAAAGAATATAAAGTAAAGAAGATATTTCCCTAAGTAAGTGGGAGTTCATCTAAAGGAATTTTCTTATCAAATTATATTTTTTCGAATGCAAGAAAATGAAAATTTTCATTCAAGAAATCAAGAATATGATCCTTAGTATTTGAAAAGACTAAGGGGGAGTTAGTCGTATTCACTATGATCTATAACTAAAGGGATATAAGTATTTATTTTGACGTCCATAAAATTTATAAGCCCTTAGATTCTTTTTAGTAAGGATGTTTGTGCTTGCTGAAAAATGAGAGATTGTTGAGTCAATAATGCTTCCTTATAACTTTTCCATTCCATTATGTTTCAAAAATCACACACTCTTTCTCAAGGAAAATTTTATTTCCCATAAGATTTATCTTATTAAGGAAAATTTTTCTTCCTATGGAAATTTTCTCTCTATCATTTTTTTCATTATTCATGATTTAGTTTCACTAAATCTAACTAATTTTAATTCAAAGTGTAAAATTCGGTTTCATTTCTAAAACCCTAGAATCCTATAAATACTCAGATATAAAGTATTCGGTTTTTAGGTTCAGAATTTGATTCTGAATTCTTCTGAATTTAGATTCCCAATTCTTCTGAATTTAGAGTCTGAATTCTTCTGAATTCAGGTTCCAAATTTTATGGAATTCAGATTCCGAATTCTCTGAATTTCAGATGCCAAATTCTTATGAATTCGGATTCTAAATTCTTTTATCTTCAGACTCTGAATTCTAATATAATTAAGGTTCCTAATTCCTTAGATTTCACGGTCTGAATTCCTCAGAATTCAGACTCATAATTCTCTTAGAATTCAAGATTATGAATTTCCTAGAATTCATATTTCGAATTCCTCATAATTCAGACTCTGAATTCTCTTAGAATTTAGGTTTCTAGTTCCTTATAATTCAGATTCCAAATTCCATAGAATTCATACTAGAAGTCTATTGAATTATGATTCTGAATTCCTTGAAAAACAAAATCTGAATATTCAGGTAATATAGATTCCGAATTTTTTTCTCTTAGACTCCGAACTTTATTTTTCCTTAGACTATGGAAAATATATTTGGTTGAGAAACCATATTTTAGTTATTATTTTTATAATTAGGAAATGATGTCATGCATTCTTTTTCTAAATAACTGTTGTTTGAGTGAGACATGTACTGGTCCCTTATAAATTCAAGGAAAATGTGACCATTGGAGGAGAGAGCTAACCGTATGAGAAGTTCTTATAAATAGGAGGTCATTTGAATGAGCTCAACACTGATCTAAAACTCTTGATATTACATGTTGTAGAAGTGATTTCTAGAGAAAATTAATCTCATTCCTTGTGCATACTAAATATCTTGTTCAACTTGATTTGTGTGACTCTGATTGTTGTTGTGTACAATTGAGGGCTTCCGGGGATAGGAATATAGAGGTGTCGACTACCTTAATGTTTGAGGACTTTTTAATAAGGAAGACAGAGGTGCTGACTACCTTGATGTTCGAGGGCTTGTGTGTATATCAAGACATATTTCAATATTCTTATTGAGGGCTTACCCTGGTGTGGGTAAGATAGACATTCTTAAAACTATAAATAAAAGGGACCTTTATCCAAGGTTGTGGATATCCTACTCTTTGGGTTAAAATATTTTATACTTGTTACAAGTATTGTTTCATGTTTATTTTCCATTGTATTTTGATTAATAAGGAAAGTATAACTATCATATACATTCTTATACTTGTATACTGTGATTAGTAAGATTCTATACGCTTTATCTTATAATCTTTGTCCTTCTAAACTTTTCTTAAGTTTCATTTCTGGATCCATATTTTCAAAATCTAGCAATTTTTTAGAACTAAGAGGCCTTGTGAATTTAACTTGTTTAACCTTGTTAAACATAGTTTTCTTTAAGGTTAAAAATAAAAGTTTTATAAACAACCTTAAAGGTTATATAGGAATTTTTAAAGTTTACAATTCACCCCCCCCCCCCTTGTATATTGAGCATTTACATCATCATTTTGATCCTACACACCTATCACTTATAAAAGGGAACCAACACTTCTCTACTATTCACACCTTATTAAGTGTCTTAGATAAAACAAAATCTTAATAATTATCTTATAAACTTCTTGGTAATCATTTCATAGGTTTTTTTCTTCTTAAAAGTCCAACATAAGGGTGTGAAATAAGGGATTCAAATTATGTTTCTCAGTGAATATGTAATAACCTTCATCGAATCATTTTATGTTTATTTAATTTTATTAGTCACCTAAATATTCAATAACCATATTAAAATTATTAAAACAGAATCATTACTCTATATAAATGTTTTTAAGTTAATTTTATATCTATTTTCAACCTAATTTACATCATATAAGAAATTATAATGTCTTTCATGTGTATATATTGACTACTACCTCTACGAAGCGATGGGGTTCATTTTCCATATCCATGAAACCTGGGTGGTCATATGGATGGATTTAGTTAAAATATATAAATTTAATGTTATTAATATAAATTTATAAATAAATATTATTATTAAAAAAATTCATTGATTCATTTGATATAAAAACATTAATCCTGACAACGTAGAGGATCTTGTTTCTATAAAGAAATGTAATTAATTTTTCATAATTTCCTTATATTAATGACTATAAAATTTTATATCATAAAATAATAAACTTATAAATTTATTATGATTTTGGGAATTATTAAATAATGAATATGGTGAGAAGAAAAAAAAATTTGAACTAGAAAAGGAATATGAAAAGAAACTGCAGATATCGAAATGAATATTTTAATAAAAAAATGATTAAAAATGGGTAATTAGAAATTATGTGGTAATATTACATTGAAATATAAGTATAAATATTATACAACAAAATTTTATTAATAAATCTAAATTTATTACACAGGAACATAAAAGATATTATAAAAATCAGGACATGAGGTAATAGTATATTTTTTAATCTCATTTTCAGTCAAGATTGATTATATGTGAATCTCAGTTGGGGGAATTATTTGATATTTAACTCTTAAATGAAATATAATTTTTTCTCCTTATGTTTTTTCAATGGTATTCATTTTTTCATTCCATTCTCTTCTTTTTATTACTTAAAATAATCCAAATAATGTTTTTAAGAAAAACTATTCTCATTTCATCTTTGGTGGATGAAATTTATTAACATTTTTGTGTTATTTTAATTGTTCTCCAAAAAAATTTATTTATATAATAAAATGATTATTAAAATTAATTTGAAACATTATTTTATTTTATTTTTAAATTATTAAAAAATAATTTTTATAATGTTTCCCAATAGGCAGTTTTTTTAATTTTTACAAAAATAGTTTGATCAGAATATTTATATTAAAATTTGTTTGGATGAATTAAATTTATCAATATCATTATAATTCATTTCTTTGATGATTCATTAAAAATTTTCAATGGTGTTTTAAATGAACTGAATAATATCAGTATTTTAGTAATTTCTATTTAAAATGTTATCAAAATAAATAGATATCTTTCTCATGTTTTCAAAGAAATGATTAAAAGTTCTTATAAATTTATTTTTCATCTATGTTACCATCCTTTGATGTTTCTTATATTTCACTAGGGATATGAAATAATCCAACACTATATTTTCTTTATATATATGAATTATGATTATGGGATTATAACATCGTTATGAAACCACTTTCTTTTTAAGAGGTCATGCTATGATAAAATATAGAATGTCTATATGATATTTTTGCACACACATGTATATTTTTAATTATGTGAGAAGTTAGCCCAAAATTATATAGTCCTCAAAAACATTGGAAAATGATTTATATATCATAAGATAATATGAAAGGTGATGTGAACTAAACCCATTTTATGAATGATAATATTAATAGGAGTGAACCTATTCCATGAATGAATATAGGTTGGGGAGTGAACTCAATCCATTAAGAGACTTTGTTTAATAAGTAGTAATAGTATTAAAAAGGGTCCATGACTAATAAAATTATTTTAAATTCTTATGATTTTTCCAAAATTCATATTACATTTTCCAAAACATTTGACTTACTCTCAGGGATCATGATTCACTAATAAAGATTCCTTACTCTTATGACTCGTGTATTTTTAAATTCTAAAGCCTTATTCCATGACTGATGATTTATATTATGTGAATAATTTTGTATTATCATTATAAGTTTTGATCATGATCTAATAAATGTATTATTATATTATTATTTCATATGAAAATTTATTGGTATCTCTTATCATTACCCTTAATAAAAATATGAGCACATCTTTTTTTTGTAATTTAAATTTCCCCTGGTTATGAATAAAGGTATTTAGTAATATATGTCTATGAAGGGTGATTTGGGAGAATACATTTTTGTGATATATTATACATATTTAATTAAATATTTTTAGTATGTATCTAGACTTCAAATAAACGAAAAAAATATGGTTTCAGAGAATTTATTATTTTCCTATTTATTGAATATAATCTATAAATATTAAATATTTATGTATATATTAATCTAGTCACCACAGTTGGTATCAGAGAATGGTTTAATTATTTTTAGATATGGGGTCATAAAAAATATGATTATATAACTTAGGAAAACATATGATGAACTAAAATCCATAAATTTTTTACCTAGAACTAATATAGGATGATGAGAATATGTAAAAATTTAAGACATATCTAGAATGATTTTCGTGATTATATTGATCACACTGACTATTTTATCTTTATTCTTACACTATTAATTTGGATTTATAAAAATTTATATAACATTGTGTAATCATTTTTAAAAAAATTTGATGGTAAATTTTACTATTATTAATATGATAACCTAATGATAAGGGAAATGGAATGAAAAATATTGTTGTTATGCACACATAAATCTATTAATACATGAACCATGTTGGGATTACAAAAGAATAATGGAGGTACCAATGCACCATTGAGTCTTTCTTGAAGAAATATTCACCTTCATTTAGTGGATCCTTTGATACACGAGTGGATGAGAAATGAATTAGTACCCTTGAAAAGATATTTTCCATTCACTAGTTTTTAGAGAATAGAAATTTTATCATATCACTTTATATATTAGAAGAAAAATTAGATCAATAGTGAAATATTATATATAATATAATGAAAGTGGATGAAATTTATTCCATGGAATGGGATTACATTATGAGGTTATTTTTTAGTAAGAACATTACTCAAAATCAGGACAAAAAATAGAAAAGTAATTCCTTAATATTAAATAGATGGATTATGAATCTATTAATACTTAAGAGGATATAATTATATGTCTTGAAATCTACCCTCTTAGTTTTATCAAATAAAATAAAATAATAATCCAACAGTTATTCAGTGGCTTAAAACCTATTATCTTAATGGAATTTTCCATAAGGGGCATTAGTAAATATGAAATAATCATTCAATGTGATCTGATTGAATAAATATATAGTGGAGATTATTATCAACCTCATGGTTCTAATAATAATATAAAGATACAATTTCATCAAAATTTTAATAACAAAACCCATGTAAGAATAAAAACGAATCCCCATGTATTCAATAAGCGTGGAAATAAATGTTTGGGATATTGTGTTAAAGGGAATATAAAATTCTTCATGTGTGGAAAGTAATGATATCAATCAAGTAAATTATAAGAGATGAAAATAGTAATACTAATGAAAATATTGGATAAAATTTCTACTAAATTCTCCACTGACACTATATTCCTATAACTAGAAGTATTATGGTCATTATGCCAACAATTTCATGTATTGAATGTCTAATTTACACAATCGATGTGAAAAAAAACATATTATTCAAAGAGATTAAGTGGAAGCTCATGAGATCATAAATTAATAAGTGTGTCAAAATAATGAAATGGGAATGGTACACTTATAATTAATTATATAACTACAAATATATTATTTTATTATGGTTCTACACACTCTTTTATATCTAAAGAATTTTATTAGCTTATCAAATCACAGTATCAATGATTATATGCTTAATTATCTATGAAAACTCTAAATGGTCTCTAAATGGTGTGATGATTTCATATAAATCCTATAACTCCTCTCCCATATATTTTTGTGGATGTGTAACTCTGGAAAATCATATTATTTTCCCTCAAGTGGAATTTGATGTTATTTTGGTCATGGATTGGATTTCTTTATAAGGAGCCCATATCATGTTTTGTGGAAGGTAAGTCACTTTTTATGTTATAAATAAGTTTATGATCATATATTAGTGTAAGTATTCAGATGAACATAAGTGAGAAACTGCAACCATTGTATGGGTTTTACGACTTAATCATTCAGGGTAATTATCCCAAATTGTTAGGAAAAACACAAAAAATGAATATATGTCTAACATTATAGAACATGATAATTTATTTCCTTAGGAATTTCCTTGTATTTAATAAAATCATAATGTCATATTTTCAATACATCTCATACAAATTACTATAATCTATTTCAATGACTCCTTGTAGAATACCCATGATTGAATTAGAGGAAATGAAGAAGAATCTCCTGATAAAACTTGATAAGGACTTCATTCATCCATGTACATCACCTTATAGTGCACCTATAATTTTTGTCAAGTAAAAATATTGTTCAATTCATATTTAGTTCTATTATTATTAATATGACATGATTACTATAAAGAACATGTATCTTATACCTTGTATTGATCCTTTTGTTAGATAAGCTTCAAGGTGATCATTTCAATTCAAAGATCGACCTCTGATATAAATCTCATCAGTTGATGGATACATCCATTAAAACCTTCCATATGAATTGTATTTGTTATAAATTTTTAGTGATTCCATTTGGACTTAACAACACCCCATTTTCATAATTTATATAATTAAAATAGAATTTCTGATTACCTTGATTATTTTTTATTAGACATTATAGATTATTTTCTTATATATTCAAATATAAAGGTGGACCCTGAGGAATGGTTGATAATTTCATTAAATACCTTGAGGATAGATAGGTTTTATGCCAAATTTCATAAATTTCAATCCTAGGTATATAACATATAATCTTGTCTCTTGTAAATACATGCGGGCATATATCAGTTGATACCTCAAAGATGGATATTTTTTACCATTTGAATAGAATAACCCTGGTGTGTGAAGTATTTAGTATAAATTTCTCATATTTATAGAATCCACTAAATGTAATGATGTGGAAGGGAACCAAGATCATTTTTTCATATACATGTAATGAAAATATCAAGGAACTAACTATGTGGTTGTTCTTTTCAACAGAACTCACACTACCCTATAGTGGTGATGAATTTGGGATCTATAATGATTCCTTAATTAAGGTACTAATTTTTTTTTTCAAGTGGAAAGATATGGTTATAGATTATGTTTTACTTCAATTAAAGTTTAGTGAGTAAAATTAGAACATCTATGATTTGGAACATTCCATTTTAAATTTTTAATTGATGATATAAAGAGAATTATTCTACTACTTAATGGTGTAAAATATATACCGATAATAAAAATTGTGATTATATATTGATATAGAAAGAGTTGAATGTGAACCAATTTTTATGGTTAGACCTCATTAATGATTATGAATTCTCAATACATTGCCACCCTATGAAAGATAGCATGGTGACTGATGCTCTATGTAGGAAGCACCATGGTAGTTTTCCCATGGTGAGGATTTAAAGAGATTCAATACTTATTGGTTTAAAGAGGATGGAGATTGAAATCATAAGGAGTAGAGAAGTATACTATATTTTCTATATGAATAGTAAACCATCAATTCATGTGTAGATTAATGTGGCACAAAATGAAAATGTGGAGCTATAAAAAAAGAAAGGAATATTCTTAAGTTTAATCATGATATTTATGGAATGAAATGGTTTAGGACAAATTTATGTGACCTATAAATAATATAATTAAAAAAGAACTATTTGATGAATCTCATAGTTCATCATTGTTTATTTATCATTTAATTATGAATATGTACAAATATCATAGGGATAATTCATTATAGTATAAGATAAAGATATATATTGTACAGTATGTATCTTAGTGCTTCATATTAAATCATGTTATGGATGAGTGACATAAGTCTAAGTGGATATTAAGACCATTACCCATATGATAGTGTAAATATGAGAACATCACCATATATTTAAACAAGTTACACCCAAAGACATCTAAAGGAAAATAATTTTATTTGGTTTCTAGTGGATCTCCATACAATATCATCACATTTCATTTCTATCATATAAGCTTTCTCTCTTGATTAGCTCTTTATGTTATACATTATAAAAGTGTTAAAGTTTTATATAGTTCTAGTATTAATCATATCTGATCGATATATATGGTTTAACTCAATTTTATAGAGAAATATTAAGCATGAATTGAATACAGAGTTGAGCCTTAGTACCACATATCAACCTTGTTAATTTGGTATGTGAATCCCTAGACCTTCACTCTAAGATATAGTTCCATAAAAAAATATGTTAAATAATCACTTTGATACCAGTTTTAAATTGCTATATATAACCATCCTTACTTATAAAATCAATAAAATGATTATTATAAATCATATATTTTTTGGATTATCGATTTTGAAAAATCTAACACATCATAAACAAATAAACATAATGTTATTAATATCAACAGAATATTTTTTCTATTATATACAAAACAACTTAATCCAAAATGAGTCTTCATATCTCCCACTAATTATTTCACATAATATATCCTTTGAAACATGGGACATATACAAATTTTATTAATAACCTTGGGAAATGTAAATATTAGTAAGGGTGATCCCAAATTCCTAGTAAGGGAAAACATACAACTAAAGAAATCATAGCATAAAAATGGAAATCATGTTATGGTGGGAACTAATAAACAACATAAATCTATAATAAACATGAAACTAAGATCATACTATATCCAATAAAATAAAGTAAATCGTGAATATAAATATTATTGATCTCTTACTAATAGAATACATAATGTTGGACATCAAAAACATTCTTTCAGGGTAACTTTATAATACATATCATATCATGTGGAGAGTTATAAACCAAAAATCAACATAATTTGTCTCATGAGACCATTCAATGAATCAAGGGTGTATATAATTTTGGACCCCACATGTCACTTGTTTAAGTCCAACATATTCACCATATGATTTAGTAATACATTTCAAATGATTTATTAAGGAACTTATTACTAAATAAAACATTGTTATCTATATAATAAAAGATACCTAATATCAATACATAATAAACCTCCATTAGCAATCAATAATCATCATGTATACCAATACTTTTCCCCATGTAAATAAATGGAATGACATATTAGTTACCCATCTAGAGAAGGTCGGTGGATTATAAAAAAAGATATTCAACTTTATAATAATCATCTTTTCTAAAATAAAAATATATGTAGTACCAGTACATTCTTATTTGTCAATAGATAAAATTCTTTCTAGGTGAGCATCCTTGAATCTGAATTATGTATAAACATTATATTCTCACCATATATAGAAATGTGTATACAAATATTTCAATACTATAATAACATTATTATAATCTATCCAAATAACTAATATCATTTGTCTTAAAATAACATGACCCCAATGAAACAAATGAGGCATAGAATGATGTTTAAATAAGTGAGAAATGTCCTTAAAAAAATTCTATTAACTATACCACAAAAAATGGGATCAGGAATAGAATTATTTGATATCGTGTGTTCAATCCCACAAATGATAAATATATATATTAGGGGATAAATTATGAATCGCAAACCCCATTAGGGTAAATACATTTGGAATATATAAGAGTAAAGGAATCGAAAACATAAAATATATTTTCAAAAACATTTTTAATAATTACGTAAATAAAATTACAAGTCCCTTTTAGAGGTAAATTTTAAAAATGTTATGAAAAAGATTTTTAAAATCATTACATTTAAAAATAATCTCAAATAATATATCCTTGAGAAGACATAAGGATTATCTTATAGAAATGAGTACATGAGGACAAAAAATTAAATCTAAATCAAAAACCTTTTATTATTATTCTCAAAAAACCATTCATGAAAAATCACATTGTAAGAAGTGTAAAAAAGATTATATTAATATTAAATATTTATTTTCACAAATAGGAATATAAAATACCATATAATATGTTATTATGGTATGATAACCCAATCGTGGAATAATGAAGTTCATGATGGAACTATATAACACCAGGAAAGGAGAATTGGGTTTTTAATATCCCTTATGAGAAACATACATCATGATGAATGAAATATTTTGAAAGGGTTTTATGTCGTAAATTTTTTAAAAATATGATAATACCACATAATATAATATAATAGAAGAATATAACCAACTTTTATGATATATGGTCCGGGGAAAGATCATAATTCAATGAATGAAAGTTGATTTACCAAAGCCATTTACTAGGGAAACAACTTAATCAATAGCCACTTGAAATACTGAACATTATATTTATAGTAAATCACTTGAAATAAAATGATTATTATAAAAATATATGTATTGGTAGAGAATAAACCACATAATGAAAACTTGGTGGAAAAAATGTATTGTGTTATAATGAATCTGAATTGAGACCATGAAAACCCTTACGGATTCCAAAAACATTTGAATCTAGACACCTTGAATAAGAGTGACTGTAATTGAACATCAAAAACCAGATTTAAAGATAAATCATGATATTATATCATAAATGGGTTGTATATTCACCACATAAATGAAATTTGGTAGATTATATTTTTCTCACCCGGCCCCCGGAGAGGTGGAAGGCATTCACATTTGATGAATTTATCACACTCTTCATACATTTTCAATGTGGTTTATTTCATGAAACTAGAAAAAACCAATTGATATCATATATGTGATGGGAAACATACCCATTTTACCAACTTATATATTAAAAATAAATTTTTATAATGATACTTAGGTAAACACAATGGTTTCTATGATAGGAGGTCGGGCTATTCATGCCCATTTGGGGGGAATTATTGCTTACTATGGGACACTATTACATAGTTAAGTAATGTTCATGAATCCTAACCAAATACTAATATTCAATCAGTCTCCCTTATATTAGAACATAGTTATAAACATAATCCAATGTGAATATCTATATATATATTAAAGGTTCACTATCAATGGTATGATATATATGTATCATAGGTTCTACATCAATGGTATTACTTGTATGTGTCATAAATTCTCTAATAAAGTTATCATATCTAGGTATAATAGGTTATTCATATTGTTTTATAGTAATTTTTTATTATGGATTTTAGGTAACTATGATTTAATCCCATAAATATATGCACTATAGAATTTATTTACATCTAGGGAGATGTTTTTTTTTTGTTGGGATTGGGCCCTTAATGTTCATTCCAATATATCCTCATGAATGGAATCATAACCCATATAGTTGGTGACCACTTAAAAGAAAAAAAATACTTTTTATGGATGTGTGACAATGGATAGACCATTTATTTTAATGTTGTGTAGTAAGGACAACTAGGAGAAAGGATCACAATAAATCTTGGTTTGGAAATTATGCATATGTGGCCCTTTGTGGTATAGAAGACATAGATAGGTTATTAAACTCTAGGTGGGGGAATGTTCTCATTGGTAATATGAAAAAATAAAGATAGTAATGAGTTGAATATGTTGGGTTTAAACCTTAGGGAGGAATCTTTTGTATCATATCTAGGAGATAATCAAATATTTTATAGTTTTGTTTAATTGGGTCCAACATCTATGGGTTAGGCCAAAGACTAATTCATTGGGAATGTGTCCCTTTGAAGTGGTTCATAATAGGTAATGTGAAACTCGGTGAAGAACATATCACAGTTCAGGATTACACCTAGTATAAGGCCTAATGGGTGACTTTATGTTAATGGAGTGATCATCACTAATCTATACTCTCATGTCAGTAAATATTATTGTGATAAATATTAGACAATATATTATAAAACACATAATCATTATAGAATGGTATTTATACCTGAAATGGTATCCTGATGGTAAAATATATTTTTTTATTCACTAATGGATGAGGGAGGGGATATGGAAGGAAGGATGAGTAAGACATCCTGAATGAATTTATAGGGTCTTACTCAAAGTGGTATGAACATTATGATACTTCTCCCCACACACTAACTAATGTGGTAGGGATGATATATGGTTAGTTAGAAATACATACTATGGGATCACTCCAAGATGGATTTCCATTATTGGATTCCAAACTATTTCTAAATCCATGATCTGTGATTACACATATTCTTATTAAAAAATAGAATGTGTGGATTATTCTTAATTATATTCACATTTTATGCATAATGTAGGGTATTAATACCACTACCAAAACTAAGAACACACCCACTACTTCCTCCAAGATTAGTTTCCTTGTTACCAATGGTATACATTATTGAAAATTCCCATATATCCATAACAATTTGTGAATTTAATTTTAGGTAAATCCATTACTGGGGGAATGTATATTCAAAAGTTAGGGGAAAATTTTTTGTGACCCATAACATGACCATATGATTATGGTGAGCATACGGAAGTCCTTTATAGTATAATTCACAAATAGAATACTTGGGTTATGGAGTATGTAATTTTAGGGAAGAAGATAGTATGATTGGATGGTCTATATATTGGGATACCTTTGGAGGAAGGCTAATAAGTTGGGATACCCAGTTTGGCTATTCACTAAGGTGAAAAGTCTTATGAATCTGGTCACTAAAGTGGGATTCCATGGGTGGTTTTTCACTATAGTGGGATGCCCTATCCATCTTGTCACTAAAGTGGGAAGCTCTGGGCATAATGAAATAAAGTGGTAATCCCTATATAGCTGGGTGCTAATGAGGGAAGAACTGTGGTGAAGGCTCGTATGGTTGTATTCCCTAGGAAGAAGTCCATGATTGTTGGAATACCTAGGAAGAGGGATACTATGTTATACTAACCTAGGTTGTTGGTCACTATGGTTGGACACCCTGAGTGATTGGTCACTAGGATAGGTAGCCTTGGGAGGATATTCACTCTAGTTATGGTCCCTCGGTGGTTGGTTTCCAACGTGGTGACTTCAGATCAACAATTCATATTACTTAACTAAATTTACTAAATCCCTAGAGTGAAATAGGATACCTATGAGAGGTTTTGAAGGCATGAGTGATGTAGATCATGGATTCATTGTTTCTATTCTAGAAGTGGGAATATAATGCAATAAAAATTGATATAGGGAGTTTATTAATAAAAAATAAATTATGGTTGGGTATAGTGGGATTATTTTTTAAGATGAAGTACATAGGTGAGCTAGAAAACACACGCTGGGTGGTCGAAGGAGGCCCTAATAGTATAAACCTAGCATCTAGAGGATACCCTTGGAATGTCAAGCCTAGAAAAAAAAGGTACATGGGGAGAGAAATTCCTAGAGACCATAGGAAACCCTAGGTGAAGAAATAAGTTTTATCTTAGGGTTTTTTGTCCTCATCTTATATTCCATTTGTCATCAAATGGGATCAACAAAAAATACCCCACACAACCAGAATAAGAATCAATTATAATGATTAGGGTCATCTTTTGAGGTCCCCTAGAATGGGATTTGAGTAGAATTAAAAGGGTTGTATTATATTGTACACCCTAAAATTTGGTATTTTAATTGGAAAAATATATCATAATCCTATTCATTGAGGTTCTTAGAGTGGGTTTCACTGGATGAGTTGAGTGGTTCATTCTGGCCTGGTTGAGTAGACCACTCTAGTCGGGCTGAGCAGTTCACATTGTATAGACAAAGTGAGATGACTGTATTCCCTATAAATATATGCTTTACCACAATTATCTATGTAACTTTTCATCTTCATCTTCCATCCTTTCTTCCTTCACTTCTATAAGATGATCACTGGTTCTTTTTTCACCTTAGTAAGGCCACCTGATTGAGGGGTCCTGAGGTTGGAAAGACTAGAAACGGTACCTTATTTGAGACACCCAAGAAAGTGTTCCTTATAAGGGACATACTAGTGAGGGGGCCTTATGAGGGCCACATGGGGAAGGTTCCAGGTGAGGAAAATTTGTGGGGTTTCCTGAGCGAGGGGACCTTAGTTGGGATGCTCGAGTGAGGGAACCATAGTTGGGCCGCCCAAGAAAGAGGGCCTTAGTGCGGATACCTAGGTAAATTTTTTAACATTATTAAATTATTTTATAGTTATCAATGCACCTTAAATTTAACTTTGTTAGGGTAGTTATGTATGCTTCCTTGATCTATTATTTGGATATGCATGTCAAAATATTTTTCGAATTTTAAAATGTAAAACTCGTTTATTGTTATCTATGATGTTGAAGTTTCCAATTGTATCAATATCATGATTTATAAGGTTTATAAAATGTGAATTGGTTAATAGAAATCCTCTCTAATGACTTTATTCAAGAACATATGGAAGCAACATCAGTAGTACCCAATGTCAGACTTTCATCTCTTATATGGGAATAAGATAATAACTGATTTGGAAATTCTTTTCTTAGATAACTTTATTTTTGGATCATGGATTTACAAGTACAAAAACATTGGTGTGTAAGATATATTTTAAAAAGGTATCATTATTCAAGAAGGAATCTAGTTATAGTGTGTTCTTCGCTATAAAAAATATTTCTCTAGATAGTAGAAAACTTGTAAAAAATTCTAAACACAATACTATTATTCCATATTTAGTCACACTTTTGTTGATCAAATGAAATGATAGAATGAATAGTTGGACTTTCACCACATGGGAGGCTTCAAATTTGAAAGGAAGTGAACATACAAGTTCTATAAAACATGATAAGAGTTTGAAACATGGCTCAGTTTGGATGTTATTTATAAATATATTTAGGTTTCATAAATATATATTTATAAAAATTGTTTTTTAATAACTGAACATATGGGTTGCTGGAGTCCCTAAACTAACACTTTTCATGTTAACCATTGAAGAAGTTGGTATTATCTTATATGAAATCTATAGTATCTTAGATATTGATTCTTAGGGCCATGTATAATGAGTTCGTCCACCTTGAGAAGCATTTGCTGAAATTCGATGAGTTATATATTTAGTTAAATAATTTATTAGAATATCTTGGGATATAAAAATGACTGAACCTAGTTATAAAGTATAAATAAATAATAATGCATGAATTAATGAACTTTTTTGTCATGTGAATATAAAATTTCATGTGATCATGAAACATTATGTCCTTACATATTTAAAAGAGGGTCTCTGATAAATACATTCAAGAGATGAATTGGGGAGACTATGATAAATGGGTATATGATTTCATCTATAAAATACTTATAGAGAATCATTTATGACGGGTCATATCCATGTGATTATTTCAGAATATGTTCCTAATACATGACTCTTATAATAGAATCATACTAAAAAATTTTGTAATGCTGGAAAAAAGAGTGATGGGGGTCAATAGATTTTATTTTTACCATGTTGGAAAAGATCCACCAATTCTTATTGTATGTCCATAATGGGAATCCCCCATTCCATGCCTCAAGGACCTTAAAAATTTTCTAGGTTTGGATTGTTGAATAATTTAATGTCAATGATCTCATTAGTACATTGTGGATCCCAAAATTCTTGTTTAGACCATTAATGTAAGATGTTTCAGTCATCATGCCAATGAAGTTGACTAATGAAAATGACCTTATGTTTTTATTTATTAATGGTGGATTCAAACTATTTCCATATGATCTGAATTCTATGGGAATGATCATTATTTATGGTTAATCTTTATATGAATTTTGGTTTTATATGATTTCACTAAGAGATAGTGTTCATGAATCTTGGGTACACAACAACATCATTTGTGAGGTTTATGGGCCATATCACATAGCATTCCAATTCCAATGAATTGAGTATAGAGCACTGTTTCCACTAAGATCATGAAATAGTAGGAAAACCCTATGGATTCATGAAAAATCAAGGTGATAATGGACCAATAGAGTACATGTTTCATTATCAACCATCCTCACCTAGGTGAATTTTTTGGGCTATGCTCATATTATTCCCAGACATGGATGTCATTATATATATATGGGAAATTATCCAAAACCCATCATTAATTATTGTAAACTCTCTTTTAGATAAGGGGAATTAATCTACTTAGAATTCATCTAAGAATAATTTCATGTCTACAGTTTTTATTTCCTCATAGAATCTTGATCTATATGCCTCTTTACCATTGATCGATGAGACTATTTATCCAGGAGTCCAACCAAGGTGTTCTAAATGGCAATAACAAAAGGTGGCCTGGCCCATATTCGAAAGGCTTGAGAGGTGGATTAATTCAAAGGAGCCTGAATATTAATCTTTTTATAAAACTAAATCAAAATATGTATATTAAAATGCCAACAAATCATAGAATGTTTGGGCTTCCTCACCAATAATTTTTGAATTATTGGTCCCTTTTGTGAAATTGATTTTTTATTATGTTTATTGGTAATATAAAGGTTTCTTTATACTTATATTATGAAAATAATTTCATAGAAATATGTAAACATATATGAGAATTTGAAATTATTATTCAAGCCATCAATCGAAGGGTTCTTTTCATTTGGGGAGTACATGGTAAGAATGATTGGGTATATTATAGATAATTACTCAACCAATCTATAGATGATTTATGGGACTCACATGTCAATCCTAAGGATGTAAGTTTTGTTTATTAAACAATATAATGATTCATCGTAGAACCTATTCTCACCTAACTCTATGTTTTATTTATAAAATGTTTAAGAAAAATAAATGAAGGTGCTGTAATTATTTTTCATCTCCACTGAGTATGTTTTTGGGGCCACTTATATGTATGGATTTAAAGTGGACATTGGGGATAGGAAAAAATTCATGGTGAAGTAATGATGAATAATGTAGAACGTGAGGGTATTTATCTACTTTCACATCTTTATATGTTTTTCAAATAAATGTCTTGGGTTGAACCTAATTTTTTTTAAATAAAATTGCATTGGAGAGCCAAAACCTCATCCAATCATTTTTTCTGAAGAGATCATTATACCTCTAGTTTCTCTCAATTCAATGTACACCTGGGTATTATTTCATGCCTTAAAAATTCAAGGTTTATAAACTGAAGGATCTCATTATTAAATAAATTTTGGTTATTTACCTAAGGATATTTGTTTAGGTCCTCCATGTGAACCTCAAATTCATATTTTCAAAATGGTTGCACCTATATCAATATAGATTTCTAACAATGGATCATTCATTGTTAGAGAATAAAGAACCATTAATATTGTGTTATATATTAATGGGGGTATTCATCAATATATTTTATATTCATGGAGTCTTCTCATACCTTGGATAATATTTTGGAATTATTTTATCCCCTTGACCAATGAAAAAACCTAGAGAGACTAACAAGGATTGGAGTGGTCAAAGGATAACCATGTATCTCTTCTATGTGGTTAATCTCTACTAGAGGTGGACACTATAGAGGTTGACTAAGGTATGACGGGAGACCAAGTTTTGTTGGATGATGAAATTTCCCATGATATTCATGTGAGTGGTGAAACATTGACATTTTATACCTATATAACCATTGAAAAATGGGTTCCTGGTGGAGGACATGTCGAGGTGGTTTTGTCTATCTGTGAGGTATACTCCATAGAAAACAATGTAGCTTCTGAAAAGGGTAACTGTATATACATTTTTTTAAATCCATGATAAATAATCTGGTATATATATATATATATATATTAAATTTATCTTTTAGTATTACTATAACACATGAAGGTTCATGTTGTAGAATCTATGGTCCCTATACCCACATAGCAGGAGGAAAACACTTAAGTCTATCTTACTAACCTCATTCCATATTATATACGAGTTTCTGGGAGTGACTCCTATATAGATCAGTAGAACCATGATAATTATAAATAATTTTATCAACATCATTAGAAGAGTATATAAAAAATTATTTCCAACACTCCTTTAGATGAGAAACATGCATGTCTTCACTAGCTTCAATGATACTTAATGATCCAAGTTAGTGGATACATTGACTATAAAAAATTACATACCATCATATATTATTCCATTCAGGCCTGGGAGTGGGTATGCAAAACCAAGTTATTCCCTCACCAAGTAGAATTATGTAAATATTCTACCAAACATTTGGCTATAACACTCTAAAAGCTTCACATTTTTTGGATGTAGAATTTAGGGAATGATCACATAATGGGAAAGATGCTTTCTAACTATGTAAACTCAAATAGGAGCTTAAAACCCTTAATTGGAGTCTATTAGAGAGGTATAGACATGATAAGGATGCACGATTATAGAGGAATAAATAAATGGAATAGAAGTTGGGATTTCCTCCCATTGAATAAGTCAAACATGTATAGTTTGAATAAATTCATCATACCATTATTGAATCCTGAAAGTCCCTAAGTGATATCAAAGCATCTACAAAGAATCTTCTATAATAGGGTTCTAGTAATGTATATAGACTCTAATATTTTAATAATCAACTCACTCTTACATTGACAAAATAAAATTAAAATTTAGTTCATTCTAAATTATTCAGATTTTTCTCACAACGTTCAATGTATTCGAAAATCAAATCAAGACTTCTCATATCATTTCAATAAAAAAACTAAATAAAATCATGATTATTAATTCTTTAATAACATAGTTGAAAATGTATCATCATTTATGTGACTCATGGATTGGTATATATATAATTTTCCATCATCAAAGCACTATTGTTCTTTTGTTTTGATAGATGATTGGGTATCATTTTTTATAAGTATCTATAAAATAATTTAAATCGGAATGCTAGAAATGAGAGAATGGTATAATGATTTCCTATGTAATGGGTCCTAGTGATCTTATTTTGGGCCTTTTCTAGGGTTATATGTTGATCTCTACAAAAGTTTCAGGTTTTGGTTCACTACCCAGTTTCTTCCCTAAGTCAGGTAGCACTTGGCCTTTTATTGGGCCTCCCATAACTTTTTTTCAACCTAACATGGTTTTTATATTTTTAATCTCAACTATTTAATTCAATATAGATCATGTAAATTTCGTGTCTACTGAGTAGAGAGTAAACTATTTCTCCAAAATTCCATTTTTCTAGATTAATGTTTTGAAATACATTCAAATAGCTATTATAGTTCAAGTTCAAATAGATTTATCCAATAATTTTTGTATTTTAAGTACATATAGATTTAAATGATGATTTTAATAATGAATAATATAGTTTATGTTTTCATATCATTGAATAATTACTTCATCAATTTAAGTTCGTATATCATTGACTAAAGATTTTTTCAATTTAAATTTCCATAGGTTCGATCAATTATTGTTATATTGAAAATGAGTATAATACATAAGTGTGAATTACAAAAGGTTTTAATCTTACATGAATAATTATATTGTTTAATTTTTAAATCATAACCCACAAAATACCGAGTCAATGTAGAGACTTTAAAAAATAGAATAACCATCAATAATGGTAAAATACTAGTAACACGCTCTGAAAATGGCTATTGGTGGGATTAGGATGGATGTTGGCATACTCAATCCAGGGATAATATATGGAGTTCATTTAAACACTTTAGAAAATATAATAAACATTATTAATTGAAGAAAACCAATCCAATGCATTTTAGTTGGGATTGGTGAGAGTTAGTTTGCTCTAAAAACACTTAATCTATCCCAATTACCTATTTCTCTAGTAAAGAGGAAACCAAGAGGACTGATCAACTCATAGTATCGATGGCATTGTATCAAACATCAAAGACATGAAATTTTTTAATGGGTAATATTAATAATTGGGGAGAGATTCAATCACCTTATTAATTGTATTATTATATATTGAACACATATTCAATATTGAAATTTATTTTTTAGATCCAATCTCAGGAATGTGAGAAAATAGTTTAAGGTTATAGTGAATGGAAAAATGGTTTTTGTAGTTTAAGGTCACATAGATTTGACTAGTATTTTATATAATTTAAGTTCGCGTAATATTAACCAAAGATGGTGGGAATAATGAAAAAATTAAGATTATAGCCCAAATATTCTCCAACATCTTATGAATATGAGGAGAGAATTAAATTATGAAATTTTCAAGTCATTGGAAGAAAAAAATAATGTTCTCCTCCAGAAGTAGATTTGTTTGGATGATGGTCTATATCAAGGGTTCATATGCAGATCTATATCAAAGGTGTAATATTCATAGTCAAAAAAGATGTGTCCTTTAGAGTCAAATGTTATTATTATCGATACATAAGTAATGATTTTGATTATATGAGTGTAGTTATGATAGAATGTTTTTTCTATAAAAATAATTCCTACAAAAATTATTATGGAATATTTTAGACAGGATCATTCCATGAATGGAGAATACGAATTTTATCAAGAGGTAGGTAATGGACTTCATTTATATCTCACAAGTATTCCCATAAATTGATGTATTTTAGATGTAATAAAAATAGGGATTTCATTACTTATATTTGAGCCTAGGATAAGGGATCCTGGTGTCATTATGTGTCTCAACAAAATTATAATCAATACATTCATGTTTCTTTAAAGGAAAATCCATCATACTGATCTAAATCAAATATTAGGAGAGAGAAATTTTTTATTCTTCGATTGATCCTTGGATAAGTGATTCAGACATATTTATGTATATTGTTGGAATGAGAATCATGTTTCATGTATTTCATATAAATTTATTGCTTATATCTAACACACATGTAAGGAATAAATAGCATTTTCTTGTTTCCTATGTTTGGGCCTTTGATGAGGGATCTAGTAATATCTATGTATTTAATCAGGATGATAATGAATATACATGTGCATCTTAGGGAGTTAAATGCATAGATCTAGCTCACAGTAAAGGAATAAAAGGTATTTGTTTTCTATGGAACAAACCAACCTTTATCAAAATACATCTACATATATTGAACTCTCATATAGGGAGAAAGAGGCCAAATATTAAAGGGCCACCCTACGTAGTTTAACGAATTATCGGCTAGACTTCCACATCATAGTTTTAAGTCATGTTTCAAGAATAGTAACCGTAAAATTAATTTTTTCACAATAAGGATGTGGATTCTTTGTAGTTCATAGTTCTTCTACAATGATTTATGATTGGTTTCACATTAATCAGATTTACTTTTGAACTGTTGGAACTATGTATGAATTATGGTTAAAGAAATGACCCAGTTAAAATGAGGAATGGGTCAATCACTAATACAAAGAGAGTCCATTTTATGTTTTCTATGTGAAATGGGGGGTGTAACATATAAATTTTCTTTTTTAAAATTTATTTTCTGTCCAATGGATAATGTTCTATGAATCACTATATATCCCAAAAGGATGGGAATCATGTCTCCCCATAGTTCTTAAAAAGACATCTCAAGGGTTGATCTACCTCATATTAGGGGATGTAAATTTTTAACTCTGTATTAGGACTCAGGATAATGAATCTTTGTATCACTATATGTCTCCTCATAACAAGAATTAATTGACACATAGATCATAAAAATTTCTAAAATTTTTTTTTTGAATATTTAATGAGGGGTAGGCCATACGATTAAGGTCACTCTATGTTGTTTAAGGTCATGTGGGATTGACTAATTATTCCCCTAATCTAGCCATGGAATAATTTCATATTGAAAATCAGAATAATCAGTTGAAATATCTAAGATCATGTTAGTTGGTGTTTTATGAGAAACAATAGAAATTTATAGGGTTATATAAATTTTATTGAACCATCAAAAAGGATTTTTATACATGAACTAAATGATCATTTATCATTTGGGGGAGTCATTTTACAATAGTTTATCATTGTTCAATGAAGATTAATGGTCACCATAGTTTACAGTTGCATAGATTTGACCATGAAAAATGTTAGACAACTAACCAAGTGAAAACAAACCTGACATGAAAGAAGCGATCTAGGTGTGACAAATGCTAGCATAGGTAGCCTCAAAAATGGTGGAGAAGTTCATGACTTAGCCCAATATAAAAATTATGAGCATCACAATGTATCATGTGAATGGTAATCAACTCACATATAATTCTATGTAGTTGTTGTGGAAGGATACTGACACCATGAGTGGGTGTCCACTTAGGAAGGGTCCATAAAAATATATATTTTTTCATAATATGATTATAAAAAATAGTTGACAATGTATTTTAACATCTTAGGATAAGGATTTTGGAGTTGATGTTTAAGTTCATATAGTGAAGATGAATAGTTTATACTTTTTAAGGTTGAATATCTTCGACTAATGTGTTCTTTTTATGGTCTTTCATTTAGGAGTATTTATTTGGATTATTAAAAAAATCCTTGAGAAACTTCTCATTGGAAGGGGGACTAATATACTCCACAACCTTCTTTATTAGTGAATATACACCCTTAATTTATTCCACATGGAATAAAAAATCCCTCTAATACTTGTTCAAGCATTGGAGGTTTCTTCATGGGTATCATTAAGGATTAAATATCCATAAATAGTTATCCTTGAGTAATGAGTAAAGGTGATATTTTTTGTTAAAATATTATGCTAATCAGTATTGGGGAACACATAAATAGTGTAGGTTAAAAAATATTTTCTTATAAATTCATTCTAACTCATCTAATTCTTTATAATACTTCCCATCTATGAATATTTCATCACCAATGGAAATATATAGTGAAGGTAATTATAACTCAGTGGTTATAACTCCCTATGTTATGTATACATGTGAATACGGTGTTGTCTATGTTCCAATATGGGTTATGGTATAATAACACCCTCAGGGAAACAAATGTTTATTAGACTAATATTACTTATCTATGTCCACCATCTTCTTGAGTATGTTTGAAAGAGTTTTTTTAGAGCCTATATCTATTCATTTTCCACTTCATGGTAGAGGGATGAATAATTATATAGAATTCCATATTTCTATTACTATATTTTCATTTTAGAAGATGGTAACTTTGTTGCACTATCCATCAGTATTATTTAAGTGAAATTTAATCTTGTAATAATGTTTGTCATCACAGCACTGATGAGATCCATTTTCCTGCCTTCTATGAGAGATATAGCATGATCCCACATGGAGAATAATTTGGTTCGAGTAAGGTTTTAATTGAATTGATTTTATGATTGAATGGGATATGGCCTCATGACATCTATCCCCATATGAAACATTTCCTAGAGTATTTAGCTATATGAAATAGATCTAGGGGATAGTGAATGATGTTGTTGTATTTTTTATATGAATGAATTCTCTTGGGGATTTTTTTATTGTCTTGCATCAGTCAAGGATTGAAATACATGAGCCTCCTAACATGATGGGAATGTTTGATCTCTAACTAATGATCATTTTAAGAAATTGTATATACTTCCTATATAATATCAATAGTTTCCTATACTTCAATTCATACAGGGAGGATTACATCAAATCGTTATTTATAAAGGGAAATCTGAGAGTTTGGGTCATCATAGAGAGTTAAGTTAACCTCCCATCATCAAATTCTCTATTTTATTTCTATTTATTGATGGAACAATCCTTATTTTTAGGTATCCCAATATGGGTTACATCCATCCATTTGTATAATTTTCTCATTCGGGTATGGAATTGACACCATTGATCTCTTTTACACTATGATCAATGAGTTATGACACCATTCTACAATTTAAAACAATAATGATTATTTCATCCAATTTTTGATTTAAAAGGCTATATCCACATTATCTAATGAACCTTATTGGGAATTCTATGAACATAATACATATGTTAGTGTATAATTTTAGAGGAAATCCACCATCAACCCTCATATAAGATCAATTAGGGGAATCATCTTCTCATTTCTGATGGCATAGTCATAGTTGATACTCTGGATTACCATCTCTAAATATCTCTTAAATTTTAGGTGGGATAACAATATTTTAATTTCATTTCTAGACCTTCAATGAGGGTTTCATATTCCCCCTTCTTATTGGTAAAATATTATGACAATGCGAAGGAATAGGGCCAAAATTCTTTGGATATGGAGATAATAATGACTCCCAAAACAACTCTGTTGAGTTTGGGGTCTTCCATTATTTTTCCTATTGGGATTCCGGAAGCTCTAAAAATTTACATCCCTATGATTGGGAATAACCATGTATATAGAATAATTCTTCATCAATAAATTCTGTGGAGAGTTTCATTTTTTCAATAGAAGGATCATCTTTTAGAAAATATTGCAATGTGTGTCCATTTATCCTCCTCTAGTATGAACCAAATATTAAATTGCTACAAGATGACTTACCTCCATAAAAAACATCTAGTAAAAAATATTAAATTTGATTATGTATTTGATAATTTCATTACGAGAGACCATGTTGGCCTCACAGAGCTAAAGGTAGTGACATTTTTTAATAATTGCAAATATTAACACAAGATAATTCATTTAAATATCTTAATATCAGATCTTAGTATTGAGAATAGTTAATCTAAGATAATAGAGACTATTTTCATTCCTTGTGTCATTGAATTGTATGAGAAATGTTCCTAATGATCCCTCAAAGGCTGTCACATATAAAATGAGTGGATTTCCTTCATTAGGAGGCATTAGAACTGGTGGAATAAAAATGTATTTCTTAAGATCTTCCAAATATTCCTTATAATAATCAATCCAATAATATTCATTTCACATCTAATTAGTTTAGTTAAGGGTACATATTTACTTGGAATTTTTACATTGAATATTAAAATATTAGAGAAGAATCCCTAAGACCTCACAACACTTAGATGTTTCAAAGAGATTGAATGTTAGGGACATCCCTAATTTTCTCATGATTTAATTCTATGACGTAATGACATAGTATGATGTCAATAAATTTTCATGAGGTGTCCCCAAAAGCATGTTTTATGGGGTTCATCTTCCTGATTTTATGTCACGTTATGGTAAAAATACCCTCAAGACCATTAAAATGTCTAGAACACTAATATAACTTGACCCTCAGATCATTGACATAATATTCCTTGGTCTTCCCTAAAGAGGATTTTAAAATAAGGTATATGATACACAAATAAGTTGTTACATCATTCTTAAATCCAAAATACATTACTCAAAAGAAACATATTTGTTGGGGGACCTATAATGTGGTGGATTATTCATAATTGGGGACCATTAAAATTTGGTTGTATCATGAATAGCCATCCATAATTGAAAGTACTTGATAGTTAGTGGTTGCATAGGTCAAAATTTCTATAATCAGAAATAATAAATCATCATTTGTATAATGCTGATTGGGATATCTAAATTCATTGAAATCATTGATTTTTTCAATTCATTATTTTGAAAGGGATAATGTTGGAAATCCATTTAGAGTATTGTACTTCCCAAATGAATATGGATTTGATAAGTTTACAAACATTGGATTTAACCTTCTTAGTTTGAGTTTGATGCATTATTCTGGTATCCTAATTCATTCCATGGTGATCCATTTACAACCCCAAGTGGTGGGGAGATACATTAGGATAAAGCCCAATAATTTCTTTATAATTCAAAGTGAACAACTATCAGTGATACTTTAGAAAAGAAGTACACACATCTTATTTTTTTTGGAAGACATAGTTGTGATGATCAACAAAGTTTGTGGATCTTTATATGTGGTCAAAAATATTTTTTAGAGCTTATAAATAATATTGGATACACCTTCTTAAAATTCTAGAGGGGGATATTTGAGATCCCCATATTTCTCTTCTTATTCTACAATATAAGGATTAATGGATGAAAAATTGTACTCTTAATAGTTAGAGGAATTGATATCCCAAAATTTTAATGATGAATCATGGGAATTTACACAATCTATTTGTAATATAAGTCCCCACCAATTAATTTTATGACATATGTGTTTCTTATTTATATAGGGAAAATGTGAGGGAATTTTCACCATAGGTATTAATGTTATTGAAGAGTTCTGATGATTATTCTATGTTAATAAATTAACGTATGCAATTTATATCATGATATATAATGAATATAGACCAAAATCTAAACTCATGTATTCTATATGATTGTGGGGTAATATATATCCATATCTAAGCTTGTTAAATGGATTATTCTAATTCATTTCCAGACTATTTAGGGTAGTAACAGGAGTAACATCATCATTCATTCATTGTTTTACCTCCATCTATTAAAATCCCACATCAATGTATTGGGGTATTTAAGATTAAAATAGAGAATTATCATTATTAAATTTCCATATTTTTTACATTAACAAAGTATTTTATTCAAGGATGTTATGATGAGGAAACTACACCATATTAATTGAACCAAGTAATTCTTAGAAGTATCTTGAAATTTATGTCGTTCCAAAAAAATTAGTGTTGGTCATGAGGTCTCAAAATTTGGATCTTAGTTCAATTTGACCAAGTGGTTTACATGAGCTCTTGGGGTAACCCTAATGTTTTAAATTAGAGGGATAAAAATATTTTTAACTATAGCCCAACTGACAGAGAATCAATAGAAGATTGATATTTATTCCCGAGATATTGTAAATTCGGGCTCATCAGATGTCAATATCAGGAAGTCTTTTGAAGATATATAATGGTCTGGTGTGTCCATTAAAAATATTATTGATGTATTTCTCTATGAAAGAGATGACCATGTGACATTTTTTAAAATAATAATTTTCCCAATATACTTTAGCAGTAGTGATATCGACATAAAACTCTTGGGGCCCTAATAGGGAATCCACTGGTTAGTCCTTGAGATATTTTAACAGATTGAGAGAATCTAGAATTAAAATCTTGATTGGAACCATATCCAAATATTTCAAGATATCATATTTATGAGGAAAATTTCTACACTGCTGAGTTTTGGGTTTTTCCTTAGCATATGATTTAGTGGATAATGTGATTTAGGTAGGATTTCGAGAATTTGAACAAAATTTTAACCCACTCTTATCACTGCTAGATTAGGATGACCTGGTGTTCCCACTCTTGTATGATTGTTGAATTTTTTTAATCCCACTAACTGGTGCTCCAAAAATCTAGATATGGATAACTATTGAAAAATTAGGGAGCATTTTCATTCTCTTGTTGGGATCACTAAAAGGATTTACTATGGTTTTCGATAGAATATATTTCTCATGAAAGGATTTAAAAAATATATTGTCCATGATTTCTTTTTCACATGTTCCCTCAACTCTTGTGGCCGCAGTCTCTATATTCCCCCATCAAGTATGGGAAACCTAGGATCATATTCACATTATTAATTTATTATGGGGTTCATTAAGTGAATAAAATCACTAGAACAGAAGATAAATGATTCATCTAATGAGGATTCCATTTGGTGTGGTGGTTCCCATATTACAATTGGGGGGACAAAGTATATACCTTTAATTTTGAAGAAATTAATTTTTAAAGGGTTTTTAATGTATTGTTAATTGATACATGTTCATCTCCCTATAATTTAATTTTTCCTTATCGATTATACCAATTTTATAAGATCATATCTCAAAATATTATGGTGTGTGTTATGTTACTTTCATTATTGTAGAAGACCCTAGGGGGACAAATGATTTGATTAGCTATGACTTGAGGACAACATAATCTCATTTAACCATCTTTCTAGTCATCGAATCATTGAAATTATTTACACCCATGCATGTGACTTCATGTAATTTTCCTTCTTCCTCCTGAGAAGTGTAGATTCATTCCACTTCTGATAGTGTCTTTCCCAATTCTTCATATCCTAAATCAACCATATCCTTGAGGATGTAATAAAAAAAATCTCAGATAGTGTGGATAAATGTTCACTAAAATGAAAAAAAAATATGTGATCACTTATTCCAACATGATAAGATCTTTTTAGATATAGAAATCTCAGAAAATCGTTTATTATATATACTATGAATTATCCCATGACCTACCTATATTTGAAGGAATAAACTTTGTTATTTAGGTCCTCGAATAGAATAATTTTTTTCTCCCTTCTCTCATACTGATAGGTACATTTCTATTGTTGTTTCTTTTGAGGAGGATTTTTCATGCAGTATAGAATGAATATTAGATTTAGATACATTGTATGAGCTAGATTAAGAGTTACAGTTTTGACTTACACTTTATATGTTCAATTTCCTTTAGTTTTTGACATTGGTTTATACTTTCCTTTAGTTATCCAAATAGAGTTGTCCTACATTTTTATGATTATGGAATTTTCATGAATGAATCTTTAATGTTTCATAGGAATAAGTGTGTTTTTCAACTCATCACGTGGGTTCTCTATAAAGATATCCATTAAATCATCTTGAGAACCTGCATTATTATAGAGTAATTCAGACTATTTAACCTATAAATGAAGTTAGAGACTCTCACATTCTTATATGTTATGCAATTTGATAGGCCAAGATGGTTTTTTCTAACTATATAAAATTCAACTGATCAAGAAACTACTAGATGTGGTCTTCCCATACCTTGATTGAACTTGATGGTAAAGGGGTGTGCCGGACAAAGGTTGGTCCCTCAAAATTCTATATGAAGTATCTATGTTTGGAAGCTTTTTAATAGTCAAGTATTCCCATCCTAGGACAACATCATGACATGAAATTCATTATATGATATTCTAGATACTCTATGTCCTTGAATGTGGAGAACATAGGGCTTCTAATGTTATGAAGGGGGAGAACTTTATCTACCCATTCATGGTAGGTCTATCTATTATACTAAAAAGTTTCACACTATCCTACCATAGATTCTAGTCAGTCTATCAATGTCTTATTTTTGTTAATGAGCTTTAATAGAATATTTGGCTGAGTTGGAACCTAAATAGGGTTAGAAACTAATGGATCATTATATGTCTCATCTTCCATCATTTGAAACTGAATACTAATAGGTGTTATCCATGGGTAATTCCATAAACATTTTTTAGTATCTATTGAAATACAGGTAACTCTAAATATATTTCTATCATTGGATCAACTTAAAATAGTTTTATAGATCCTATATTAAGTGGATTTCCTAAATTTACATTTTCTGGGATGATGATATATTTAAGTTAAGTTAGAATTATTATAATATAATATTGGGGTTCCTTTTAAATAACATACCTAGTGAGGATATTTCATAGGACTAATTCAGCATTAGGTATATTTTACTATTTCATTTCTACCTCATACTAAGCTAATCATTCATCTACTTGAAGAAGTTTAGCTACATCCACTAAGGTGTGAGATGTAGCCACAACTTATTCTAATTCCATATTTGAAGCTCACTAATGATGTGGTGGATGAACTATTTATGTAATTCAAAAAAATTTATCCATATTTTTTCGGTACACACATTATTCATTCATTTTAGTTTGTGATGTGTTTCTAATAGAAAAATAATCTTCTTATTCTTCTATACTAGATTCTTATTTTTTACCATCTTTAGGTCTAGTTCTAATGAAATTTACCAAAACTTATTGCATTTTTGATACATATCACCATATTAATGATATGAGGATTGGTCTCTCATGATGGGTTTCTGGGTTTAATACCTTTATATGGATTAATCTTTTTCTTCATGTATTTTCTCAATGATTTCTTTTTAAAGGTAAACTTGAAGAGATTTTCCAAAAAACCTCATTATACACATTTCCACTAAGGAAAATAGATCACTAGATGATACAAACTATGAAAAATAATTTTTCATTACGCATGTTAAATGGTAAAATATTAAATTTTACATGATATGAAATTAAGGTAAAAATTCCACAATACTTATAGGTTGTGGTTACTTCTGGTCTATTGTTATAACATTTTGGACTATATTTGTTGGCATTAATGGAGGTGGATATATTGAAAAAATACCCCCATCCCTATATGTTGTGGTCACACATGGATTATTACATCTACAACTCTTATAGATTTCATTTTCATAATAGGGGTATTTTTTATCATAGATATGTGTAATAGATACTCAGAATTTGAGAATCTTATTACCATGGTAAAACTACAACTTGAGGTATGACTCTTCTAAAATGAGAATATTTCTCAATTTTCATAGATTCTTGAAAAAAATATTTTTATCATGCCTACACTCATTAAGATAGACTTTTTAGAGATTCAACCATGGACAATTTTTATTTATCGTACTATATATTAAGGTTTAGCCTTAATTCTAGGAGTCTGTTCGAAGTGATAGAATTGCATGATTCAGTTATAGTGGGATTTAATGACTAGATAGTGAAGTGACATTAAATGGCCCACGCTCTCCCCATAATTTTACATGATAAATGTATGGGGAATAAACAATCAACTGATTTAAAATATGAAGAGAATCAAGACATAAACATTAAATACTTTCATGTTGCATTTCCAGTTATTTGTGTTATTTGAACGATATGGAAGAAAAGTCAATGTTTCAATGATATTATTATATTTCAAAGATTTACCTTTCATATCCTTAAAAAGGAAAGAATTTAACTTTTAACTAATGAGGATTCATCCATATATTTATATGTATATGATGTATTCATTCCTTTTACAAGGTCTTAATAATGCTATAATGAAGAGTGTATAAGGGCCAAAACAATACTAGTATATTTTATTTGGCTAGTTGTTTCCTAATTTTCACTACACTATCATTGTATTCCATGAAATAATTATTATTTTCTCTATCCAAAGGGTTCATATTCTACATTATTTTTTGTATAAAAAATGGTTGGTAGGAATGTTTTCTATTGTGCTGGAAGCTATGTGATCTAAGGGTGGTTGGTAGAATAACTATTTCCTTGGTCTATTTTTGGATGATAAATAATTTCACTTGTTAAATACAATTCATAAATCATTTCAAGCATCATCTTATAATGTTCTATGAGATATGAGGGATTTCTCATAATATTTAATAAGGGGAAGAAATTCTTTTTATAATTAAATGTCACTATAGGGGGGACCTTTATAGTGATGACATCATGGAGAGAACTACCATAATAGCTCAATTTTCATCCACATAGAGGATTACTATATCATATTCCATGGAGAATGCCTTAATGGTGGATAGTGGCAAGTGAAAGACCATCTTATCATTCCATCATCTCAATATGAGAAAATTTCTACGTTTCTCATCATAGAAAAAGTTCTCATGGTAAATATTAGTATATCCATGAAAGAGGAATTCATGGAAAATGCTCTTAGGAGGACCTCTATAGACACTTATAGAAAAACATTGGGTAGGACCATTTCAACTAAAATTGATACTTCCTAGATCAAGAAATTAGTCAAAAATATATTTGGATTACATTGATAAATCATTGAGGGAATTAATAAGTTTCCATCATAACGGATTGATAATGTGGTTTTTTTAGAATGTATGCCCTATACTTTTGCAAATTTTTCATGGAGTGTGATGACAACCCTATTGGACGTGAGTAAAAATGTGTTTATACTTTTGGTTAGCCATTAAATTATATTGATGAGATACTCTATTAGTGGTAGTGTGGTTGTGTGCTTGATCCCTAATGGTTTTTTTCTAATATATGTTAATATTATTTTAGAATTTGGGAAGGGATGTAAGAAATCCCATCTATTTCTACAAAGAGATAATTGTAGACTATCGCATCTGGAATTGAAATATCTTCCCAATAATTGTTTGGAAATAGGATATGTGCCTACTCTTGTCCTATAATTTTCTTTGGATTATATTTATAGGATTTATATGTGGGGTTATAAACATGGTTCTACCCCATTTTTGTTATTGGGATATGATGATAAGTTTCACCAGGTGCTACCAAATTGTGTTGGAAAGCTTGATGAGTTTGTGAAGGGATGTGTTTCTACTCATGAACATTATATATAGTATATTAGAGGTATTATTTCGTGGAACCAAGGATGTGTTCCCACTCCTAGATTTTAATGGTACTATAACCCTTATTCATTGTCCTTGGTTCTCATGCTTGAATCCCCTATTCTTGGACTAGTAATGTAGAGACCTTGGTAGGATAAGGGTCAGATGTAGTAAGGTATTACTAGTGATAGTTTTTAGAAGAACCCCTTTGGGGGACCTATAGTGATAAAGAAATTACACCATATGACCCATGGTCAAACTTTATTAGTTATTCGAGGTACTTGATATTGTTTTCTAGGTTGAGTCTCCCAAAATATATTGAAACGATTATGGGTGTTGCTTACTTATTTTTCACCTCCCTTTATTGAGTATAATTTTTAAGGGAAATCATGTCATGGATGGATTTTCGTACCACCTCTATGTTCAAAAAAATATAATTGAGATGGTACATTCAAATTAGTGTGTTCACCACATAGAACTAATAGTTGTGAGTGGGAAATAAAATCCTCTCATTTCATGAGCACTTGGATCCTACAACAAAGGATGCATAAGTTTATCTTAATTAGTAGGAATCTATTTTAATTGAATGGAGTTATGATGAATGTGATTGTTTAAACACCAAACACCAATAAGGAAAAAACATAAATGTATCATCATAAAAAATAAATTGCAGGCATGCGTGATTGCATTAAATAATCTATTTTTGGGCCCATCTTGATTTCATGGATGGACCGAAAATGAGGATGGATCAATTATTTTGGTTAATGAAATATTCAAATTAGGTTAACCATTTTTTTATTCACACCCACATATAGGTTTCATGAATTTAATTTTAGGAATTAATCATATTATTTAGATGGATTGCAAGATGGTTTATTCATTGAACTGAAAACACCTAATGGTTCCAACATTTGTGATAGGAAATAGACTGACATTTCAAAGATAGGTGGACACTTTGTATTTTTATAACTATTCTTAGGGTCAAAAATTGGTTGAGGGGATGGTGTTTTGGTCCCATAAACCCCTTTTTTATGGAACTATACCCCCATACATGTGTGATACCCTGGATGGATGTATATGAAGGTGTGATTCCTTGGGTGGGTTCTTACGATGCTGGGAATCCTTGAGTGATTGGTCACTCAGGTAGGTTTACCTAGATGGATAGTAGTTTCAGTGATCTTCCCTGGATATAATTATACTATGGTGGAAAAAACTCTAAGGAATTATACTATGTTGTGATACCACGGGAATATAGTCGCTAAAGTGGGAACCCCTTAGTGACTTGTCTCAAATATGGGTATTCATGGGTGACTGGTAAACTAGGTGAGGGTAACTAAGAATATTTTTTCCTAGGTGATGGAATTAAATCAATATTTTATATTACATAAGTTAATTTTATTTAGTTATATAGTGTAATAGGCTACCTAGGATAGGTTATAGAGACCCGAGTGAAGTGTCTTGGGTAGGTTTTATATCTCATCAAGAAGTGGTTAAATTTTGTGTTATATGGTGATCATGGGTCTCTATGTATTAGTGAAATCTGAATTTTAGGTAGTTTGGTGAAATAGGATAAGGTAGTGTGTATGGGTGAGCAATGAGAAACTTGTTAAGTGGCAAGATGAGACCTTGGGTTAAGTAACCTGGTTGCCAGAGGAGGCCCTGGGTGAGGAAAGCCAAGCAGCCTGAGGGAACCCTGGTTAAGGAAATCCTACATACATGAGGGGACCCTATGTGATTCAATATTATTTCTCTTGGGATTTAATATCCACATATTCCATTATATTTCTCATAATACCAAATATGTGCCAAAGAGATGAATTTGTGATAATAAACACTTACCTCTTGTCCAAACTTCCAAAAAAGTATGTTAACCTCCTATATCACTAATATATATATCTCTTAATAAAAAAATTAGGAAATATACCCATATCTAAATTTATTTATACTCTTTATATATAATCATTCTATATATTAATTATATTGGTTTTTGACATTGTGTGTCCATAGTTTTGATTATTTCCACAAGTTTAAAAATAATGGTGTACATATTTTTTCATTTTTAAAATTTTATCATTAACATTTTAATAAATTTAATATTTTAGTTTATTTATAATTATTTATGGTATTTAAAATTTCATTCGTGATTGTTTTAGTCTCCATCCTTGAAAATGAGATTGATAACAAACATGTTTTACTAATTCTTGAATATAGATGATTTTTTCTAAATTAATGAATTATAAATTCACATAAAATCTCAATTAAAACATTTCTACATATTTATATAATATTATACCATCAAATATGATTTCATATTCATCCATGATGTAAATTTATCATTTTATCAAGTAGATGGTTCTACCGATAGAAAATAAACATACCCATATTTAATGAATTATGATGAGATTGTTTTGTTGTAAAATAATTATACACAAATAAAAATGACCATATTAAGTTTTTATAATATTTATTTACCAATAATTATATTTAATTAGAAGAATAATTGATGTATATGAAAATATTATCCAATTTGAATAATGTTTTATCCTCTTATTAGGCTTGTTTTTTATAGTTAATTTTACAATTATCCATTATTTCTAATATTAAGTATAGAATTCCTCATTTATATTTATAGAATATAAATTATGTAATAAATAAAATTTCAATTAAATAAATAAATTTATAAAACTGTCCGTGAAAGGTTATGATGGTGAGAGAAATGTGTCTTTTATAGAGACGGTAGTTTAGACATGTTTATGAACAACATTTTCATTTTTCAATTGAATGGAAGGGGAAGAGATAATGGTTACAATACTAATATAATAAAATTTAAGTCTATCATTAATAATTATTTCATTATATAAATATGGTTAAAATGTGTTTTGAGGAGGGTGGATGGGAAGTATAATGAATACAAGTAAAATGGTATGTAATACTTATGTTGAGAATTTTGATCTTATCTTGAATTATCCTTTGAAAATGAAAGTAATTGGGAAACATTTTCCAAAAAAGGTGACGAAAAAAATGTCTATGGGATCTAGAAGTAGTAAATTGTGCATAGTTTCATTAGAATCTCAAACTATAACTATGTCTTAAAGTAGGAGGAAGTGAGATCCTTTTATAAGAGAAAAAGTGGGACAAATATTTGGAAAAGAATGTTAGGTATGGTATAATAATAGAATTGAGAGATAGTTAGGACAATTATGTTGATAAATGGTAGTTAAGACAAGTAAGTATTACATCATTATATAAGAAATACTATCTAGAAGGTGTGGAAAATATTTTAATTAATAACAATTTGAGATACTTTATTGACCCATTTTTTACCCATATTAATCTTGATTAAAAGTTATCCATGTTAATGATTTTATTACTAAAAATATAAGATCATAGATCATAGAGGGTTTTTATGTGATGATCTTTAATTTGTACTATATTCAACCAAAACTAATATATAAATATAATAATATTACCTTTTAAATTAAAATATATCAAGTGATGGAAAAATGAATTTATATAAAAAAATTAAATCATTAAGTTTTATTAATCATATTTGACATTTTTTACAAATTAAATACGTTTTAATTGATTTATATATATTTTTAAAAGTCATATTAGATTATTTTTATTACAATAATTAAATTTATTTAAAATTATAATACATTAAATTATCATTCTTAAAAAAATCTTTTGTTGTGGTGACTATTATTTACTTTGGTAAATTAATTTTATTCTTAATAATGAAATTGAACTAATTACCAAATTTAATCATGCTAATTAAAAATATAAAAAATATATAATTTGAATTAATTTACAAAAGTTAAAAATTTTAATTTTTAAATAAAATCATATAAATTCAATGAAATTTGTTTTCGTAGGATAATAACATTTTAAAAACATCATAAATTCATATTATTACTTATTATTAATTAATAAATAAAATATTATCAATCAATTATTCATATAGAATTTATTTTCTCATCATTAATCATAATTTTCATGTAATATAAATTTATATTTCAAAGAAATATATTATGTAAAAACATATTTCTATGAATTAAATGATAATATTAGTATTTTTAGATACACCCATTGAATTACATTTATATTAAAATAATAATTTTTTTTTATTTCTATGAATATTTAATAAATAAATAACCCATATTGATTCCTACGAATTAAATGTAATGGTTTTAAAAGTCTAAAAATATAAATTTTTTGTTTTAGTTCGGTGTTCCATGTGGAGAAATCCATCAAACATAATGGCTCATTTAAAGGTAATAATATATTATAATATCATAGTGTTACATATTCAGTATTAAAGAACTATTAAAACCCTAGAATTTATTCTTAGAGATAATTTGATAAATTTATAAAATAGTTTTGGATAAAAACCTTCCTATGGTTTAACATTCTTACAATAATAGCATTCATTTGAACATTCAGATAGATCATTATAAATCCCACTATGGAAAGAAGTGTAGAAATACAATATGTTAGGATGATGTTAGTGAGCACTCACTATAGGGACCAGAGAAATATGATAAAATAGATGTTAATAGTAGATCAATTCAATAAAATATTAGATAAAATCAATGTTTATAGAAGATTTATCTAGATAACTTTTCTTAGAATTTGGATTTCAATGTTGGGGAGAAGTTTTTCCAACTAAGATCACCTTAAAAACAATTTCTGATATTTTTAAAGATGTAAAAGTTATTCCCAATATATAATAGTTCTTATGATATTACTGATCATATTTGGATGGTATATTTTCACTTGTAACTTCATTTGAAACTATCCCATGTTCACAACATGTTCCATATATATCTTAGGAGAATTTGAATACAAAATCAATCACAAGTACAGAACATAATGGTTTTACCACTGGAGCATGATAATTCTTATGATGAACAATTAGTGTATATTCTTGATCAAATAGATAGAGGGATTCTTAATAATACCACTCACCTAGTCAATTAGTTTTGGTGAAACCCAAAAATTTATGATGTAATATGGGATCCCCTGTATTTTATGAGGAAGTGATGTCCTTGTTTTTCTATTTTATATTGATATAATTTCTAAGGTGAAGTTATAATAAGGGGTTAGAATATAACCCACTGATATTTTATAATAAATTTTTATTTCATCCATAAATTATTTTTATATCTTATAAAACACCTGAACTAGAACATGTGTGAATAGTGATTATATATTAAAAAAAATTAATCACATTATATAGTATTTAAATAAAATATAATTGTCGCAAATAATGACCCGTTTATATAGGAAAAACTATTGATCCTTAAGAATTATTATGAAATATTTTGATTATTCACATTTTACTATTATATATGTTTTATTCTAAAATTATTTAACCTAAATAAAAATATGAATAATATTTTTTCAGAAATAAAAAATGAATTCCTTGGTTATAACTTGTTACAAATAAATATAAATGCATTTAAAGGTAAAAATAGATGTCTTTCTGAAAAAATTCTTTTATACATGCAATAAGTTTTTATCTTTATAAATTAATGTAATGAATGTTGATAAATTATTTTAATGAAATATATGAATAATTTATTCCATAAAATATTTTAAATTTCCTATAATGGATTTTATTAGGTTGAGAAGAATAATATATTTTTTGTTATTAATAAAAATTTGTTTTTCTAAACCGAGTTTTCATTGAATTGTTTGCAATTTTAATAAAATTAATTCCATCCACTTATAGGAATTTAAAGTGAAAAAATAGTTTCCATATTTGGAAAAAAATTCCAAATTTTTTTAAATAGTTCAATTTCATTTTTTTTTCATAATTAATAGTAACTAAGATAAAAAACCTTTAGTGTAGTAAAGGATAAAGATGTTGATGAGGGGTTAAACTGAAGTGTTAATGGTCAAAATAACCCAAAAAATTCAAAGTTATATTATTAAAATTAATTTTGAACCTCTATAATCCCATAATCTCTATTTTCCAAATTTTTACCCACTTCTCAATGAAATTAACCCTATTGTAGTTTAATATTTAGAGTAATTTCAAGTGTGTCAATCCCCTATCTTATAAAAGAGTACCTCCTATCAAATTTTATTCAAATATTTATGTTCCACATAAATAGAATAAAATATTCATAAATATATTATATACTTACCTTTACATGTTCTATATCTTATGGTCTTCTAAAAACTTAATCCCAAGGGTCCTTAAGGAGAGATCCAAAGGAGGTTTCTCAAAGAATAAAAAATTATATTCACTGAATCCTTTTAGGATTAAATCATCTTGTACATCCTATAAATTTTCTAATAACATAAAAAAAATTATTAAATATATATCATTAATATAAAAAAATGTTTTAATTTTAACAGTGTTTTTATTTTATACCTTCATTCTATCCTAAGAGAAATGATAATGTTATATGTGCGTACACATGGACTACCACCACTGTGAAGTGATGTGATTAATTTTTCATGTTCAACATATATGGATGGTAATATAGATGTATTTAATGAATTTATATGATATTTTTTATTTTATTATGATTATTTAATTATATATTATTTTTTTACCCTTCTTTAATTCTATTCACTAGAAAATGAAATCATTGATTGTGCGTATGCATGTACTATCATCTATATGCAGTGTTACTAGTCATTTTTCATCCATACTTTAGATAAGTGGTTATAAAAGTTTATATCATGGAAATTTATGATACTTACAACTTGAGTATGATTCCTGACATGATTAAACCATGAACAAGCTCTTATGATTGAAACTTTTGAATCAGAACATATATAGGAAAGAAAATAGTTAACAACCAAATTTAAATTTCCATAAAGAATTATTTATTAATAGGTAGTTAAAAATTATAAGGTAATGTTATATTTTAAAATAATTATGTATATAGTTTTTATATAAATATAAAACATATTTAATTTTATTATATATGAACATATAGCTTGTGTGAGGAGAGTCATCACCTGATTTAAGGTATTATGTTGTAATCCCATTTTTTAATAATGATTTATTATTCTTGAATATCAATTAGGGGAGTTATATAATAATTTTCTATCAAAAACCATATATTTTTTCTCCTATCATTATTTTAATTTATTTTTTTTCTTTTCATTATTCCCTCCAGCATACTTAGATCAATCACGAATTTTATTTACGATATGAAAAACTTATTTTCTCTTTAGTCAAAAAACATTTTCTTCCTTCTCCATGTCTATTGAAATGCATTCATTAATTTAATTTTAACTTAAATTATGATATATTGATTTAATTTTAAATAATATTTTAATTTATACTCAAATTATTAAAACATAATTTTTAAAATCTTTTCAAAAAGTTCCTTTTTGAATTATTATTTTAAAATGTGAAAGGAATAATTTTTTATCATTTATCGTTTGAAAAATTTTATCATCCTCATGATCGTTCATTTATTTGATTATTTATTTAAAATATTCAATTTTTTTTAAAATAAAATCATTTTATCAGTATTCTAGTAAATTTTATATTAAATTTTATCAAATTAAAATGTTATTTTTCTCGTGTTTTAAAATATAGGTTTGAATGTTATTTTAACTATATTATTCATATTTTTAGTATGATTGTTTACTTATTATGATTAACTAATAATATAATCTAATAATACCATAAATGATCATTCTATATATGACTTTTTTTTTAGATAATATTTATGAAACCCATTTATTTTACACTTATTTTTCTATAATAAAATGTTGAGTGATTCTATGATATTATGGCACACATATTTTTGGTTTCATTAAGAGACATAGGGGACAATAATTATTTATCCTTCTACGTCATTGGGTAATGTTGATATCTCATTAAATATTATAAAAAACGATTTTTATTGAACCCATTCCAGGAATTAAGAGATAATGGTGAGTGAACTCATCTAAATATTGAAAAGATGAAGGGGAGTGAACCCAACTCATTATGGGATTTTTTTCCATAGTTTTATTATGGTCTTGGAAGAGAGAATCGACTAATAGAATTATATTATAAGAATATTATTATACCAAAATTCATATGGAATGTTTTTATACTTATGAAATGCACTTATCACTCATGATTGACTAATGATGACTAATCACTCTTATGACTTGTTTTTATTAAAATGGTAATTCTTTATACCATTAATCATGATTTATGATTTCTGACTCATTGTATATGAACATCAAAATTTATGATCACACTATCACACAATTTTTAATATCTTTTTATTATACATGATCATCGTTTAATATCCTCCAAATTCACCCTTACCAAGAATCTGATCCCACCTTTTTTGGGTTTCTATTTTACCATAGTTATTAAGGAAGTCAATATGTTACAAATTTCTAAGAAGGGTACTATGAGAGTAAAACATTATAGGATATATTTAAGATAATTCACCAAATAATTTCCTTATGTATATTGTCTTTAAAGACACTAAAACATTATGGTTCTTGGGAGTGTATTATTTTTAAATGTATTGAATAATTATCTATAATGTTATAATATTTATGTATATAATACTTGAGTCTCCTAACCTATGTACTAAAAAACTATTTTAAGTAATTTAAGAAAATAAAACACTATACATTTAATAGAAATAATTACATAAATTTCAGAGAATATCGGAAAAATTATTTTCTTAAAAAACCCATAGAAACTTTTAAAGGAATATAAATAGTAAATAACGGTTATAATGGTGGTAAAATTCATCCATTTAGTATACGTTAAAATGAAAATTCCTTTCTCACATTTATAAAAAGTCTAAAATGAATTTATTAGAAATAAATATAAATGAATAATTTTAATAAAATAATAAACAAAAACAATTAGGAAAAACCTTTACCATGCATTTTAATTTTGAAAAAACATCCACAAAATAATTTGAGGATGATTGATATGGATGGGAATGATTCTTGACAAAAAAATGTAAATATGGTTGATTTTTTTTATAAATAATTTTTTTAAAATCAATGGTGAGATTTTTTTAATGGAAACATAATAAAAATAGAAATAACCATATGTGAGGAAAACATATAGTGTTATAAAGGATAGAGTATATAATTTTTTCAACATAAATATAATCATGAATAATCCTTGATAAGAGTGGAATTATAAAATAAACCTTCATAGCATTAATAGTTTTTGAATATAAACTCTTTTAAATAGAAAAAATGAATTTAAACATTATATACTCTAATTAAATAAGAATTAGTTAAATAATATTTCAAAGAGGTAGTATACATTCCATATAAAATAAATTAGGTGTGTAATATAAAATATGTCTTCATGGAATGGAATTGAGATGAAAATTAGTAGATTGTGCATTGAATCACCTCCATTGTATTGAGAAAAAAGCCTTTATATAAGGGGGTTTTGCATGTATAATGATTTATGATCATGGAATTTATCATTTAGATAATTATTTTTGTAGAATATAGAGATAAAATCGAAAATGATTTCTGTTTCAGATATGGTAGAATGAATCCAATTTTATATGAAAAAATAAATGATGCTTTTATATATATTCAATAATTAATGGTTGAAAACGAAATAGAAAATTACAAATTTTATAGATATGGTAAACAAGTGGTCATAGAGACCATTTCCCTGTCAACGTAGATCATGATATGAATTTTAAGATTTTAATTTCTATTCAAAAATTATTTTTTACATTAAATAGTCTTTAAAGTAATTTTCATGGTTATTATTGTACTTTGATAGTAACATCATCTAGATAGACATTAAATTAAATTTGTTGAATTTAAATAATTAAATTGATATCATATTAATTACAAAAATCTATGAAGAACTGTAACTCTACTAAATCTTATAACATTAAATATTTTAAAACTTGTTTGTTTTATTTTTCTTCTCTTTGGGATAGAATTTCTTCAATAATGCATATACATTTTGGAATATTATCCTATTATTTAAAATTAATAATAAATTGGAAACATGGAAAAAATTTACACTTAATTATATTATCCTAGATTCATTTATAATAACTATTTACATTCATTAATATCATGAAAAATTATTAATATATTATTTTGATTGTTCTTAATTTTTTGGGAACTCTAAAAGAATTTAGATAGTGGCCTTATCATATAATTCCAAATTTCATTAATAAAAATAAATATAATTTATTAGTAACCATATATATATCTTAAGTTTGATCTAGGACTTATCCATTATGAATTTTAATACTTATCCATCAATCATGACCTTTCTTATGATGTACAAGCCCTTGACAACACCATTAAATGTTTTCTTATTTACCTTGGCATAAAAAATAATTTACATTAATTGGTTTATTTTTTGATAAAATTATTATTATTTCATCATTAATTTTATGTTACATATGGTTTATAAATTTTTATTTCATAGTTTTATCTTGATGATGTCACAAAAGTTAAGATACTTGAAAAGAAATGAAATTTTCACTATTCACCCAAAAATCAACTTTTTGAAAAATACCAAACAAATCATAGAAAGACTGTTTTGAAATTATTAATTCAAAATAGACCATTATTTTATCAAATAAAATTTATAAAAGTTTAAGTTATTAAATATAATATCATTTTACAAAATGGAAAAAATCATTTTTTGCGAAACAAATGTATTTTCAAGACATAAAGTGAATTTATAGCAGTTGATTTAAAAGTAAAAATTAGAAAATGAAGGGTATATTATGTGAATGAATATATATTCTAAAAAAAATTAATACCATCAATAAAAAGTGACTAATTTAATATATTAATATTCATTACATTTCACACATACAAAAATTTCTTAAAAATATGATTTTTACCATGAAAAATTTCTATCTATATTTCTAACCATTAGATAATCTAAATATAAATGATTTCTAATCTTTTTAAATGTTTAAAAATAATTTTACAAATTTAAAATACAATAAACAAGATGAATAATCATTTAAATAAAACATAAATAAATAAAACATTTTTTTAAATAAACAAATTTTGTTTAACCAATAATAATTAAAGAAATATTTATTAATATATTTTACTAAATATTTTTCATTAAATTTTATTTTAATAAAATAGTACCCCAACTGTGAAATTTTATGAGAAAATATAGCGATTAAGTCAATGAAAACCTAGATTAAACTAATAAAACCTGTAGACAAAGGCAATATGGGAGATGAAATTAATAGAAGTGTAAATAATATTTATTATATACACAAAATGGAATATGATATTTAAATTATAATACTTATAGAGTGTTTCAACTCATGAAGTGAAAAAATACAATGTAAATAACATTTAATGCATTAAAAAAATAGAATCAGATCTTGAAATATTTACCCATTACACTTCAAGGAAACATTTTAAGATATCAAATGAAATAATTTTTGATTATTACTTTTTTCTTTTAAATAGCTTTCTAAGATTCTATAGTGTTAAACTACCTCTGGTAAAATTAGTGTTGAATTCAATTAATCATATATTAAAATAATATATTAAGTAACATGTTAGATAAATTTCACAATAAAATGATAAAATGTTTCCAAAGTTGACTCGTGTGACCTAAATAAAGTCTTCACAATAATATAAATTTACACTATTGAAGGAGTGGAATATTCACTTAGTTAATGTGCACCCATATTTCAAATGAAATGAAATATAGAACATATTCATACAATATACAAAATATAAAATTAGATTCATTTGAATTATAATAAAATGTTAATCATATAATGTTTAAAATGATTAATTCATATCTATAAATAATTTTCATAATTATATGGAATATTTATTTGAATGAACTGAATTTTATAACCAAATGAATCCATATAAAAATGAAATTATATTATATACGTATAAATAGACACATATATTATAATTTTATAATATTATAAAATATATAAATAAAGTATAAATACTTTAAAAAGAAATCATTTTGAGTATATTAAGTGTTTAATTTCAAAATTGTGATGAAATGGGATATCTGTCTCACATAGGGAAAATGGGAGAAAATTGAAAGAAAAAATGATGTGAGTGAGCTTCGGGGGACACATTTAAATAGTGTGAAGACTGGTGGTGAGACATAGAGCTAGAAGTAGACTTTATAAATATATAAATCCACTTATGGGGATAGTTACATGTTAATTATATCTATATAATCATAGTGTGTGAATATAGGTGTATATTATTTCAAAAAATATATATAAATACTATATTAATATATTATGAAATTGATGCACATTTTACACAAATTGTTAATCAAGAAGTGGCATAGGAGTAATACTAAATTTTATGTATAAGGAATGCATACTATAATTACATATAGTATATAATGAATGAATATTGTTGAAAAAGTTGTAAATATAGGTTGAAATGATATAAATGTAATAGTCTATATTGAAATATAAATTGATATACTAGAAATGGTATATAGATTTTTTATAAATTTTTTATTATTATTAATGAATATTATAAATTTTAATTCTGCATTTGGAACTACAACATTTTAATTAATGATATTTGTATAGAATTTTTATATCATAATTGAATAATGTTATGAAAAATATATTATTAAAAGTGAAAGATATTAAAAGGATAAACCACATGACCCTATTTTAATAGAAACAACTCATATTTTTGGACTTCATGTAGTAATCTGTTTTCCAATGCCCTAAAACCTATAATGAGTAACTTTCATCTCTATGTCTGAAGCTGCTTAAGATAATCGGACTTCCTTCTGATGTATATTTTCTATCCAAATACCTATGTATATGAAACCATTTATTCACTAGTTTAGGTGAATATTAACCAATGATTTTAGTATAGTCATCTGTATGTTTTCTAATTTCTGTGTTTTAAGAAAAATAATGGAAATATATTATAATTTAATATAGATATCATATAATGAGTGAAAATAGATAAAGGTCTAATATAACCTGTAATATATGATTACACAAATATATTTAGTTTTAACAGAACCCAGAATTGTTTTTATTTCTACACTAGTTTCAATAAAATTTTCTCATAAATATTTAATAGTCAATGAGAAAATCTATCTCTCATCCACCAATAGTATATATAAAGAAATGATTAATGTGTATGTACGGATTAATAAATTTCATTCTAACATACCCATATATCATTTGACCTTGTATTGGAATAAATTTCACATCATCTACTTTTCATGGAATAGATAATTGTGGTAGAGTAAAAAATAATGGTAACTGATAACTAAATAATGAAATAATTCTAGAATGATGTGAATGTTGAGATACATTTCTAGTGGGTAACCTTAAGATCATTGCTGAATATTTTTGGAGGATGAATCCAAATAAATTCATGGGTGTACAAAATTTTTTAAATGAAGGTGATTCCTATGATATTTTGTGGATCTCACAATAAATTTGGCCCAATAAAATATAAGACAAGAAAAACATTATTTTTTTACATTTCAAGTATCAAACAAAAAAACAAAAATATAATTCAAATTGAAATGGAATTTAGAATTTCGAAAACATGAAAAAAAATACCAAGGATTCCCATGAAACACTAATTTGATGTGATTCATGTGAATCAAATTAATCATAAAAATCATGGAAAATTAAATCATTAGATCTGTTTTTTTATGATAAAAACTATTATACAATTACTGATTCTATGAAATCAATGAAATAAAATATATTTCTAAAATTTCAAATAATTAGAATCATCTAGAGAGAAATAATTGGAAAGAGTTTAGAAACAAAATCTATTATAACCACTAAAATTGATATTTCCAAACAAAGTTTAGGTATTTATAAAATAAAGAAAACATGAATATTGAATTAAATTCCAATAACATAATAAAGATTAAAATTGAAATTTTATCTTGTATAATAACTAAATAAAATTAATTTTTATGATAACTAAAAATTAGTTCTTTTAATTAAATAAATTGGTGATCAGAGATTAATATTTATTATGTAGAACTTATAATTTTTTTATGAAACAAATCACACATTATTGTGAAGTTGTGGTTGTTTTCATAAAGTTATATTAGAATTAAAATTATCATGTGAAGTTATTTTTATCCTTATTGTAGTGACTTGAGAGATAATCTCATCATATATTATGATATATTTTCTTATTTACTAAATATTGTTATTATAAAGTGTAAATATATGCATACAAGTTGATGAAACATTTTTTTGGAATGATACTAATCATTATCTACATTTTATATAATTTAAAATTGATTTATTTTTTGGAACAACCATAAAATTTGAAAATATTAAATGGCTATGTAACGTGAAAATAATGATAGAAAAGGACCACTAAACTCATATGAACTTATATATAGTAAATATATGGAATATATATAAATATAATTAAAAATTTAGAACATGAATTATACTATTACAATTCCATTTTTTATCAATAAAATTTAATAGAAGAATACAATATAGTTTAAATTTATCCACAATTTTAAATTAATTAGTGGTAAAATTGAAAACCAATTAACAATGATTCAATCCCCTATTATTAAAAATTGTTCAAAAATTAATATGTTTTTCACACTAATGAATTATTTAATTCATTTTATGACATGAGTAGTGATTAAAAATTGAATTTCAAATCCATAATAATATGTATTTGAAAACATTAAAATCATAGTTAAACATATTAGTAATATAGTTAAAGTAAATATGTATTTAAAAAAATTTCGTATGAGATACACATTTAAAATAATTAAATTGTTAACATATATATCCCTAATATATGTTATTCTTAGTTGAAAACATAAAAAATTTATATGGAAAATTTATTTAGAAGAAAAAATTAGGGATTCATAAATGTAAATTAATATTTCTAAGAAAAGTAATTATTTTCTAAAACAAATAAGAAATTGGATAGAAAAATGAAAATTCAATAAGAAATATTACTCAAAATATATAATTAATAATATATTTTATTTTTACCATTTCTATTAAAGATAAAAAAATGAGTAATTTATGATAAAAATTTAAATAAGTTGATAAACATGGGATTCAAAATAGTTCCTTTTGTATTGTTGAATTGAATTTATAAATAATATTTTTAGTCTTCTAATGACTATATTAAAAGAAAATGGCTTTAAGATTTTAAAAATACATAACAAAATATATAATTTAATTTTTATAAAACAATTTTTTGTTATACTAAAGTAGCAATTTAATTTTAAATGATATCATCTATCGATAGATTTTAAAAGATGTAGTTTCTATAGAAACAATCCTTACACTAATTTTGGTAATATGGGTTTAGTAAAGTTGAACATTTTATAAAACTTTTCTAATGATCTTGTGCATTCTTGTATTTAGACTAAAGGAAAATATACATATCGAGTGATTTGAATATTGATTATTTTCTACACAATAATATAGTTTACAAATGGTTATTATCCATGTAATATATTAAAATCAACACTCAAAATATACATTAGCAAACAACACCAAACTAGAGGAACTAATAAGATGTATGTTCGATAATAAAAAGTGAGTTAAAAATTATTAGTTATAGTTAATATATTTGATTTTGTCCATTTCAACATAAAATTCTTTACTATTTGAATGTGAAGAGTTTGTGCCAATACAGACACTTGGAAGATAATTTTAAGTAAATAATCAATAAATAATAAGTATTTTATTGTACATTATAAGGTTTTATTTTTTTCATTAATTAAGTAAAACCATATATTTACAAACAAATGGTATATGTGGGTATCTACTATCACCTTCCGATGTATTTTCCTAACATTTATTACAATTCAAGATAATAATCCAATTATCAAAATTAGTGTATCACTAAGGGATATTATTTAAAATTTTTAAGGAACATTATTTATAAATGAAATCCAAAAAAATAAATTATCTATATAAATGAAATTTGTGCAGACAACCATAAGATTTCAATTAATAGTAGTCAATGAAATATCAAATGGATAATATGGATGTGACATTATATTTTATAGGTTGGTACCTCTGATGCAATGATACATAGGGGAATTCTAGTTATAATTTCATAACCTCATATCAATCTCAAAATTTAATTTTAGAAAAATTATCATGAAGAAAAAAAAGAAAATTGATAAATGAAACATCCAATTTAATATAGTAAATGAAACAAATATGAGTATAGATGTACCTTGAAAAAAATCCAAAAACCCAAAATAATTCTAAATGATTTAATCTAAATGAATATCATGGAATTGATATCAATGTGGAGAACAAAAAAATAGAATTATTATTCAAAAAATAAACCTAAAACATTTTTAAAACATTTTTTTCATATATATCATGGGAAAAAAATAATACTGAATTTAAGTTAAATGATTTTATAGGTGAAGTGAATAAAATAATAAAACCATAGTACATTACTATTAAATGTTTATAAAGGGGGGGTATATGAATTAATATAAATTTTTTTATAAAAAATAATATTTATTACTATTTTTATGAGAAAACATGAATTAAGAAAGAATAAGTGGAATGAAAATGTATATGTAAATTAACTAAAGTAATAGGTGAGATTTCAAAAAAAATGTAGTTGAAAAAATAAACAATAAATAAATGTGTTTATCTAGAATGAAAATTTGTATAGATAACTATAAAACTGAAATTAATTGTTAATTAAATATAAATTGATATATCGGGATACTAAATTCAGTTTTATAGATTTTTAACTTATATGAAATTTAATTATCACAAATATTAATGGTAGTTTCATAACATCAGATCATTATCAAAACATGATTATTTTAAAATTTCCATAAAAAATAGTCAATGAAAAATAATAAATGAATCATAAAAATAAATTTAGTCAAACAAAAAACAAAATATGATTATATAACCATTTTATAGACACTTCATAAATCAAATGGAATTATAAATGAATAAATCCAAACAAATGTATTATAATTGATACCAGTGTGGGATCTAAAAAATAGAATTAGATTTCTGATACCAAAACTCAAAAAAAATAGCAAAAAATACAATTTCATAAATATCATTGAAAATTAATAAATGATAGTAAATGAATATATTCACAAAAATATGACTTTTATAGAAGTAATTGGCTTACAATGAGTTGTTGAGGATGTATATTTCTATAATTGTGGATATTTCAAAAAATTGTTTTATAGGGTTTGTGAGAATTTTCTTCAATGACTTATAGAGATTCATTAATATTTTTTCTCTATGTTTTGGGAAAAAATGGATTATAAGTTATATATATAGTGGTCTTCTAGTAATAACTTGAGAGACATAAAAAGTTTCAATTATTTTCTTGTAGGAGATATTCGATAGACGATATCCTTGCAGCAATAGAGGGAGGATTTATAGGAAACTAAATTGCATAAAATTTGGTTCCATTGAAGGAGAAGTTGTTTCCTCGGAGTAAATAAAACTCAAGGAATAAATAGAATCTCTACTTCATAGTAAATCAAATGGGACGGGTAAATTTTTATAGGAATATAGATTTGATGACACATGGGATTTAGCTATTTGACATTTTCAACCATCTAAGAGAGGTGGACACGTAGGCGGATGAACATTCAAGAAGATCCACAGGTTTTGAGAAGCATTGTATAGAGTATGGAATAGTACCCCACTAGAAAAATTTCATAGGACAAGGTAGAGTGTAAATATAAAAAAAATTAAATAAATAAATTATATACATATAAAATATTAATAGAAAAAAACATAAAAGTAGATAACGGTTTATACTTAAAACAAAACATTTTTAATTGTTTAAATAGTGACCTATTATATTTTTCTTATGAAATTGAATTGTCTTTATTGAATTCAGTGTTGAATTCCTGACCTAAATAAAATCATTCATGATCTAAATCATGTTCTAAATGTCTCTAAAAATAAATTTTTAATTAAAATGTAAGTAAAATTTTACAAAATTAAATGATATTACGTTGAAATTTTTTTAAATGTCTAATTCATATCCATTAATCTATTACAAAATTTAATTACATATTTCATTTGAAATAGTTGAAAATATTTATTATAAAAACATAATGTATTCTCCTTTTACAATGAAATAAGTACTATTCGAAGTCCCCAAAAAGTTTAAAATTACATATGTTAAAAAAATAGATTCTATCTTAACCATATATAATAAAAAATATTGGTTCATGTTAGAGTGGAAAAATATTATAAAAAATTTAATCTGAACCATATAATATAACTAAAATAATATGAATGATATATTATAAAATATTAATCCAATACCCTTTTATAATAAACATTATATTATAAAAACAAAATATAATCCGCTCATATACTTCTCTTTTAAATAATAACTGAGTATATGAGCATCCAACTGATTAACTTATATAAAAATATAGTGTCATATCATCATCTAGTGCCATATCAGCATCTTTTCTCATATTATAATGTAATAAAAAAGTATCATATCATTTCACTAATTTGTATAAAGCTTCCAAATTCATAGTATTTGAGCATGAAAAGTATCAAATTCTTAATATGTGTACATATATTTATGTTTTTATTAAAAAATTCAGTATGATTTTAAATATTTCTTAATTTCTTAATTCTATGAAATATATTAAAATAATATATTATTGTATTCAATTGATGTATGTTCAATATATAAACAAATATATTGATCTATGTTTCTATATTTTATTTTTTATTTTTTTAAACACAAATATAGAATTTTACAATATGAGAGGATAATGATTTCACAAGAAAACTAAAAAAATAATATATATATATATATATATAAATGAAATTCCAAATAATATTCTTAGTACCATAATCTTCAAAACTAAAATATTAAATATAATAGAAAATCGGTTCATATTTTAAATAATCAAGTTACCTAAAAATGAATATATTGTAACAACAATGATCTTAATGAAAAATTATAAAAGGTATAAAAAAATTAATTAGTGTGACTATATGACTTAATCATTTACTTCAAATAAGGCACACCATTCAATTTTTCTAAGAATATAATAAAAAATATTCAAATATTGATTTAAATATCATTATAAACTTATAAAAAAATTCATCGCATCCAACATCAGTACCATAAAAAAATATGATTAATTTTACTAAACTAGAAAAATAAAAAAATTATTTTAAATAATGATCTAATGTATATGATGATTAAAATTTGAAAAATATGGTTCTTTTAAATCCATCCCCATAACATCTTTTAAACCCTTTATTCATATTTACTCTTAAAATTCACATTTTTTATTTCTTTATATCTCACAATGATACAAATTAACACTAAGAATAAATTTTAATTACTTTTAATAAATTGAATAAAATAATATTAAAATTTTTTTTAAAATCCATATTATTAAATACTAGTAATTAATATAATATAGTGTAATGTTGCTATAAAATTCACACTGAGAATGAACTATAAATATATATTCTCTAAATTGAAATAAAATGTTAATGAAAAAACATACCTTATAACATGGAAACCATAAATATGTTTTCTCTAAGTTCCATGTATGAACTACATAAAAAATAATAGGTTTGTGGGAGTGATAATATACAGATAAAAGAATTGATTAGTTGAGTAATTATTTGAAAGTAGTTGTATTGGGTTAAGAAAATATTTGAATTTAATGACAAAAAAATAATGATATAAAATGATAAATTTAAGAATGTGTGACATTGTACTTTCATCATCATCATCATTTTTCTAATTTTATATAAAAGTATAAAATACGATAAAACAAGATTCATTGGGCCAATGATTGGGGGAGGTCTGAAATAGTGACTCCTAAGTAAATCCCCTCTTATTAGGTTGTTCCCTTTAGAAGGTAGGGAATTCATTCAGAGGAAGTAAGTAATGATTTTCCCTTGAACCAACATCGAGGAAAGATAATATGTGACCATGTTAACCTCTCTCCATGTATATAGGGCATTAAAAGGATTGTTTATATGGCCTCTTCACATTCAAATGATATAAAAAATAGAACAAGAAGCGATACTTATACAATGAAGTGAATCATAAATAGTGGAGGAGTCATTTTTCAACACAGCCAAGCTAATCCGCAATGGATTGTATATACAGGGACCTATAATCATATCCATGGATTCTACCTAGAGGGAGTAAATTATAGACATTTAATAAAATAAATTTAATCTATCATACTTCATAAAATCCTTCTACATGATTAAAAATATAGAATCCATGTATTTGATTGAATCCTTTATAAATTGGAAATAAATAATAATAATTCAGAAGGAAATATAAAATATCTCATTTTATACCTAATTAATAGGAACTCTGAATATAAATATAGTGTATAAGGTCTTGGCATAATATAAAAGATAAATAATGGGTTTTATTGAGATCACTAGTTTCATAAATAGGGAAGGATAATTTAGTAAATAAAAAATTTCAACATGTCACCTTGATTCCTTGGTAATTACCTTGATTTTATGGTGATTCCAAATAATTACTTAGGGAGAAATGAATTTCTTCTGGTTTTTAGATTAATCCTTTCACTGGATTTACCATTTTCAAATATGAGAAATAGATTCAATCACTCTATATCATCTCATTTACCTTTTAATATCCCTTTCTAAATAATCCATATGAATTAATGAAAAGTGAAAAATAGGGATTTGAAGAGCATAACTAAAGTGGATGAGGAAGGGGAATATAGGTAGTTGAAGTGTTATAGAGGGAGTATTTATAAGACAAAACAATTGATAGTTGGTTAACTTTAAAATATAGAGTTAGTATTTGTATGAAACTCAATCTTATTTAGAAGTAGTATCTATGGAGTAAAATGAATGGGAAAATGTGATTCATTTGTGATAGAATAATTGTTTTGTGGAAAGAATAAAAGGAATATATTATTTTTATAGGATGATGGGAATGAAGGATGTGTTCAACATACATCCATTAAAATAGAATTATTATTTATGAAGGAAAAAAAATATTATGATGTGATTCCATTACAATATAATTTGTACTTGGTGAGTAAAGTTAGGAATAAAAATTGGAGATTTTATATGAAGATGGAATAGAGGATAAATGGGAGCTATGTATGTGTGTATGATGGTAGAAGTGATGAGATATAGAATATCATAGAGAAAATGGTATAGCGAGAGAGGGGTCATCAAAACTGTTATATTTATGCACTGATAAAGAAAATACATACACTTTGATAGGGAGGCATGTATCTTAGTATAGATAATATATTTAATTTTTTATAGTAATAAATATCTATTCACTTATGTTTGGTGTTTTATTATCACAACATATCTCATATAGTATACATACTAAGTCATGGGGTGCTATATTCTACCCACCATATATTAATTAAATCCTTGTAATTTCAATTATTACTTTTTAATATACTTTGTTATTGATTTTCATTAGAATGATATGAATAAAAATATAATTTTTTATAAGATATCAATCTTACTATCCTGGGTACCACTATGAAACTCAGGAAAATTAATTTTTAAATTATATGTATATCATTATTTGAATTATGATTTTGAATGATTTTTTAAATGTGAAAAATTTTATTATGTTTTCTACATAATAAATATATATCTTTCAATTGAATTTAAAAATTATGGAAACAACTCAAATATGATTCCTTTCATCATCCTAAGAGAAATTTTAATATTTTTTTGAGTGTTTCAATCAGTTTCCACTTATGACTCTACCAATGAATAAATTGGTGAGTTTTTATGCCTAAACCCCTAAAATAATATTATAATAGATGATAACATTTAGAAAATAATGACAGGTTATTTCTCCCATCTAAAATAGTAATGATTAGAAAAAAAATAAGGTAATACTAAATATTACTAATCATATTATATGTAATACATTAATTGCTAAAACAAAATTAATAAAAAAATAAATAAATGTTATAATACATTAACATTTAAATTCATTATAAAAATTAAAATACTTCCATATATATTATTATATTCTATAAATATTAATTCCTTAATATATAAAATTAAATAAACCCCAAAAATCACGATTATGTCAATATAAATAAAAGTTATAACAACTATGTTTAAAACTAGGGTGTAGCTGCTCATATTAACAAACATTTCCTGATAAATTCTTATTGTAAACAAATTAACATTGTATTTCTTAACTATCCATTCATTCCTTGGAGTGTCCTACAGTGTTTCAATATCCATTCAATATAAATAAGAGTGTGTATATATGTAATCAAATAAATTATGAGTTTATGATAAGAATTTCTGGTATTACAATTTATGGGGCTTCAACTATAGTTGTAGTAATTTCATAAGTCATGATTTTCTTTCTTCTACACTTTTATGGTAAATTTACTTATTGAATAGGGCACTATATTAGATAATGACTTGTCTTATTATTGTTGAATCATTGGATATCTGTTAATTCTTTCATTCCCATATAATCATATGCCTTATTTCCTTTATCTCTATAATTTAAAATGACTCCCATTCACTTTAAATAAGTATCCGGCTTTTTCATTCCTCAATTATCACATGTTTGATGTTCAGAACTTCCCTTATTCTCTATTTCCTTGGTTATATTTATTCATCATTTTCCCTTGATTTCCATTAAAAATATATAACATGGAGAATTATTTCCCTTTATTAGAGGTAATTAATATAATATTATCATATGATGATTATGTTTAAATGACTAGAGAAAATAATAGGATCGGATTAAGTCTATCAAGGAAATGATTGGTCATACTTTCCATGTTATGTACATGGTCTATAACATTCTTTAATAATATAGGAAACTATTTATCATACTCAATAACACTTTCTTCTAAATTTTTTCATAAATGAAAGAATTTCCTTTCTAAATAATATCATTATTTTCAAAGAAAATATTTATTAATGAATATTATCATAAATTTTTACCATTAAATTCTATTTATATACTTATCCTCCTAGAATAAATGACCACCACTGATCAATATGTACTTTTAAAAAATACACTGGTAGAATTTTATTTTCCCTTCTATAACTCTATAGGATAAAAAAAATTCATGGGACATATTCATTATTCAGTCATCAATTTTTTCGTATTTCAATTAATGGATGTAGGTTTAAACAATATTAGGTGGTCCAAAATCATTATATTATGTTATAAATTACTATGTAATTCCAAATAGGCAGGTTTATGGGCATAACCTCATTCAAATTCCATAATATTGTTATAATTTTCCCAAATCCAAAATAGATTTTGTTTGTGCACTCATGAGTGAAATCTGTAGGGAGTTTATAACTATTCATACATTTTTCATTCGAATCACTAGAAATCGTCCTTAAATAATGGAATACTTAATTATCTCAATTAATTATTAATACCAAGATATAACATAAAACTCAGCAAAATTTGTTGAAAATTATAGGGTTTTATCATAATACACAAGAAACCTATTTTCATATAAAATCTAGTTTCCATAGTTCCTACTAAACCTCTTTGATACCAAATGTAATAACCCAATATCAAGTAACCATAAGCTTTTTGTTATATATAGTTCAATGGATAATGATACAAGAGTTAAAATGCCATGATATATAATAGTTAAAAATATTCTGATATTTGGTACATACATGATTGATATATTACATTTGAATCATTAAAAAAAATCATATAAACTTCCAAAATACTTTCAAATTCTCCTTTAAATTTTATCAAAGTTTCAAATTTGGTACCCTAGTAAAACGAAAACCTAAAAAAGGGTGGAATTAGATTCTCAATAATGAAAATCATAAAATAGATGTTATAATGAATACATATGTCAAAAATAATATGGAATAGTGGATAATCAATACATATGATATTAAATCAATAACATGTGATTCGAAATATATCAATGCAAAATATCATTAAAACTATCACATGGATAATAATAAGTGAAATTTTACTAATTTAAATGTATAATGTTGGATTTCATGATCTTACCATAAAGTTCATGTTCCAATAAATCATGAAATTTTTCATCCAATCCTTTTTTCAAGACATGTCAATGAAGGGGTAGGTATACACTAAATATATCGAAAATTTATCCAACTATTTATCTCATGAGTCCTATCTATTAATTGGGGAACTATCTATAATCAAGAACCTCCTATCACTTACATATGTCCAATGTATTCCTCTTATATTCAATGAATAACATAATCTATAATCAATATTAATTATCATTAAATAAATATATGAATTGTTTCAACAATATAGAACATCAATATTTCCCTATTAAATGAAATAATGTTTTTAATTATATTCCATAAACAAACACTTTATGTAGAAATGGTATTTAGTTAATCCAATATTATAATTATTAATATATCCATTATTTAAAATAAAATATGTATAATATAAAAAAATAATGTATATTAATAGAGGAAAAAACATTATGGTACTGAGGTTTTTCCTTGGGGAAAAAATAGGTATAGACCAAAAATAATTAATGGCTGAATGGTTACCATCAATTCAACATAAATTATGGATTTACGTAAAATATTTTCTTCATATAATTATAAAGGAATATGGATGGAAAAAATTAAAAAAAATACCCTAAAACGTTTTTAAATTCATTATAAAAGTGAAATTATAAAACATTTCTAAACTATTTTTATGAAGAGTTAAAGAACCTTTCAAAAAATTATTTTAAAAATAGTTTGTATTCCATTAATAAATTTTTCTTATAAAATAAAATATTCAATTCATGATAAAATATATTTATTTATTCTAAAATAATTTTTCAATCCTTTAGGAAAATAATATCTTTTTCTTGTAATATAAATGAAAACTATAAATTTACTAATAAATAGAAAAATGAATTTATTTAAAAAACTATAGAAACATTTAAAAAAGATAAATATTGAATAATTTTAATCCATATAGAAAACTATTTTCATGTCATACATGTTAAAAAAAGTGTCTCACACTTTTTTAAAAAGTCAAAAAAATTATATCTTGGAAAAATTATCAAACGGTTCTTTTTAAAACTTTATGAAGAAATTAATGTGTAGTATAAAAATAAAATTACTAATAATTTAAATTTATATAAATTCAAATTAACTTTTTTTTGAACAATATGGATATAGAAGATAATGATTTTTTACAAAAAAACAGAAATTAGGTCAGTTTTCTAGATCAACAATCCTTTATCTTTTTTTAGTGTAGAAGCAAGGAAAAGTTATAAGAAAACAAGGAAAGACCAAAAATAAATATGAAATAATAAAATAAATTTTCTTTAACTAGGATATAGAATATGTTTCTTCCAATGTAAATTTAAACTTAATTAATCTTGAATAAGAGTGAGATTGTAAAACAAAAAGTTACGAATTTAAAATAAATTCATTCTAAACACTATAAAAAAGAAAACATGAATTGAAAAATTAAATATAATTAATAATATAATATATATTTTTATAATATCAATTATATATAATATCAAATAATAATTTAGTTGAGTAATATATAATATGTCTCAATGGAGTTGATTTGAGATGAAAAACCCTTACATTAAACTTTTAATCACCCCCCTTTTGTTGAGTAATATGACTTTGGATATGAATATTTTAGTAAGTATAAAACCTTAAAAATGATTAAAGGTATTTATATATATTTATTTAGGTATAATATTGAGATAATATAAAACATGAGTTGTCTTTTGGAAAGGGTGGATATAATTCACTTTTATAGCCAAAAAATACGTACTATTTTCACAAATATTCAGTCATTAATTTCTTCAAATTCTATTTATAAAATAAATTTTATTTAAAAATTCAGTGTAAGTGTTTTTCTATTCTATCATTGTAGCTTGTTGAATCCGAATAAGTTTTTTAAAATTTTTAATTCAATTTATATATCCTTTTTTATAGTAAATGGTTTATAAATTATTTTTTATATGTATTATTGAAATTGGAATTTAAAATCATTTAGATATCCCATAAAGATTAATTTAGTTATTTTAATAATTAAATAAATATTATATTAAGTAACCTTAACCATTAAATACCATTTTTTAAATCTTATCACATTAAATATTTATCTAACTTGTCTTTTACTCTCACAGGCATTGGATTGATGTGTTAGTGCTTTGGATAATTATCATATTACTAAAAATTATGAATAAATTATAAACATGAATATAAATTATTCCCAAAAATTATTGTTATCTAGAGTCATTAATATTTTTTATTTACTTTCACCCATATCTAGAAAACATGTTTAATTTTTTTTACTTTTCTCACCTTTTTCTAGCACTTGACAAGAATTTGGATAATGACATTGTCATATAATTAAAAAACCTCATTAATAAAATTAAATATCATATATAATTATTTATATATATATATATATATCTTAATGTTGATATAATACCTTTACATTTTAAATCTTTTCACAAATCCATAAATATTGGCATTTACTATATTGTGCAAGCACTATGTTATAATGAATGAATGTTTTCATATTTTTCTTGAAAAAATGTGATAAATATTAATTTAATTACCTTTAATAGTAATTTAAGAATATGACCATGAAAATATTTATGATATGTTTCTTAAATTGTTTTCATATTTATATCATGATGATGTTATAAAAGTTATCATATTTGTATAAACTATATTTTTCAATATTCACAAAAAAAATAAACCATTTCATAAAAATACCAAACATGAAAAATAATATAATTTGGTCATGATGAATTAAAAATTTAATCTCATCTTATAAAATATAATTTATAAAGTATTTTGAAATTTATTTTAATATCTGTGTAAAAAATGTGTTCACAAGTGCCTTAGCCCAGTTGGTGAGGACTCGCTAGGTGCATCCAAGAGATCCGAGATCAAATCTAGGTGGAGGCTTATTTCTGGGTTACTATAGAAATACTATAGCAGAATTGTAACAATATTATAGAAGTACTGTAGTAGTACTGTAGTAGGCAATGTTCGGTACTATAGCAGCCGGAACTATTCGTCCATATCAGCCTTCGGGCCACTGGTTTGGTCCTCAGGTCCTGCAAGGATTTTGGGCCATCCAAGGCCTTCAAGACAGTTGATTCTCAAGGAATTAGGGCCACCTTAAGGCCTTAGGGACACCCCAAGGCCTTCGGGCCACATGAATGTAGGCCCCAGACACACTACAAAAAAGGAGCAGCCCCATAAGAGGATTTATAGTAGGTGAACTCACTAGAGCAGAGCCAAATGGGTTATCAGAATGAGAGGGTATGGCTATGCCATTGGTACCAGTATGTTCTTACACGGGAGGCCTAGCTAGATGGCCATGAAAAGGTAGAGAGGTACTATCAGGATACAGATTCTAGGGAGGGGGAGTTCCTCACAGATAGTCTGGTTGAATTCTCTATGACCTTTGGGTCATGTAATCTCCAAAGCCTATGGGACATGTAATCTCTGAGCCTACGGGCCTTGTAAGGGTTCCCCCTCATCCCTTGAAAGATGGGTTATCAAAAATAAATAAAAAATGATGTTCTTCGGGCCATTCAGGATGTGTAAAAAATGTGTAAAATCATTTTTAGAAAAAATTCTTTTTTGAAGCCTAGAAAGAATATATCATTATTCCTTACCAATTTATATCACATAGATGAATGTTAATTTACAATATTTAATATACTAATTTGATATATCATTAAAATAATTAATAAATATTTATTAATTTAATTAATTAATATAAAACTTCTATTTATCCAACAATAATTAAATTATTACATTTTAATTTAATTTACTTATTATGTTTCATTTAATTATTTAATAGTATATTTAATTTTTTTTAATAAATAATTAATTAATTGTATTATGTGTTGTGTGAATCATAATATATTCTAAATTTTTATGTTCCTACAATATTAGGTTATTATGGTATCAAATATCATTCTTTTTTGATTTATTATCTGGGAATTTGTATATTTGAAAAAGAAAGGTTTAGAGATGGACTAGATTTTATTATTTATTCTTACTAAACACCTATATAGTGGATGTTATAATTACCCTAGAAATGTTAATTTATTTAATTTATGTGATACTATTTTTACAATTTTTTATCTATTGTTATTATATAAATATTATATTTTATGGGATATTTCTCTAGCCAAGAGTAGTGATATCATGTAGGATCATGCATCATGATTTCACACATATGATGAAGTATCATGTATCTATTATAATGTTACTGATAAAATATTATGTTTACTAAATGAAAGATATTACATATTTTATTTTTCTATAAATACATTATTAATGAAATGAAATTAATTTAACAAATCATGTTGATAGTGTTGTTATATATAATTGTTAATAAATTGTAGAATAAAGTTTCTTGATCTTAGTAAATGTATATGATATCATTTTTTCTAGTTTATTATCCTATTTATATAATATTAGTCCATTTCATCATTGGTTTATATATATTGTCTGGATAAATGCTTAAATTTTATTCCGATGTCATTTGTTTAAAGGAATTTTTGAATTCATAATCTGTATTTCAATAATACCTACTTGATGAAATATTGGGGTGCCAACCATGAATCATAATGTGTATGTAATAACTAAATAAAAATTTCATTTTATATCATTAGATATTATGGAGGGTGGGTTCTACATAATATCTTGAATGCAATAGTGGTTTAGGTAGTAGAACCGCACTTGCAGTGTTTTTTTAAATTGAATCAGTTCAGCGTGCATGGAAGCATCCAATGAGACCTTCCATTTTATATTTTTTTTAGAGAATATAAATGAAAAATGATAAAACATTAAAAATAGATTATATTCAACAAGATATTGAGTAAATTATTGTGGTAAGAACATGTGTATTCTATCAAGTATAAAACCTGATGATTTGTGGATAGTGATGATAGCATATATTATTAAAATTATGAATTAAATGTTTTGTGGTGTTATGGTTTTGGTCAGTATCCCTGAGGTATTATCCAAAATTAATTCATTGACACCTTCATTTAGGATGTTGCCTTATGTCTCTAAGTATAGACAATGAGCTAACGTTTTTAAATTTGATGTAGGGTGGGATGACCATGACAGACTGTGCTACACATTCAGTTTAAATAAAATATTTTTATACCTTTATAATGGGTAATTTTTCCATGAATTTGTATAGGAATGCTATTATCTATCTGATATTTGATTCACTAAGGGAGGATGTTAAACTAGACATCCTATATTTTTGTGGTTATTAAATATCTCACTATTAAAAATGTCATGGTGATGGACAATATAGTGACCTATCTTCCCATTTTAAGTGGAATATATAATATTCTTTCTATAAGTATTAGTGGTTCCTCTTATTATAGTAATAATAGTATGTGACACCCTTGGTTCCTATGATATGTTTTTTTTTCTTTTTGATTGAGTTAAAACATTTTGATGTCTTGTGTTGTATGCTACACTAAGTATAGTTTTTGTTATACATTACACAAAATAATATTTTTATACATGGAACACAAGATTATATTTCATTACTCAAAATTATACGTTTCTATGAAAAAAAATATTATTATATTTTGTGTTTCCTAGACATGATATAAAAATAATTTCAATTTTATGTTTAAAAATGGTATTTTTTCTATAAAATAGTTTTGTCACCTTTTAATGGTGTAAATACTTTAAAAATAAATTATTTTACTTTTATAAATTTTATTTTAAAAAATAACATCATTTTTAAAAGTAAAATACCAAAATTTAATTTGGATTAATTTTTTTTTCTAATAAGTTTTATTTTTTGAGGAATAGTGAAAAATACTTCACATTATTTGAAAACAGTCTTTTCATATAAATAATTTATGATGATAAATTTTATTTTAAACTTTTTTAGAATAAAAATAGAAAAATTATACATCTATTAATCTAATTTAGTTCATTTTAATCTTTTTTTTATTAAATTTTTATATAAAAAAATTTCAGACATTTGAATACTTTCACATCAAAAACACGTTATTTCTTCCTGTTTGTGGAATTAATTATTAATTAAATTATGTATCCTCAATGAATTTAAATTTGGAAAATTGATTACATTTTTGTAATCATGAGTTCTTAATTATGTAAAAATGTCACTTTTATTTTTTCCCAATATGAATAGTAATCATGGTATGTTTTGTTATAATGGTAAATGGTAAATCATGTAAAAATCAATTAATTAAAGGTAAAAAATATAATAAGGACTATAAAATTACACTTACAAATTCCCTAATTTTATTTTATGAGTAATTTTAGTTCATTATAACTCATAATTATAATATATTCCATGTTTTCATTTATAATTGATTATGAAATATATTATATTTTATATAAAGAAAACACCAAGATGTCCCAATCATATTCTTAATAATTAAAATAATTTTAATATGGGGTAATCTATTGGTTATGTTCAAAAATAAATATTTATTTCACATTTAAAATATTTATCTACATCATGTTAATTTTTCTTAAATTTTTAATAAGGAAATAGTTACCTTAAATGCTTGCACAATAGTGATGCATTAATTATTTTACCAATGGAAATGTCAAATAAATGATATTAAAAATATAAAAATAAATATATTTTTTAAAAAATTAATATGATCCATGAACTTTATAGATTATATTTACATTTCTATAATTTATTAAATTATATTTTTTAAATTATAATAGTTATCTTGATATTTGTAAATGTCAAATAAATAAATAGTGTAAAAATTGACATTAATAATATTTTAAAATATATAATATTTTATTAAATGATTTAAAATTATGAAAAATATTAAATTACAATAAATGATTTGGATAAGGTTTAAAATTTCATATATGGTCCATTTATGGTCATTTGGAATTTTATTGTAACTATATTGAACCCTAAAATGTAAAAAACAATATTGTCATAGTAATAGTTAAGGTGGTTAAGGTTTAAAACTAAATGATAACGGTAATAATATGGCCTAAACATGTCCAAAAAATTATATTGTAAGATTATTTTGACCAATAATCATCCTATATCTTAAATAAATAATTTTTTATACATTTTTAATAGAAGATTAATTTATATTATGTTAATATTTTTAAAAATTCCACGAGTGTCCCTCTCCTCTCTAACAAAAGGGCACATCTTCTTCTAATTTATTCAAACAAAAAAACCAATTTTATTATTATAAAACATATCTAAATCACATAAAAACATCCCTCTATTAATCGTATAAGCCTTCCTTTGGGTGTAAATCTAACCATGGAAGTCCTTTGGTGTAAATCAAAAAGAGATACCCGAAGAAGAGGTAACATTCATTAATAAGAATTTTTTTATTTCTTCTGTAAAACCCTTAAATTATTTTTATATAATATTTAAACAATAAAATTATTATTTTAAATATAATGATATTTTTTATGTTAATTTTATAACCAAAAACTTCATACTCTTAAATCAAATGGGATACTCAATCATTATTCATGTGTACGACGGACAACAGCCTTGTGAACCAATGTTGTTCGTTCTTCAATTTCCACCTTTAATGTTTGATAATAATGATGGATTTTTTGTTTATATAGAATATATATTATCTTTATTATTTTATTATTATATGATTTATTTTTATCACACAAACCTTCATTATTTTCTTTTAGTGAGAATTTGATAACATCAATCGTGTGTACGGCGGACTACCACCACACAAATTGATGTGATTTGTTCATGATTTAAATTGAATTTATTAAGGAGTGTATTAATAAAAGTATGTGATATATATGAAATAAAAAATATTTTGGAATTATAATATATCATTTACTTTTATTTCTTTTAATTTGATAAGAAAATGAAAACAACGTTCATGCATACATACGACATACCGTCTCCATGAACGGTGTATTTTATTTTCTACCTCTAACTTTTATGGATCACAAAAAATACATATATATTGAATATATGTGATATCTATATCATGTTTTTCATTATTCTTATGATTAAATCATTGTATAAGTAATAGGACCATGAATAAAAATTCAAAACATTTATAAAAAACAAAGTGGTTATTACCGGAAACATAAATCAAACAAGGAATTGTTAATAAGTGAGTAATATTAACTCATAATTAAAAATAAAAAGTTATAATTAATATTAATATGTTTATTTGTTATATTTATGTTAAATTTATATTTATTATACAGCAGGTTTGAACACGTACAAAGGAAGGCAAGACTTATAGAAAGGGGATTTATAGTCCCATTTTTATTTCATTGAGACTAATGTAATGTTCACCACTTGTTTCTTTTGTGTGGTGTATATACTACACATGAATGTATTATATGATCATTATCCTTAAATACATGGGTATTTACATATCCATTTTAATATCTCTCTTTTATGGGTTTTACGGTTCAAGAGTTTCTGAATAAGTAAGGTAAGTTTGTCTTAATTTTCCTTCTTTGGGACACTTTTTATGTTTTATACATATATTATTTTTATGAGGTGTATATAATGAAATTTTACTTTTTGTTTCATTAATATCTTTCTTCTCAATAGATTATCTATTTTGTGTAATGTTATTCTCACTTTGGTGAGGAAGTTTTTTAATTCAATAACCATGTTTTCTAAAAATATGTTTAAATAAAATCTTTTAATAATATTCAAGGAAAACGATTTCAAAGATATTAAAAATAATTTTCAAATATTAATTTATCAGTTTTTTATTTTATTTTATGTTCAAAGGATTTGATAAATGTTTTAATATTTATAATTTATTTTTTAAAGTGGAACAGATATTTTCCTTAAGAAATGTTTTAAAAATATCATTAAAAATTATTTTCCATAAAAGATGACTTATATTGATGTTATTCGTGCCTTACTAGGGATATGATATAAGGATATCATTATTATTATTTATATGAATGTTTTATGTTTTTAATGGTGTAATTTTTATGAATACTGATTATTTTCCATGAGTTATGATATAATGAAATGTTTATAAAGCCCATTTTTTATGGGTTATGATATGATGAATGATTTATATTCGTGTGGAACACATATGTAATATATTAATTTTGTGATGTGTGGGAGATATGTATTCCACTAATTCATTGGGTAATGATAAACAGTTTATGACATCAATGAGTATATCAGTGGCCAGAACAATACTTCAATAAAAGGTTACACGAGTGGTTAGCCCGAGCCAACAACAAGGGGGTACAGAGATATCCAGCCCAAGCCCACAACAAGAGGGTACACGAGAGCTTATTCGAAGCCAGAATCAGGTACACAGTTCAATATTCCAATCCTCATATGTTATGAATTTATTATTATATATCTTTGATATAATATTATCTATGTTTATGTGTCTTACACAATTCCATGCCTTATTCTTATGTTATTATTTCAATGATTATTCTCTTTACTACATTATGAATAATGTATTATGTGCAACCAATATTTATTCAATGATGCATGTCTCTAAAAATTGACATGCAGAGTATGATCATCAAATTTTATGCTTATGTCACTAATGTTGATGTTATGTTTATGTATGTCTTATGTTTAACCTTAATAATCATATGATCTCACCCTTCCTTATGTTTCCATTTTCTAGGTTACAAAAAATTTAAGTAGGGTTAATAAAGGGGGATATTTTTATTGGAAGCATTTAATATTTTTCACCAGACTAGAATTTTGTGTCCCAAGTTTCTAAATGCACTAAATTGTTACGGTCCTCTGGATTTTGATTGTGTAATGTAGTGAATATTCATCTAATAAAGAGGAAATATCCATATATGAAATTCTTGGCCCATTAAATTTGTTATTAGTGAAAAGTTTTAGTGATCCTCCAGAAAATAGGAAGATAAAACCGTAGTAAAAACCCTAATTGTATGTCTATCTAAAAATCCTTATGTTTTATTCTCAATCAGTAATAATGTATGGTTAAAAATAAGTTGTTATATATTGAAATTTTATATGTAATTTCTCTTGATTATATGGTTTTCATCTTTGAAAATTATTGATCAAACTATGATTTCATTGTTTTTTCAATGGAGGGAACTAGAAAAAAAAGAGTTAACATTGTATGTGACAGACAATTTCCTAATGAAAAATAAAATGGGATAATTATTGGGGTGAATGACTTTATTATTGTTCCTAATAAAATATCTAGGTATATGATTAACATACTGAACTTTATTAAGATCCTTAAAACATAAAATATGATGAATATGGACTTCAATGTAAGTTCATGTGGTTATGAACATAGAGGAAATAATATTTGGCTTCTTATAAGTCAGAAGGTAGAAGAATGATCTAGATTAATATATCAAATGGAAGGGAATATGTTATATATGTAAAAAATAAGGACATAGAGTGGAAAATTTTTTAGGATTTCAATGTCTTATGTGTGGGGAACATGGTCATTATCCAACCAAATTCCCTGGCCCAAAAATTAACTTCTAGAAAAATAAAAGACCTATTCAATACCAATGATTGAAGTGGAAGTATTAAACTTTTATGGATTCAAAAATAAGGTTTTATAATTGATTTTATTGTATTATGGAATTATGAATCATCAATAGATTAGTATGATGTATTTTTTCATTAAGGGTTTGAAAGAATATGTAGAATAGTCTTGGTAACCATGAAAAGTGATTAAGTTGGTGTGTTTTGAGAACATATGATTAAGGGAAGGATAACCCTTAATATGTGCATGGTACTAGGATAATGAGATAAAGAGATGTATTATTGTTATAAAATAAATCAAATAGTATTGGTGACATAGGAAGTAATTAGTAATATAAGGACAATGTTGTTTTTGATTTCATGGATTAAGTTTTTTTATGGAATGATGAAATAGTTAATTACTGATATAATGCATTTTTTCATTAAGATTTTATATTAATTCAGGATATTACCATGTTTTAATATAATAAATGATAATTTTATTTTCATTTTTTTTTGTGTGATAATTAATATCAACGTCATCATATTTGAGGGATAGATAAAAATTTGATTTTGAAAAATTAGTGACTTTATTTCGAAGCTTTTTGAATTTTAATCTTATGGATGTTTTATAAGGGTAATAATTTATGAAATGTTTTCTGTTGAAAATTGGATGTCGATTCAGATATTAATTTGTAACTTAAAAACATAAAGATTTATAAATACTAAATAACATGTGCTATCCATTTTTGTTTTGATGATAACTAGATATATAAAGAATGAATTTTCCTCACATTATAGATCTTATGATCCACTTGTTATGTAGGTAATTCAATTTCAAGTTAATTTATTAGAGTGTGAGATGAATTATAAATTTATTGATACATAATAAAATATTTATATAATACGTATGAGTTGAAATCAAGTAAGTATATCTTTTCAAATGATTTTTCAAGGAAAATGATATCCTATTATCATAATTTAAGATTATATCAATGAAATTTTTTCTAAACAATTTTTTCTATTGTATTTTTGTCTTTAACCTTCTAATTAAAATATTCTCTATCATTATCCATGTGAACATGGTATTTAGAATTCTAGTCCATGTCCATATTTTCAGTTTTGACTAATGTTATCCTAATCAAAATCATAGTTTTGTGGTGAACTCCACCTTTTACTTTTCCTATTTTTAAGAGGAATTTTTAGGAAACATTTTTATGATTTTGTTTTACCCAAAAATAATTTTTAAATAAACACCTTTTATTTTCGAAGTGGAATTTCAATTTTTGAAGAATGTTTCTTTAAAATTCATAATCTCATTCGTATGGTAGCCTTTCACTTAGAACATCCAAAAGACCTCTATCAAGTACAAAATGTGTTACATGTATCTCTCTTAAGGAATTAAATACCTGACCCTTCATATGTATTGAACTCAGAGGTCATACCATTGTTGCATCATCATTCTTATGAGGATTAAAGAGTTGAAATTCTAGATCATGCAGAAAATGTTCAACGAACCAACATTGTTAGTTCTTCCATTTACACCTTCAAAGGTTGAGAATAATGATGGATTTATAGTTTATATATGATATATATTATTATTTAATGTTATTATGATTTTGAAATTTTTATAACACTCATACCTTCATGCTTTCCATTTTTTGGAATACGATAACGTTGTTCATGTGTACAACAGACTACCACCTCGGGAAGTGATGTAATTCATTAAAGAATTAAATTGAATGTACTAAGGATGGATTTAATAAATATATGTGATATATATGAAATAATAATGATTCTATAATGATAATATAAAATATAAATTTATTTCATTTAATCAGACTATAAAATGAAAACAGTGATTATGTGTACGTACGACCTGTCATCTCTATGAATGGTGTATTTTATTTTCTGCCTCTAACTTGATTGAATCAACCTAAATACATATATAATGAATATATATTATATTTATATCATTTTTATCATTTTATATATTTTTAAATCATGATCTATGTAATATGATCAAGAATAACAAGTCAAAATATATACAAAAGGTAAAGTGGTTATTACCCAAAACATAAATCAAACATCGAATTGTTAATAAGAGAGTTATATATGGTCATAAGTAAATAATATTTTTTATAATAAATACAAATATGGTTCTATGGTGCATTTATTATAAAATTATATTTATTATAAAGGTTTGTTGAACATGTTTGAAGGAATTTAACACTTATGGTAAGGGGATTTCTAGTCTCATTTTTATTTATGAGAGACTTATGAAATATTCACCACTAATTTATTTTTTTGGTGTATATAATAAACATGAATGTATTTTATAATACTTATCCATACATAAATTGATATTTACATATCACTTTTTTATCTCTCTTTCATGGGGTTTACGGTTCAAAAGTTACTAAATCAGTATGGTATTTTTCTCTCAATTTTCCTTCTTTAAGATGCATGTTATTTTATGATCCTACGTTCATTTTAGAGGTTTATATACTGAATTTTGACATTTTTTATCATGAATATACTTATTTTCATGATATTATAACTTTAATGTACTGTTATTCTCTCATTGGTAAAAAAATTTGTTTTATTAAAAAACAGTGTTTTCTAAAAATGTTTTAAAAATGATCATTTAGAAATTTTCAAGGAATATAATTTCAATGATGTTTAACATAGTTTTCAAAGAATCCATTATGTTTTTTCAAGGTTATGTTAAATAAAAATTTATAAATTTTTGATTATTTATAAAGTGTTTTTCAAAGAAGAAAGGATATTTTCCTCAAGAAATGTTTTAAAAATATATTTCAAAATTATTTTGTTTATAAGATGTATTTTTTTATGTTAATCATGCCTTACTAAGTATAAGAAACAAGGATATAATTATTATTCTTTCTCCTGATGGTTTATGTTTATCATGTCCAGATTTTTATGAATTCTGTTTCTTTTCCATTAGTTCTGTTATGATAAAATGTTTATGAAACCCATTTTTTATGGGTTTTTATATAATTAATAGTTTATATTATTATAGAACATATATTTATTGTTTTAATTTTGTAATTCTTGGGACCTACATCTCCCTCCAATTCATTAATTAATGATAAATATTCTATGATGTCAATAGTTACACAGGTGGCCATCCCAAGACCATAGCAAGAGGGTATATAAGAGGTCATCCCAAACCTGAAGTAGGTACATGGGTTAATAGGCCAAGAATAACATGTTATGAATATCTTGGTAGGTATCTTTAACATAAGATTTTATAATTTTATGTGTCTTCCACAATTTAATGTCTTATTCCAATGTTTGGATTTCAGGGATTATGGTCTTGAATCCTTTATGATTCATGTCATATGAACTACTAATATTTATTTCATGAATCATGTCTATGATCATTGACATGTAGGGTATGGTATTCAAATGTTATAATTATGTTTTAATACTTGTATGTTCATGTTATGTTTACATATCTCTTATTTTTTTCCCTTATTGAGCATCTGATCTAACCCTTACTTATGTTTTCTTTCCCCAGGTTATGAAGAATGGTTTTATGTAGAGGCGCTAAATGGGATGATATTTGTGGGAAACATTGAATATTTTTCCTCAAACTAGAAGTTTGTGTCCTATGATTCTAAAGTCACTAAACTATTATAGTCTGTAGTCATGTTATTGTGTAATATAATGAATATTAAACTAAAAAGATATAATATTCATGTATAGAAATCATGGGTTGTTATAGATGAGGTATTATGTGATTAACCATAGTGGTGAGATCTCCTCGGTTTTGGGGTCCATCACTCCCTCAAATAGTATGATATCCCCTTAGGTATTATTAGTATGGGTGAAAAAGAAATTTATATAGATAATACACTAGTTTATAGACACTAAAATATAAATGTGGTGGGATGGGCCACTTATAGTTTTTTAAAGGATATCTTTTTTATGATCACCTGGATGTTTAGTTTTGTTTCCATCTTTCCATAAGCTATTTCAAGGAACTTAAACATATGGTAGTGTGATATCTTGGACATTGGGTCATAGAGGAGGACAAAGGTCACATGGGTTATAGGATCCAAAAGCACCTTAGTATAAAATTACCTAGAAAGATAATATTCATAGGGTATTGGTCATATATCAATTTTATATAGGGTTTATTATTTATATTTGGTTCTAACTGATTGATAGGAGTGCCATTTTACTATTATATTTACAATTTTTCTTTTTTTGAAACATTATATTTCATTTTTTTGATATAATGGGATCTTTTTATTTTATCTTCTCTTATAGGTGGAATTATATTATGGATAGTTTAAGAGTTCTCACTAGTAATTTTGGTTATTGATACAGCTATTGGGAAGAGGGTTGATTGTATCCAGTGATGTTAAAATTATGTCATATTGGTTTAGGGATTTTTAATTTTTTGTGATTTTATGGTTCTACATATAGTGACTTTTTAAATTATCATTTGGTTTGTATTTTTTGAATCACTTGTATGATTTCATTAACTACTATAAGAATTATTTTTCATTCACTTCAATAATATGGAAGAATATTGTTCATGTGGACAATTGGGATTATGAGGTACGTTGAGAAGGTAATAATCTCATTAAAATAGGTATTATCACAGTGTAGATAGTTATTATGTCCCATGTAGTAGATCAAAAGATGGATATTGTTACTTTCCACATTGTAGGGAACTACTATCAAGATATTTTACTTGATAATTTCGATGGGTTCCCTTTTAATAGGGATATCGAGTTCCTGACTAACCATGTGTCAAGTGATTATCCATTATCATTACCTTCATAATGTATTCCATAGACTATGCTTAGAGTTATAATGGTGTAGCTAGAGAAACATATGAAGAAGTGATTTTTTTTCTTTAGTACCTATTTATTAGGTGAACCAATCTTATTCTCTATGAGGGTGAATAATAGCCATTGGTTGCGTATGGATTCCCGGATAATGAACATGGTTACAATAATTAGAAGTTATCATTTTACTTAAATAAAACATTTGTTTGACCAATTCATGGGATCTCAATGCTTCTCCATGTTTGACATATGATCAGGCTATTTTTAGTCATAATATAGGATGAATGATGTGTTTATGATGATATTTGAGTGAAGGTATTCAATATACAATTATATTGTAAATCCATCAACTCTTGTTGACATGTCAATAATGTTCATGGATTTCATGAATAATGTCTTCCATCCCTACCAGGGCACCATCATCCTAGAGTTTGTTCATTACATATTTTTATACTCAACGATCCATGAGTTTCTATAAGATCACTTAGAGACCATATATATGATGATTTGATAACATCAATATTATATGAATAACATAAATTTTCACATATAAATTTATATGGGGTGTATTTTTGGCATGTGATATAATAGTTGGGGATATAAACTCTTCCTAATAGAGTGTAAACTTTGATGTCTTGGGATTGACCATGGAATGTGTTCAATATGAATTGATTTCTTAGATTGGTTAGGTATAACAGGTTGTTCATTCAATATTTCTCTCATTTATCAAAATCCTCTAGAGGGATAAAAAATAATGGGTTGATAATTTAATGGTCTGATTAGTGTGAAGTATATACTACTGAATTTAAATTGATAATGAAATTTATTCTAATTTTAATTCCTCTAGTTATAGGATATGATTATTTAATCTATTATAATTCCTTGGGAGTTGGTATTTGCTATTTTTTAATATTGGTATATCTAGTGGTTTAAATTGGTTATTGTTACCTACAACCCCTTATATGAGACCATAATACCCCTTATTTAGATCTATATGAGGTTGTCCACACATTAATGGTTTGGTGTCATTATATTTGTAGTGGGAGATTTATCATCTACATAAAACCCAAGAGCTTATAGTACATATTGTCCTGGAAGGAAAAGAACTAATTATAGAGGTATTGTATTGATTATATATTGTTGTTTTATTTTGAGATAGTATATATCCCATGGAAGGGATACATTGAGTTACATTATCATAGAATGAAGTCTCGGGAGTATGGTTTGTTTATGCTTTTTGGGTGTGAAATTTGATGATCTTAACGACTTACTAGATATTTGATGTGTTAATGGGTTGAGTTATTTTGACTTGTTCCACTTTGAACATTAAATCACAATTGGTGGCCAGAAAAATGATAGATGTGTATTGACATTAGTTTTGTTGGATTAGTCATTTGAATATTTATATTTATATATTTTGATTTTTCCTCAGAGTCGGTGTGTTTTTTGGGTGTCTTAATACCCAATAATTAATATATTAAAAAAATAAATGTATCTTAAGTCACACGCATGCATCATTTCAGAATAAATGGGTTTTCCATTAATAAAGACCCCAAATGGGAAATATTATACCATAGTTGATTTAATATTTTGTGGTTTACCCTAGGAACAACATAAATTTCTTCGACATTGGACGTTTAGGGGAAATAAGCTGTATGTAGTTCATTAAAAAAATATTTGTTTTTTTCATTTTATTTGATTTACTTATAATACTAAATATGTATATAAATATGAAGCTACAGAAAATCTCTAGGGTTATATGCATAACCATTTGATGTTAGAGATGAGGAGGGGTCACTATTAGTTGGCGGATCATGATCAAAGAATGATAATGATCAGATTGAGGTGCATCAAGATTTAGGAAACAAATATAGAAAATACTCTTTGTCACTAGTGAACACATTCATTACCAATTATTAATCCTTAATTGAGGTAGGTCTTGTTATTTTTTGTTTCCACCCTTTTTATTAATGATAAAGAATGGTTATGTATCTTCTTTTTTCTTATTGATATTTTCCTTCTTCTCATGATCTTGATTATCAATTTCTTTATTATTTGTTCCATTATTCAACAATTATTTCCCAAAATTATGATCATTGTCCATGACTTCATCAAGAAATGTTGTTTTCACCTCATTATTTTTCTTTCCCCCATCGTTATTGGAATTCTTTACCATTGTCCCATGGGTTCATGGTTCGACAATATCATAGTGGGTTCAAGAATGATTGAACCCCTAGATTCTTGGTAGTTGTGTGAATGGTCTATGAATGTAATGTTTGGGGATGGATTGAGGATAGTTTTCAGATACAAGGGATGCTTCATGGATTTGATATTCAATGTGGTAGTGATAATGTGATGGTCTCCCATATAATAAATCATACATCTAATTTCTTTCCAATAGAGGAGAGGAATTTATGACTTCCAATTTATACCTCGATTTTGATAGATTCATGTGGAAAAATATGATCGAAATGTAGAAATAGTGTATTAAGTATCCTTGTGGAGAAACACAGTTTATATGAAATATATGACTACACATCATGAATCCTAGAGTAAAACATGTCATGAAATCTCTATGATGCGGAAGCTAATGTTTCATGTGATGATAAAGACCACAATATATGTATGGACCCAACATTCCATGTGACCCTGTATTGGTGGATTGATGTGTACTTTGGGAGTAAAAATTCATGTTCATGTCTTAGTACATGGGCATGGCCAGAATTACATGGTAACAACCTAATACTCAGACATGGCATCAGTACACAAGAACTACCTAAAGTACTTGGGCATGACTATATATAAACGAGCATGATATGGAGAGCACATGGGAAGAATATGGGTGGCCAAGACATGCCATGTACCACATATATACTCTGTATAGTTCCACATGGACATCCAAGCCATGTGAATGAATCTACACTACTAGGTATCCAAGTGAAGGTTCACCCATTTTGACCGTAGGTATTGGATTTTTACATCCCTCAGACTCTTCTACATTTTTTTCTCCTTCAGGACTCTAAAGATGGCCATTGAGTATCCCGTGATGGTTATTTTTTCACATATAACCTGAGGAAAACCTGTATCATGGATTTTGAGATATGAATAGAGGTTTTGTGAGGAAGATGTTTCTTCAGGAGATATCTAATGGGTGATAGTAATTGGGCCTGGTCATCTGAGAGATGGTGGGGCTCTCACCCCCCCCCCCCCCCATCACACCAAGTCACGGGTCCCCTATAATTCTCATTTCATTAAGTGGACCCACCCCCCATGTAATACCAGGGTGTGAGTCCTCTATCTACTAAGTTTTACCCCCTTATAACACCATGATGTGGGTCCTCTATATAATGAGTGGTACCCCCTATCTCACCAGGAAATGAGTCTTCTATCTACTGAGTGCTACCCTCCCTCAGTCACACAAAGATGTGGGTCCTCTATCTACCGAGTGGTACCCCCACCCATATCACACCAGGTCATGGGTACTCTATATATTAAGTGGAAACCTCATATCACTATAGGGAATCAGTCCTCTATTAGAGATTCAACCCCCCCCCCCCCACCCCATAGTAGATCACAGTAGCGAGGTGTGGTTCTTCTACATAGGTTCATTATATGGACACGTGAGATTTTAGGCATCAAAGATAGACCTTTTGAGCTTTGGTAAGACTCTTCATACTTGGTTAGGCTATGGATAGGGAGATGCCCTTTATTTAGTGTCAGGGTTTCTTTATGAGAAAATATATTTATTAGGATCCATTTTCATCTTACTTTGGGTTGAGCTAAATTCTATTGTATCTTTTTATTCCTCTATTTTGGATTTTTGAGTAATAATTATAGGAATGTATATACTCACCCCTACATGGTATTTTCCCACACATATCATGTGTTATCAAGATGATAGGTATATTTGTGGTGACATCAGCTGAGCTTAGTGACACTTGGGTGCATTGACTTTGTTTGGTGGTTAGACATGCATATTGGGAGTAGGGAACTATTCATTTTTTTCCTTTATCCTATTATTTCCTAGTTGGGACTTCATTTTTTTTGGGAATGTATTTTTTCCCAATATGATTTGTCTTTATATTTTCAGACTTTGATATATTCCCTAGAGGTTATTACATGGATGGTTATAAGATAGATGTTGATGTTTCATATTATTATTCTGTATTTTTTCAAAGAGATGGTTGTGTGTGTGTGAAGGTACTTCATCTATAGCCTCCAATTTCATTTATCCCTTCTCATTACATTTCACCAGTGAAAAGACTATTTTACGTGGGATTAGGGTTATCACACCCAACATTTCGCTATCCATGTGGGCCCAGTGGGCCGGGATGTAGTAGAATGGTATTATAAGTGGTTTTTTCCCAAGTCAATGTAATGATGGAATAATGGTGAGGATTAATTGGGAACTTAGGGAAATAGTTTTGAAGTGTCTTGAGTGTATCATTCAGGATAGGGAAACCGATGTTGGTGTAGTGGCTGATGTATCCATACATCTGGTCTCTGATTACCTACATGTAGACATGGAATTATGAGACATTGGTTGCGGGGAAACTATAGAAAATGCATCATTTAGGATTGAGTCATTTTATTATCATTATTAAGTTGTATCCCCATATATATACTCATATAAATATGTTATATCTTATCACATCAATGATGCATATGTGATGATATCTATCCAGTTTACTTATATAGGATCATGATGATGATTAGTTTAGGGATGATGACCTTAGATCAGGGTCCATATAATGATGAGTTCCCTATAGGTGGATAAGGATAAATACCTCCACTTTTTGATTAGTGGATAGTACCATCATGTTAGGAAGAGGAAGTATGCAGTCTCATCACACTATGATATTTCTAGTATTAGATACCGCTAAGGTTCTATTACAAGATAGATCCTCAAATAGAAGATGATTGTTCTAAGTTAGTGATATGAGTATTTAGGAATATTCATACCTTGACTAATCGACTGGTCGTTATGGTAGATTGGTTTTTATTGGTAATAGAAAGACACTGGTGGATTCTGATGATGCATACTAATAATGAGATGATGCTATCATGTTCATACTTTTGGAATATATTTTGTGGCAAGTATTCTCCATAATTATTGAACTATATACATATTAAATAACTTCTCGAGATTCACAAGGTTGATATGATGTTTGTTGAGTATTTTTTTATGTTTACTGACCTCATTCATCAAATCATATATAGAATGATAGATGGATTCTTCTAAGTATGGATGTTTGAAAAGGGTATCCATATAGAAATTAATTATAGTGTAGTGTCCTTGTTCATAATGACTTATGATACACTGTTAGAGATGTATATTGTTAAAGAGAGATTCTTAGAAGAGGGATGTTGAGTGGTTGGAACTAGTTGAGAAAATCCTAGGGACGAGTCACATTCAAATGCTAGAAGACATTATTTATCATTGTATCGGCATAGGAGATCATCCTATTGAAGGATAAAAGCACCTGGATATGTGTCACAAGGTTTACATAGAGGGTCAAGTCATCTAGGAGAGGGGTAATGGCATGTACGTGACTGGAAGTGTAGTTTGGATCATGATTTCCTAACTCAACATGTAGAGGATGTATGGAATATAGTTTATGGAACATTACTATAGTGGTAACTCCATGATCAGGATCCCTTAGTCATGGTTAGGGAAGACCCTAGGGAGGTGGTGCTGATAAAGGAGAAGTTGGAGCTCTCGATTGAAGAGCTATTAGTGAAGGGAAATTCTATCAGATACTTCCACCACCACTATTGGTAAGCCTATTCCATGAATAGAGAGATAAATTCCAAGGCCATTTGTAACATCAATCTATAGAGGGATATTACCTGGTATCTCATGAGATGATTCAAGGTAAGATATTTTTATCTTATAATACTTCCCTAGTACTTATAGAAATAGGAATGAGGCATTAATTCATATCCATATCCCTCATGAATGATTTAGAGCTTCCAATTAAGTATTTATCCCAAAATCTATGACTATAGGTTCCTAGAGGGAGTGATTATTAGAAGTGACACATTTATCATAAGTGAGATTTAGCACTTAGTGGAGAGGATTTATAATGGGACCACTTGGTCATCATAATAAAACATTATGATTTCATAATTTTTATGTAATGGTCATCCATATTTTGGTACTAGATTTACAGTCATCATAGATGAGTAATATATCATTATATAGATGTTATGAGATTCTCATTTTCATATGAGATAGATCTCATGACTGAGAAAGTGGGTCTTTTAAGCAGGAAGTAGCAAACCATCACCCATTAATTTTTTAGTTTATCCATTGGTACAGTGGACTCTTCAGGTATATAGATTCTTTTATTAGTGAAGTAATATATGGATATCATTCATATGGATGTTTTGGGAATATATCCAAGATGGAGGTAGAATTATGCATCGAGTTACACCCCATTACTATAATGATATCTTTTTTCATCATATTAGATAGCCCCTACCGAGATCTAGGAGATAATGATGATATTGGAGGACCTTAGAGATAAGGTTTTAAGCAAACCGAGTGTGTCCCATTGGGAATCTTAATTATTATTTGTTAAAACAGTGGAGAGGAGCTTGATGCCTTGGGTATATTATCATCACCTAAACTAGGTAATGATAAAGAAAAATTACCCTTTATCGAGGATTGATGACATATAAAATCCCACACTTCTCATATATAAATATTAAATCTTAATAGATGAATATTCATTACATAACATAATGGTCCATGAAATAATAATTTTGGTATAGTTACCTTGGAATCATGGACACATAAACAACTGGTCCAAAAGTCGTCTACATCAACTCATATTTCCTCTTCATAACTATCAACCTTCTTAGACATATCATATATAATACCTCTCATCATAACCTGGGGAAAATAAATATAATATATTGTGAGATAGATGCTCAGTAAGGGTAAACATAGAAGATATAAATATATAATGAGAATCACTGTATGAGGATATGAGAGTAACATTTTGAAATCATACCATATATATCATAGTTCATAAACATGATTCATATCATAAATCTTGGTAGTTCATAAGACATGAATTATAATTGAATCAAAGAACATGAACCATTAGAACATAACATTTTCATAAGGAATGGATTTTTGGTATACTCGTAAGTATATAAAATCATTTCCTTAGTAGTTCAAGTCTCATTTCCAAGACTATTATAGTAAAATGGGTTCACTCTCCTAACCATCATAGTAGTCAATGTTCACTCCCAAGAATAACAAAGTGGAAATATTCCTTCACTAAATTGGGTCACCCCCCCCCCCCCTTCCAGTTCTTTTTATCTCATGATATAACAATATTTACCTAATGAATTAGAGGGATATATAGGTCCCACCCATATTTGGTTATAATGTGACCACATTACTTTGTAATAACATAACCACCATTATATAATGAAAACAATTCATAAGTTTTCCATAAGATCACAACCCATTAACCATATCATAAACCATGAAATGAAATGGGTTTAATAAATCATTCATCATATCATAACCCATGAAAAGAAATGGATTTCATAAAACAATTCATCATAGAATAACCATTGAAATGATATTTATTTTTAAAAAATATTCTCATCATAAATGTAAATCATCCATAGAAATAATTAATATAGTATTATTGGATCATATCTCCTGTAAATATTAAATAACATCAAAGGATGTAATCTTAGATGGAAAATGATTTTAAAATAAAAATAATAAGGAATTATTCTTGAGTAAAATATCCTTTCGACTTTGAAAATCACGTTTTAAAATATAAATCATTTTCAAAATACTTTTCTTTTAGAAAATATTAAACTTATAAAAGAATATTTAAAAATCATATAAAACATTTCTTGAGGAAAATATCATTTTAATTTTATAAAACATTTTATTAAACTATAAAAAAAATTTAAGACTATTTTCATTTAAAATAACCTTTTAAAAATATAATGTAATCTTTAGAACATTTATTGGTCATGATGATAGGAAATTTAATTCACTTTAAAACAAATATTCCTTTAACATTTTAATTAGAATTCAAATAGGACTTGTTTTGAAAATGACTAAAATATTCTATTTAAAAAATTTAAAAAAATGTGTAAATAAATTTAAAAAATCATATTGGAATATTAAAAAAAATAAAATATTTATATAAATCATGGATATATAATAAAAAATGTTTTTTATTTAAGAGATAAATAATGTTGATTTTCATTAAAAAAAAATTGGAATCATGAGTACAAAATGAAAGTAAAATGAAGGTAATATATGTATTCTCAATAAATAACAATATTATAATAAAATTCATGAGTTTATTTAGAGATATATCATAATATTTCATCATTTTAAGCATAAACATATTCAATCATGATAAATGATGAGATTTTATCCCAAAACCCTTACCACTTTGTTAACCTTTAATCATAATCCTAATGGAAGAATGAAATCATATGAAACATATAATATCATGATAATATATAAATTATTTATATTACATTTCAAAGGGTCTTTATATACACCTCATATAAAGAGAATACGTTCACAATACAACATATGTATCAGAGAAGTCAAAATTAGACAAAAATCAATTAGAACTTTAGTAATTTTTTGAATTGTAAGCACCAAAAACGAATAACATAAAATGAAACATTAAATATCCTTAAAATAATTATATTCATGATATAACATATAAAACTCATAGTATATACACCACACAAAATAAATGACTAGTAAATCAGCATATGTCTCCCAAAAATAGAAGAGATACTAGAAAGCCTTCAACTTAAGTATTGAAATATTTAGTAAAAATTTTAAATCCTGTATAATAAGTAAAATTTTATTATAAATATACTAAATAAGAATAATTATATATATCATACCATATATTATTCACTTATCAAATTTTATTTCTTTTTATTAACATTTCTTAATTAAAATCACGTTTTAGAAAATAAACTCTTTGTTTTCTGTGTATCTTTTTGATTTTTAATTTTCAATTTCTTACATTGATCATGATTCCATCATCTATAGAATGTTATAAATGATATAAATATCATATATATAATTATTATATATTTATTTATATTAATCCATAAAATTTATAGATAGAAAATGAAATACATCATTCTTGGAGATGGTTATCTGTATGTATGCATGAGCATTGTTTCCTTTTTCCCGGTGGATATAAAAAATGAGAGGAATATAATATATTACCATATATAGAGTAATTTTTATGTAATATATATATATATATTATTTTTTAAATCTGACCTTATTACATTCCATGTAAAGAGTGTGTGAATAACGAATCGCATCACTTCGTGAGGCAGTAGTCCACCGTACAGACAAACGATGTTGTCATATTGACACAAAATGAAAAGGAATAAAGTCTATGTGATATAAAACATCCATAAGTATAAATTTTTTTAAAAATGTATTATATATTCATTTAATATATCCTTATTATAATCAAAGTAAAATAAAAACGAAATACACAGCACATCAATTCGTGAGGCGGTAGTCCGTCATACACATGACAATGTCTTTATTTTCAATGGGTTTGGAGGTAAGAATTTTCATGTGATATTAGAAATTAATAGTTATAATTATATCATAAATATAATATTTAAATATTATGTTAATCATTATATACATCCATGAGAGGTGGTGATGGAGAACAAATCACATCGGTTCATAGGGCGGTAGTCTTTCAAACATAAGAATGATGATTTATATCCCATTTGATGGGAGTTGAGATGAATTTAGGTTATTCCACTATCATAATAACATATTAGTATATTGGATATACTAGTGATACTATTTGATCATATTTGAAAAATATTAAAGTAGGTGGAAGAAAAATAATTTAGAAACACATTTTTAAGAATTATAAGTCTTCTTTAGAGAGCCTATTTAGGATTACACCTAAAGAATTATTAGGAGGGATTCATAACTATTTTTGATGCTTTCATCGGGGTTTATGCATCCATTTATGGAGGACGCACGACTATTTCCCCACATTCCCACTTTCTAATGGTAGGCGTGATCCATTCCTAATTTAGGGGTGTTTGCTCCTTGATCGAAATAGGATGATGGGATATTGATTCTTCCTTTCGTGGATTCCTCCTCGAAACTCATCACCTAGTCCGGGTCTCCCTTATAGATTAAGTAGTGGTTCTTGAATCTCGTTCTCGATGCCATATCATTGTGGATGTAGGTTAATTAAACTACATCTGTTAGGACATTCCATGTGGTCTTGACATGGTAGAATACTTCAGTCGGAGTAAACGGTAAAATCAGGTGTGTCGAGGAAAATCTGGATGCATGGACATTGGGGAACCTATATACTTTCTCATAAGTGGGTATCTCAAGGGTGAATAATTCGAGGAATCCCATGTCAAATGCGGGGAATCATATGCCATAGTCATGTATCTGAGTTTTTCCTCAACTTCCCATGTCCAACACAGAGTATGTCGTAAGTTTAACGTCTATCAGAGATGGTTATGCCAAATGGGTGTCTTTCTAGGTTTTCCTTTGTCATCTCATGTTTATCATGAGATAGGCCATGAGATTAACGTCTTGGGGAGGAAAAATGAAGGTGATCAGAATATCCCATAGAGATGAATCAGAGGCAGTGTGTCATATAGAAAGGAGATGTCACACCATGAAAGCTGATCTGGACACTATTGAGGGAAGATCAAGGAGTGTGCACCCCAGAATGGGGGAACACCAAGGTTTACCATTTGTAGCAATTGAACCTCAGGGAGGTTTCCTACGTACCCAGTGCAGACAACTGGGGTCAAAACCCACGTAGTTCGAAAGGGTGATGAATTAGTGTATACATAGAGGACAACAACCCGAATACATGATGGGTATTACACGTGGATAGCGGCCCAGGTACTTCTAGGATCATTGAAAAAATGGATGACATGATCCCACCGGGATTTGGTTTCCCATGTAATAATCAAGATGGATGATGGAGAGTTGAATGAAGTGGAGGGAGAATGAGATGGAACTTATGTGAAGGTGGAGGTAGTGTTGGTCTTGAGTCTTGAAGAGACTTCCTACGTATTTCCATGGCAGGGAATCAAAGTCCACGTAGTTTGATGGGATGACTGGACACCTGGGGAGGTGGCCCGTGAGAATGGATGCATGGATTAGATGTGGAGGAATTAGAACCTTCGGGTAAGGGCATGATATTCCCAGACCACATGGGATCAAGGGATAGATCCGGATGAGAAATGGGTGTTGGTCTTGAACCTCATGGAGGCTTCCTACATATCCCCGTGGCGGGGAATCAATGTTCGCATAGTTCATCTGATGACGGCATAGCATCGATTGGGGAATTTAATGGATTACCACAGAATGATGGTGACAACGGCTTACCACTGAATGGGGAAACCACAGATTACCGCTAATTGAGGTACACAGTTTAACATCATGCAATATGGGGGTGTACCGGCATTAAAGAGGACTCGGGCCCCAGATAGATGGTGGGCATGAACCTCAGGGAGGTTTCTTATGTACCTTGCCTTTACAAATATCAAAGACCTCATAGTTCAGTTTGGTTGTAGGGATTACACTCTAGGCTACCCGGGGTGTTAGAGAACTGGTGTGAAGATGGTCGGAACGACCGGGGTGTTGGGATTGAACCTCAAGGAGGATTCTTACGTACCTCACCTTGGCGAGGATCAAAGACCACGTAGTTCAGATTGGTGTGGGCCTTACAATCAAGGCAGCCAAGGGTGTTGGAGAACTGACGTGCAGATGGTCGGAATGATCGGGAGCTAGGCTTGAACCTCATGGAGGCTTATTACATACTTTTCCTTGGTAAGGATCAAAGACCACGTAGTTCTGGTGGTGTTGGGATTACACTCTAGGCTTCCCAAGGTGTTGATGATCCAACGTGAAGGGGGTCGGAGTGACCAATGGGTTGTGGGATTAAACCTCATGGAGGCTTCCTATGTACCCTTCCTTGGAAAGAATCAAAGACCTCGTTGTTTAGGATGGTTTTTTCGGGCTTAAACTCTAGGCTGCCTAGGGTGTTAGTGAACCGACGTGAAGATGGTCGGAATGCCCGGGTGTTAGGCTTGAACCTCAGGGAGGCTTCCTATGTACCTTGACTTGGAAAGGATCAAAGACCGCGTAGTTTAGGATGGGTGTGGGGCTTACACTCTAGGCTACCCAGAGAGGATTTCATGGTCGATTCTTTCTCTAAACCCACATGAGTCATGATCGGTGTGAGAAACATAAGCCATCAAGTACCTAGCAATCATAGTGCAAAGGTGCATCCATGAAGGGTGGTGAATGGGGATTATGCAAGGAAGCTTCTCGTGTTCCACTATGGAGCGAAAATGGTGGATGGGGCTTACGCAAGGAAGCTGCCTAGGTGCCACTATGGAGTGGAATTGGTGGATGGGGATTATGCAAGAAATCTGCTTGGGTGCCTCTATGGAGCGGTAATGGTAAATGGGGCTTACACAAGGAAGTTTCCCATGTGCTGCTATGGAGAGGCAATAGTGAATGGGGCTTACGTAAGGAAGCTGACTGAGTGCCGCTATGAAGCAGAAATGGTGGATGGGGCTTACGCAAGGATGTTGCTCGTGTGCCACTGTGGAGCGGTAATGGTGAATGGGGCTTACGCAAGGAAGCATCCTGGGTGTCAGTATGGAGATGCAATGGTGAATGGAGTTTATGCAAGGAAACTGGCCGGGTGCCGCTCTTCTGTGGCAATAGTGAATGGGGATTATGCAAGAAGGCTTTCCGAGTGTCACTATGGAGTGTCAATGGTGGATGGTGCTTACGCAAGGAAGCTACTTGGGTGTCGTTGTGGAGAAAAAATTGTGAAAGGGGCTTATGAAAGGAAGATGCTCGGGTGCCAATGTGGAGCGGCAATGGTGAATGGGGCTTACGCAAGGATGCTTCTCATAATGTCTTCTTCATGTCTGGCTATGAGGGCATCCCAACCCAGTGGTGGGTTGAATTTTTCACCTATACGCTAGTGCACAAGAGGGATAATGCTAAGGGAGTTGGAATCAGTCTGAACAAAGGGGGATGAAAAGTATGAATCACATGCCCGACATTCGAAACACATTGAGGATGGCATGATGATGGTGGATAACTGTTGACCATGTTCGAAACACAGTACCCATATCGCGTTATCCTGAAATACGGACATGAAAATAAGGGTCAACTTCCGACCATTTTCAAAACACATGACCTGACTTGAAGCATTGTCCAAAGTCTTATGGGGTGTTGGCCCAGGACGGTAGGTGAGCTGATGCGGCATGGTACCAGGCCATTAGGGGGTATTTTTAGACATAGAAGGGGATGAAGATATGAATGAAAGAAATGAAAAGCGTGAGGTGGAGTGATGGAATGTTTGAACGGATTCATATGCCCTTGAAATTATGTCATTGTAACCATGGTATGAGGCATCTTATGCTTGGAGCATAAGGCGTCTCTTTTTTGGAGCAAGAGGCATCCTATGTTTACAACATAGGGTACACTATTGTTTAGAGTCATGTAGAAAGGAATGTTCTCATATCATGCTTGGGGATAAGGCATCTCTTGTTAGGAGCAAGAGGCATCCTATGTTTGGCACATAGGGTGTTCTATAGTTTATAGTCGTATAGAATGGACTGTTGGCATCTTATTCTTAGAGTATAAGGCATATCTTTTTTGGAGCAAAAGGAATCCTATGTTTAGAACATAGGGTGTACTATAGTTTATAGTCGTGTAGATAGAACTATTGGCATCTTATGCTTGGAGCATAAGGCATCTATTGATTGGAGTAATAGGCATCCTAATATTGGCACAAAGGGTGTACTATATTTTATCATCGTGTAGATAGGACTGTTAGGCATAAGGAACATAGAAATGGTTGGTTTTGGGACTTACGCAAGGCAGCCCTTTCTGGTTCAACCTGGCATTGGAGACTAGTTATGGGGTTTGGATGAGTTACTTGAGAAATGGTTCTAATCGAGGCACTCAGTGGAATTAATGATGTGAATCTCAACTCACGACATGAGAAACGAACCAAGAGTAATATGTTGATTCAAGGTGTTTAATAGTGTGTGGAAGAGTATCTCAAATCATGGTATTCCATTGGTGGATGGTCAGTGTGCATAAGGGCGCAATAGAAAATCCCAATGTCCCGGCCTAAAAAGTTCACGGTGCGACTCTCCATTTATCATGGGGGTCAGTGACGGTAGTGAAGGGATAAGCACTGACCCCAAGCGGGGGTGTGGGGGTGTATCCCCCATGGTATGCACCAGTGTACATGAAGGTAGGAGCATCGCAAAGTATTGGTCTTTATGAAGTAGCTTCACGGAGCATGGCCTCACGAAGCATGGACTCGCGGATCAAAGGGCTCTCGCAGAGCAATGACGGATCGTGGAGCAAAGGTCTCTCACAGAGCAAAGGGCTCTCATGGAGCATGGACTCATGGACCAGCATCATGAAAGAAGCTACTTGTGGAGCATGGACTCACGGAGCAGCATCGTAAAGGAGGCCAGTCGCGGAGCATGGGCTCAGGGATCCGGTTCGTGAAAGAAATCCGAGCTCCATGAACAGGGTGATTGATCACCCAAGGGGAAGAGTGGTCATCCGATGAAGGGGGTGAGCTAGGAATTTATAGGGGAGAGTCACCGTGAAGCAGATCTCACTCGGCGCGAAGATGGAGCTTGCTCCACGGCGGATCGTGAACATCAAAGGGGTTAGTGGAGCATCCCACCTCCATGCTTCGCGGTGGGTTCGCGAATGTCAAAGTGGTTCGCAGAGCATCCTGCCTCCTTACATCGCGGTAGGTTCGCGAACATCCAAGTCATTTGTGGAGCATCCCACCTCCTTGATCCATGGCAGCGCTCCACGATCACAGAGGGAGTGTCACGAATGGGCTTCGCGAACCAGTTTTACATCCCAACATCAAATTCCCATAACTTCTAATCTGTAACTCTGTTCGGGCTCTACGACCTAAAAAAATTGAAGCTTGTGAAATGGGATACAATCTTGGATCATGTTTGGGTGCATTTGGAAAATCTTGGGGATGTGTTTTCCAGTGTCAACTATAACCAAACAAATGCTTCGTAGAAGAGGGGTGAGAAATAAGTAAAGTATTTGGGAAGGTATTGGCAAAACCAAATGTTTTTTGATGTGTTAAGAGTAGAAGATAATTGAAGGAATTTTAAAAGCGAGAGATAGGATACACTAGGTGTTTTTGTAAATAATAAATTGTAACCTTGTTTTTATATGATAAAATGTTCCAAAATGGATCACTATTGAACATTAGACGTGATAAGGTGAAACTATGGGTAGATAATGGGTTTTTGAAACTTTTTGGATATTTTTAACCATTATATTTTTAATATAAACCCCAAATAAACTAATTTTTACCTTGACAATGATAATTAATTTTTACTACTTTTGATATTCTAAATAGTCAAAAATTTAGTTAACCTTTTAAGAGAATATAAATTATTCTAATTCCAAATATGTAAAAATTGTTTCCAAATTTGATAAAATAAATTTTGAAACACTAACTAATATAGAATAAATAATTTTTATATGAATTGGATAGTTATATTAGTTATAAAAATATTAGGTACTTTTTAATCAAAAAGGAAATCATTTTAATTAAACTCTAATACTAAGGTTTTATGTAGAATATTAATTTTTAAATTTTATAAATTGAATTCTTTAAAATGAATATAATCTCATAAATAATCATATAAAAATTTACTTTGGGTGAAATTTTTGTATTTTTTAGAAAATGATGATATTTTAGTGAATAGTGAAAATAATGATTTTTTAAAAAAAAGACATCCTTTTCATAAATTAAGTAATTTAAAAGTTTAAATATGTTTTTAATATTTTTTAAATTAAAATAATCCTTATTTAGTAATATTTAATCCACTTAATTACAATTTAATCAAATTTATATTGGTTTTTAATATAAGTTTGTTTTTTTGGTTTAAAAATATATATTTTTTAACAGTTTAAAAATGAATGTTGTTTCACCTTTTAAATTAATTAAAAAACCATACTAGGGAATGTTTAAAATAAAATTTATAGAATATATTTCATTAAATATTTATTTAGTTTCAAGTTATTATTATTATTAGTCATATATTTAATATAGAATCATATTTTTCTAAAAAAACTCTTTTTAAAAACTCATTGTCTCACAGCGACTACAGGATTAATATTAAATTAACATTTTCCAAATATTTGACTGGAATTTATAAAAATTGATTAAAAATTTCTAATTATAATAATTTATAATTTAAATTAAGGTAAAATTATTTTTTTACCAAAGTGATTAGGGAAGACAGGTAAAATCAATTACAATGATTGAGGTAAAAACGAGTTTACTTAGTGAATACACTTTAATCATAAGGGTCCAAATGACCTATAAACTAGTAAAGAACACATTTTTTGGTCATATTTTGACTTTATAAGTTGTATTATCTACTTTTTTGAATTATTATATCTACTTTACATGGAAAATATGTGGGTAGAATTCACTCTTAAACATATTTACAAGTTTTCCACTCACAACCTTTATAAAAGGCCTCCACCTCTCCTCCTCTCTTCACACCTATCAAGACCTTTGGAATAGAAAATACCTAACTAAATAAAATATAACATTTCATAATATCATTATTTAATCCTTAAATTAGTCATAAATCCAACCAAGTAATTCTATAGGTAAAAACCAACAGGAATTACTAGAAAAAGATGTAACGTTCATCAACATGATTTTTGTTTTATTTCCTCCACCCAATATAATTATTATTATACCATTATTATATAATAAAAATAGTATCCTAAATATAATGAGATATTTTTATGTTAATTTTATATCTGTAACTCATACACGCATCCATCAAATGGGTTATGAAATCATTATTCATGTGTACAGTAGACTACCACCTTGTGAAACTATGTCATTCATTTTTTCCTTAAAACCTCGCATGGTTAGGAATAATGAAGAACATACTATTTATATATTATATTTATTATATTTATAACATAATTATATATATTTAATAATTATATCATATACACCCTTTTGATAATTCAAACCATAGTTGTTATGACAACATCGCTTGTGTGTACAGTAGACTACCACCTCTCAAAGCGATGTGAAGAGATTTTCACTAGCATGTTACATAAAAAGTAATAAGGGTAAATATAAGGAATATATATGATATAAATTAAACTATTATAATATTTATGACATAATTGTATTTCTTCAAATATAATATATAATTTTTTCTTACCATTTCACACATCAAAAAAGTGATAATGTCGTTTGTGGACATGTGGACTACTGCCTCCTTGAAGCGATGTGATTCATTTTACATTAAACACTGATATATATATATATAACTATATAAAATCAAATAATATGGTATTTATGATATAATTATTATTATTTAATGATAAAATTTATATACCTTCATTTCGAAATGATCATTGAAAAATGGGAATGTTACTCATATTTACGTACGGCCTACCATCTCCATGATTGTAACATTGGTTCATTTTTTATAAAAATATTCCATGATTAGTTTTGAAAGTATAATTGATGTATAAATACCATAACATTTTCTTTATTATTTTTAAAGTATAATTGTTGTATTTCTTGACCATAGTTGTCCTACCAAATTCATTTTTGACACATAAACCGAATATGGACAAAACATCCAATTTAACATAATTGATTAACTAATTTTCTATAACTTATTAATAAGTGAAATAAAATTAATGATAAACATTAGAAATTGTCTTGAACAATTAAATAATTAACAAAATTTAATTATTCAAGAAGACAAATACACACGTGACAATTTGAACTCAAAGTAAGGGACATCCTTTCAATTTCCTTTTATTGAGGAAATTCTTGTGGTTATGCGTTTTTATTCTTTTATAAGGTTTATATACATCCCCTTTTAAATTATATATCAATATTTTTTCTATTATTATTATATATAGTGTTTTTTAAAATCATTTTTAATGCGTTATATGATTCAAGTGTTTATCAAGTGATAAGGGGATTTTCTTGAAAATAGTCATCTTTTAAGGTTTTCCTTCAGCATCTCTTTCTCTACCATGTCCATGTCTTTAAAATGATATTTTAAATGTTATAATATGGGAAAATATATTTATAAAGTTCATTTTATGAATCATTTAATTTATTTTAAAGTTCTTCAAATGGAAGCGTTTTTCGTGTTTTAAATGTAATGGCGACATTGAATTTTTATGCGGTCATGAAAATTATTTAATTTATATATTCATTGAAAATAATAAATGTTTTATTAAATAAAAAAAATATTTCAATTTTTTTGTTATTTTTTTATTGATAATAGTTTTTCAAAATAAAGAATTTTTTTTATTTAAAATGAAAATTTGATTGAAATGGTATTTTAATATATAAATGTTATTTTAATACGATATAAAATATATATTTTATATGATGAAATTTTTTAATCATGATGTCGTTCTTGGACATTATAAAAAATGGGTGTACCCAGATAGCATTAGGTGAACCTGTTATAGCTTAAATGATGAGTGAACTTATACAGTTCTCTAATACATTGGGTAATGATTATATTCTTTGGAGAATTATATCAGTAATCAACCATATGGATATTACAATTTTTATGGTTTCTATAAGGGTTATATGATATGATATCTATAATTTCCTACATGAATCTTCTATTCCTTTTAATGTGTTTTCCTAGAATTAATTTGTTTTCAAAATGTAAAATAAATTACTTTTTTAAAGGAATTATATTTCCCTTTATGGTTACAATGTTATTATATAAAGAAAATGGTTTTTCATGAGTTTTCATATTTTTATTGAACTATCATTTTACATTATTTTTATATCCCTAACCTAGATTCTATGCTCATATATAGTTTCTAAAAAAATTACAAGTTTTTAGGATGGTTAAGTGAAACTAAGTGGTCACATTGAATGTTGTGAAGGGTTTTCAAGAAAATAGACCATGTTTTTGTTTTATTAGTTATATATTATAGGATAAATCGATAGTAATCAAAAGTATCCACTTTGTGTTTTACGGTGTTCTTATGTATGATTTATGGCCTAATTCTCTAAAACATTTAACCTAAAAGGATACTCAAGGTTAAATAAAGTAAATTATTGACTAAAACTCATGATTATATAATGTTTATGGTCAGGTCCTTATAGTTGGTATTAAATTTTGGTTTAGATAACTTTAGAGGTTAGGGAAATATTAAAATCATTCCCTTGAAATATTTTACCATGTGGTCAAGCTAAAATGATATAGCATTTAAATATTACCAAGTTTCTTAATATAAACTATGTATGTTCAGAATTGGTTCCTATAAAGGAAACAGTGAAGCTAATGTGGTAAGGCTTGAAGAAGAATATTTCCTTCTAATTCTGCATCCCGAGGTATTTGGAATCAAAAGAGAATAGTTTGATGTAGTGATGGATCTATTGAATTTATTGATAAATCGTGGTGGTAACCATTCTAGAGAGGAACCTGATCTACCATGTAGGAATATGTCTATAGTAGATCATTTAGTGAGGAAACATTTATCATACTTCAGTGGATAATCGGACCCTGAGATAGCTGATTGATGGATTAATGCTCTGTAGAATATATTTTATGTCATGGGATATTTGGGAGGTCAAATGGTAACTCTTAACATTTATTATTTTGATATATAATCCTATTGATGGTGTACTACAGTTATGAATTCCAGAGATAATAATGATCTAGATGTCATGGGATGGGAAACATTCAAGGATATTTTCATTAAAAAATATTTCCCTTAGTTTTTTCAACTCTGTATGGAAAATATATTCTTCTAATTGAGGTACAAATATAAATATTTTATAGGTTAATATAAAGAAAAATTCACAATATTGTATAGGTAGGTGTAAGATTTTTTTTTGAGAGACTGATAGAAAAAATATTATGTTTTTCATAGGATTAAAACCAATTATATAATGAGGTTTGGCTATGTAATAATTTTAAATCTATGATATTGTTGTTCAATTTTTTGAAAATGATGTGATTGAATTTTTTTTCACTTATGTACCTCAAGATGATGATAGTAATATGTAACGAAGATGTTTGGAAATGTTGAAAAATACATTAAAAAAATATGTAGGTAATAAAATGGTGTTCTAATCTTGTGGTAAGTGTGGTAAAAAGAACCCTGCATAATGTATTATGAAGTTAGTGAAGTTTTATCGATTTGGAATGTTTGGATATAAGGCCCACAAATGTAATTAAAATAATACAGAAGATTCAAATAATGGGTAAACTAATTTCTATCTAAAGGTGTGATGTTTTAGTTTTAACAAGTTAGGTCATTATGTTAATGTGTGTCTGAAGTTAGTTTCATATGATGGAAATATTCATGATTGAAAATAGAAAGGTGTAGCGAGGACATTTTCTTTTACTACAGTTGATGTTGGGCCTTCAAAAGAAGTAGTGATGGGTATGATACTTTTGTATTAAAATTATACCAATACCCTGTTTGAATCTAGATCTTCGCATTCACTCTTTTTTGAGAAATTTTCATGAAAATTCTGAATATCACCTAATAAATTTAAGTGGGAACTTTTGTTGAAAACTCTGGGTGTAAGTATTTAAACATCCAATATTTATAAGAATATTTCTATTGTTATCAGTGGGGCAATCATTCCGGAAAATCTTTCTGAACTGGATATAGTAGTGTTAGATATCATTCTTGGTATGGATTGGCTTTAAGTTTATCATAATAAGATAGATTTTAGTGATAAGAATGTATTTCTCTGGGATTTCATGCCGTTTATAACTTACTAAGAAGGTGATAAATTGATTAAATATAGTAGTGAATGTTACCTAGATAATATTTTTTGAAAATAAAGAAACTATTAAAATTTTTGATGTGTCGGTACAAAATAAATACATTTATTTTCTTCAAGATTATTTTCTTGGTGTTATTCATGATTCAGAGGTTGGGTTTAATTTTTTTTTAGTACACAATGTTGTTAAGACTTAAAAACACCATTATTGAATGGCTCATGTGTAACTTTTAGAATTGAAAAATATATTGTAGGAGTTATTAGATAAAGGTTTTATTTAACCAATCACATCACTATTGGGGGATACTATATTGTTTGATAAAAATAAAGATAGTTAAATAATAATTTTTATTCATTATAGAGCATAGAATAAAATCACTATTCAGAAAAGTATCTTTCTCCTCATATCGATGATTTTTTTATCAGATCTAGGGAGCACGGTATTTTTCAAAGTTTGAAAATCATTCAGGGTGCCATTAGTTGAAAGTTAAGGAGAATAAATTCCAAAAACTATTTTTTAGACTAGATATGGGAACTATGAATATTTAGATATTCCATTTTTTGAAAACATTTCTCATTTCTCTAGAACACTAAATATATTAAATCAAAAAGAATTTAAGTTCATCTAGAAAAGATAATGTGGTGATTTTTTCAGGAATATCAAAAGAAGATTATTTAATGCTTTATTTTTTTCCCTACCCTCCGGAAATTGTGAATTTTTCATCTACCAAATTTTTTGTTAAAAGGACTTGGTTGTATCCTAATGTAGAATGATTAGGTAACTTCTTATTCTTCATGATAGTTGAAACCTCATGAGATAAATTACCCTACACATTATGTGGAATTATCTTACTATTTTTTCTATAAAAAATTTGAGGCATCATTTTTATAGAGTAAATTTTAGTATATATTATTATCAAAAAGTGTTAAGTATATATTCACTGAGAAATAATTGAACATGAGAAATAGAATATGGATAAAACTAATCAAGAATATTAATTTTATGATTCATTAACATCCTAGAAAAGAAAAAAAAAATTATTCTTTGAGTCAAAATGTAATGATACATTAACCATGATACATTTGGAATATGACCCTTTAGTTAATGATTTGATGAATTTTGGCCTAGAACTTTCTCATTCTAAGAAAATATCTATTTTTTATTAGGTTTCTGTACATCTGAATTTAACATAAATAATAAATAAATCTCCTATGAAGGATTAATATTTATAGGAAAATGTGGTATCCATTAATAATGGTAAGTTACCAAAATTTAATATTAATTAATAAGGTGTTTTAAAATTTGGAAAAATATTATTTGTACCTTTTGATACCCTATTGAGAAGAGATTTGTTGATTTAATCTCGCAGTTCTATAATTTTATTAATCTGTGAAGCACTAAGATGTACAGAGACCGTCGGGGGTATTAGTGGTGGGATATAACAAAAGGAGATATTGTTGACTTTACCATGAAGTGCTTGACATGTCATCTGGTTAAATATAATGATAGTTACTAAAGGGGATTCTTTAACCACTATTAATTAAAAAGTATAAATGGGAGATTATATCAATAGATTTAATGATAGTATTTCCGATGACTTCTCAATTTAATAATGATATTTTTTTTATTTTTGATCGATTAACAAAAAATTTAAACATACTTACCATTCTAGATATGATGTCTTTAGATCAGATTTATAGACAATATCAAAATCATATAGTTAGGTTACATGGAGTGCCTCTCTCCATTGTATCAAACCCTGATCCAAGGTTCAGGTCTAATTTTTTGAAAATAATTCCGAAGTTGTTGGGTGTTGAATTAAATTTCAATAAAAAATCATCCTCAATACAATGGATAGTCTGAGATAACAATTAAAACCTTAGAAAATATGCATCTTTCTTTTTCAATGGAATACTAGGGATGTTTGGATCAAAATCATTGTCTGGTTCAATTTTATTATAATAATATTTTTCATTATAGTATACATATTATCACATACATGACTTATTTTAATGTCATATTTCATTTAATTTACATTCATTCCTTGTTTATTGGGGTTACCAAGTTTTTATGGAGAAATGAGTGTGTTTTCATGAATTGGGTCAAACCGTGAGCCTAATTCCATATTTAAAAATAAATTTTGATTCCTTTATAACTCCTTCATTTTTCAACAGTTTTCATCCATTCCAATTCCTACTTGTCATACCCTAACATATTTACACCACAATAATGATTTGGACCATTTAGGAATCCATAATCATGTTGGATATGGGTTTTTATTTAAGATATTGGGCCTGCCCGAAAGCTCATTTCCTGCATTAAAAATAATTATTAATTTTTTAATATCTCCTTCACTATTTGCGTTTCTTTGGTGATTCTAACTCTCCCTCGAGCCCACATACCTAAGGCACGCTTCCAAACTCTAATACCCCTATTTTGAGCTCGGTGTCATCGATAAATTGGGAGAACTTTCTCGGGTTTGCACAAATCGCCCAGATTTGAGGAGGTAAATTGATCCTTTCATAACTCCTTAAATTTTTATTATTTTCCCCTCATTACAGTTCCTACATGACCTCATCAGTATTTTTAGAAACTCCATTAAATTTTTATCTATTTTAAAATTCATATTCTAGTCGATTTTGGGTCGTTTTCTGCAGGATTATTTTGGGTAAGTGATTCCTTCTTGGTTTCTTCCTTTTCCTTTAAGGTTTCCTCCCTCTTTCATTATGTTATAAAATTTCCAGAAGTTAGGGTTCGATCCTAAGGTTTCATTTGGTGTATTTGTGGTCAAATATTGTGATCTAGGTCTGAATTTATCTTCCTTGTGGTGCGGCGGTTGTGCGGTTGATGTTTCGAAACAAGTTTTGGGGGATTTGACACTTCCGGTAGGTGATTTCGTGTGTAATCATTTATAGATGAGTTAGTTTTCTTGAATTAATAATTATTCATTTTCATAATATTTTGTGTGTGGTGCGAAAAAATTTTATGTTGGATTTGGTTAAGCATTTATTTTTATAGTTTCATTTTAGCTTAAAATTTGGTGTTTTTCATTTGTAACAGTTTGGGTATTGTTTGGGTGTGTTTTATAACATATTAAATTGGTATAATAAATCTTGTTTGGGCTGAAAATTCTTATTTTGTATGATATTGGTGTTCCATTAGGTTTTAAAGAGTTTTTTTGTGGGTTTAAGGTCTAAAACCTTATTGTACTTCTTTGAAATTGATTTTGAAAATGTGTATTTTTTATGTGGATATTTTGTGGTATTATTTGAGGTGTATGTATAACACTTGAGGGTAGTTCAATAAATGTTTTTGGGGATTATAATTATATTTTTAATTTATATTGGTGTGATTTTTTCCTTGAAATACGGTTTTGAAATGGGTTTTATGTTAAAAGCTTTGGTACACTCTTTAGAATTGTTTTATGAAATTTTTCAATGGTTGAATGATTTATGTAAGAGGTGAAACCATTTTGGAAAACTATTTTCGATTGTTTATACTTTCAAATGGACCATTTTAAATGTGAATAGTTCTATCATGTGATGTGTATCCTCTTGTAAATGTTTTATAAAAATGCTTAATTGACTTACTAAAATGTGAAAGAGGTGTGAACGTGATGTGGGTTGTTTGTGTGAGTGCGATGTGAAAAATGGATTTTTGTTTATCAAAATGGTTTTATGAAACATTTGAGTGGGCTGTTATGTTTTATTTATCATATTTTGAAGGACTTGATAAAATTGTTAAAGGATGTGTTGGACTGTGAAAGTTATGAAAAAAGTGTTGTGGGCTATTTTGGTGTGAGTTTGATTTCAAAATGCATTTGAATGAAAAGTGGAATTTGTGACTTATGTGATGTACATGGGGATGTTTGGTTAATGTGTGATGTGAAAGTGATATTTACATGTAAAAACGATATTTCATGGCTTGTTGAACATGTTTTAGCACAAAGGGAAAACCTGGGTATCTAGGTGGGTGGACGTGTACTAGTATGCTAGTGAATCCGTGGGGTTTGGTCTCAGTTTCACTTAGCAAGATTGATGCTTAAAACTCTAACTAAACTATGATAATGATGATTGGGTACCACAAGGTTATGGGTATGTTCCCTAATAGTGGATCTTTCACAAGAATGAATATTTTTTTTGGTTACTCTCACCGAAATACGAGGTACCTGGGACCCGCAGCTAGCTAGTTCCTAGGGGTTATTTCCTATTTCTTGTGCTCATCAGATGATTTATACATACCATCGGCATACAGTATATGTTTGGAAAAAAAATTCAGTAGCTTTTGAATCTATTTTAAAAGTGTTTATTCTTTAAATTGTCCCACTTGAAAACTGTTTTTTTAAGTTGCATCTTTTAAAAATTGTAACTAGAAATAACATGTTTTTGAAAACTTGCATGCTTTTCATCTTTGAATGTTTATCACATGGAATCTCTTATTGGTGGTATCCTACTAGGAATTGGCTCACACCCTACTTACACCCTTTGGTGTAAGTATACTTGGTTATCTTTGATGACGCAGGTTGGGTACAGTTTTTTGTTCTAGTGGTTCGGGTTTCTAGCAGGTCTTTGGTGGCGAAGTCTTGTAGAGATGGCTTGAGGGCGGTTCCCCATTCCATTCGGATTATTCAGATGTTTCCTTTTGGCTTCATACCTTTGTTATAGTCATATTGAGTTGATTTAAATTATATAATTCAGTTATGAATTTTTGAAAAAGATTATTTGGTTTGAAAAATCTAGATTCGTTTTATTGGATTCTTTTGTTGTTTTAAGTTTATAAACTCAGTTAAATAATTCCCGGTTTTCATTTTATGATACCCGGGCACTTGTTCCAACCCGTGGAGATCGGGAATTCCCTTCGGGACTTGTCACGGGCTGGTTTTGGTGCTGGTTTTGGCGGTGACCAGATTCTGTTAGTGACACATATGGAACCTTTGAGGAAATATATGGAAAGTAGTGTTAGACACTAGCTTTTTGGGATGAATTAAGAGAAAATAATTTTATGGAACTATATTTGGTAAAGTAAAATTATGAGAAGGTACAATATATTAAGCAATATATGATCATAGATTAGATGATGTTACAAAGTTATGTGGATAACCAGAGGAAATATCTTTCTTTCGAGGTAGGTGATCATGTCATTCTAAAATATTCTCCATGGAAAAGCAAGATGCATTTTGGTAATAAGGGGAATATTTTTGGAGGATTAATTATAAAATATGAAAACCTGGTAAAATTAATATTTTCTTCTTACTGATTTTCCTTTCCTCTGACATTATCTCTAGTACACAACGTATTCCATATTTCAATGTTAAAGAAATATGTGTCAGATTCATGTCATGTTTTAGGGACTGAAGTAGTTTAGTTAAAAGATAATATTTATTTTCAGGAATATGAATTTTAGGTTCTTGAATATCGAGAAAAAAAATTTAGAATAATTTGATTCACTAGGTTAAGGTTTTATGGAGAAACCATATTGTTTTAGAGGCAACATGGAATCTGAAAATGCTATGGGGGAAATCACCATTTATTTAATAAGTGAATAAAATTATGAGGAAACAATAAATAAAGTGGTGAAATTATGTAAAAACCCAATTAATGATATAATAAATAAATTTTTTTAATTGTATAGTTATATTGTTAATAAAAATGTTCAGTAATTTTTAATCAAAAGGGAGATTGTTTTAATTAAACTTTTCTCTATTAAGTTTTTATTTAATATCTTAATTTATAAATTTTATAATTTTAATTATATATATATAATATAATTTTCTCAAAAATCATATAAAAATTTATTTTGGGTAAAATTTTGAGGTTTCTCAAAAAAAAACATGATTTTTTAGTGAATAGTGAAAAATATAGATTTTTGTAAAACAAAGTCATTTATTTTAATAAATAAATTTATTTAAAATTTGTAAATTTGTTTTGAATATGTTTTAAAGTAACCTAAGTATTATTTATTTATAATTATTCTAATAAAATAAATTTTAATCATATTTATTTTGATTTTTTATATTAGTTTTTTTCTGGGTTCAAGTTCCGGTTTTTCTAAAAACAGTTTTAAAATGCATAATTTTTAACATTATTAATTAATTAAAATAGTACATAGTAAGGAATTTTTTCAAGAGAAATGTATAGAATATATTTTATTAAATATTATTTTAGTTTCATATATTTATAATTATTATTCATATGGTTAATATTGAATCATCCTTTTTAAAAATAATACTCTTCTTAAAAATATATTCTCTCGCAACAACTGCAGGATTAATATTAAATTATATTTTTATACTTATATGATTTTAGTTTTAAAAAATTAACTCCATATTTGGAATAATAATAATTTATATTATATACTTATTTCAAATTAGTTTTTTACCAAAGCTATTTGTGAAAATAATTAAAATTAATTACAACGATTAAGGTAAAAATGAGTTTACCTAGTGACTATACTTTATACTTAATGGTAAAAATAACTTAAAAAATTATCAATAACCAATTGTATGACCATATTTAGACCTTTTAACTTCTATTATCTAGTTTTGTGAATTATTGGATAAAATTTACATGGAAAAACAGGGGTGGAATTCCCTCTTTCAAAAATTTAAATATTTTTCACTCACCTCCCATATAAAAGTCCTCCCAATATCCTCCTCTCTTCACATATATCAATCCAATTGGATTTTAAACTACACCCCCAAATAACTTCTATATTTCTATAATATCATCCTATAAACCTTACTTTGGGTATAAATCTGACAAACGAAGTCCTTTGGTGTAAACCAAAAGGAGTTACCCCCAAAAGTGGTATTGTTCATCAATGTGATTTTTTATTTATTTCTTCACACGCACATTAAATTATTTATATACCATGATTTTATAATTAAATGATTATCCTGAGTATATGGAGTTGTTTTAATGTTAATTTTATAACCTACACCTACACACCCTTCTGTCAAATGGGTTACGAAATCATCATTTGTTTGTATAGGGGATTATCGCCCCATTAAATGTTATTGTTCATTTTTCCCTTACCATAACTCATTGTCTAGCATAGTAAAGGAAGTACTATTTATATATTGTACTTATTATACTTATATCATAATTATACTTATAGAGTCATTATATAATATTCTGCCTTTTACATTTCATACCATAGAGGATATTATAAAATCACCCGTGTGTATATAGGACTACCACCTCGAGAAGCGATGTGATGCATTTTTCACTAACATGTTAAAAGAAATGTGATAAGGGATAGGGAACATGAGCCTCAACCCAATTGTTGTAGACTCCTTAAGTGCATCCAAGAGACCCAAGATCAAATCCAGGTAGAGGCTAATTTCTTGGAACTTTAGCAGTACTGTAGTAGTACAGTAGCAGGAACTCTAGCAGGCACTATAGCAGGTACTGTAGCAGGAACTGTGCAGAACTGTAGCATGTACTATAGAGGAACTATACCATGCACTATTTGGCACTGTAGTAGCTGGGAATATTCCCCCGTTTTGTCCTTTGGGCCACTAATTTGGTCATCGAGTCCTTTAAGGCCTTCGGGCCACTCAGGACTTTGTGTCAGTATGGCCTTCAGGCCACCTCAAGGCCTTCAGGGAACCTTAAATGCAGATGAAAGCCATAAAACCTACAATGTACAAGCTTCAGAAGGAGGAGGACCAAGGAGCTTTCGCCATAGTAGAAGCTAAATGGATTGCAAGAATGAGAGGGTATGGCACCTGCCATCGGGACATGCCTGTGCCTGCATGGGAAAGCCTAACCGAAGATGATTTCACGATGAAGATGCTCGGGAGGAGTAGTTTCAAGTAGTTAGTCTGGGTTGTATGTAGTGTTTGAAGCCTACGATCAATGAACTGATCTAAGGCCTACATGCCATGTAATACATGCGCCTACGGGCCTTGTAAGGGTTCCACCTCACCCCTTGAAAGGTGAATTATCAAAATCAATAAAAAATGAAGGCATTCGGGCCATTGGAGGTAAGGTAATAAGGGTATGTATAAGGAATATATATGAAATAAATGACATAATTAGGATATTAATTACATAATTATATTCATTTAAATATAATAAAAAATTTATTCTTACCTTTTAACACATCGAAAAATTGATAACCTCATTCATGGACATGTGGACTACTGCCTCCTTGAAGTTATCTTATTCCTTTTACATTAGAATAATTAAATATATATATATAAGAATATATAATTAAATAATATATTATTTATTATATAATTATAATTTTAGAAATATAAATTTTACATACCTTCTTTCCCTACTGATCATTGAAAAATTGGAACGTTACTCATGCGCACATATGGCCTAACATCTCTACGATTGTAACATTGGTTCATTTTTATAACAATGTTTTATTAATATCATTAAAAGTATAATTTATGTATAATTTTGAAAAATATTTATTCTTTATTATTCTTTATATGTTTAAATAATTTCCCCATTGACCATAGTAAACCTACCAAAGTATTTTTCACACAAAAACCAAATTTGGTCTAAACATCCAACTTAAACATAATTGATTGTGTAATTGCATATAAATTTTTAATAAGTGTGATAATAGTAATAATAAACTTGAAAAAGATACTTAATAAAGAATATAATTAACATAATTTTATTATTCAAAAAGATAAAGACACATGTAATAAGTCCGAATCAAGGTAAGGGACTTCATCTCAATTTCCTTTCATTGAGAAAATTCTAGATGTTATAAAAATTTATTATTTTATAATGTGTATATATTGCCTCTTTGACATTATATATCAACAGTTTATCTATTATCATGATATTTGTTTTATTTAATGGGTTTTTTGACTTTTTTCTTTCTCAAGTAATAAAGGATAATTTCTTGAAAACACTCTTTTTTAAATTTTTCCTTCAAACACTATTTATCTTAAATGTTGATATTTTTAAAATGATATTTGAAATGTCTTCATATGGGAATAAAATATATATAATGTTCATTGTATGTTTCATTTAATTTATTTTAAATATTTTTAGAATGAATATTTTTTCATGTTTTAAATGAAACAGAGAAAATCACTTCCCCTGCCTCCATGACTATTATTTAATTTCCAGATTCCTTTAAAAGCTTTCATGTTTTATTAAATGAAATACCCTATTTTCATTTTCTGTTAACTTGGTATTGAAAATGGTGTTTCAAAGTAATGTTTTATTTTTTATTGAAAGCAGTCATTTGAAATAAAAAGTATATTAATATCTGAATGTGATGTTGATATGATATTAAAATAGGTTTTCAAATAATGAAATGTTTTATTAATGATGCGGTTCCTCAGAATTATAAATTATGGGTGTGCCCAAATAGCATCATGTGAGGTCATTATAGCTTAAATAATGGGTTCCTCGAGATATAACTTCAATGAATTGGGTAAGATTATATTCCCAAAATAATTATATTGGATGTTGGTCGTATATTTACTCCAATTTGTAAGGTTTTTCTAAGGTTTCTATGAGATGATTCCCTAAGGTACCTATATGAATTTTATATCTTCACTAATGAGTTTTCTTGGAAATAATTTATTTTAAAATGGAAAATAATTTTTATTCTTAATGCAGTGATATTTAAATTTATGGGTAAAATTATATATTTTCATGAAAAGGGTTTTTCATGGGTTTTCATGTATTTACGTAACTAGTGGTTTCCTTTCATTTTATATCCCTTACCAATATTTTGTGATCATAAAAAAAATTAAAATATTTTAAGGTTTTTAATGATGGGTATATGAATGGAAGAGGTAAATTTGAAATTCATAAATATTTTAATGGAAATTATGGTATGATTTATTCGAAAATTTTTATATTATGGGAGAAATGGATTCTAATTGGAAGTTTTCATTTCATATATTTTGGTTTTGTTATATAAGAGTAATGTCCTAATTCTCTAAAACTCTAAAATTAAAAACATCCTCAAATTGAAATAAATAAAATTTATAAATAAAACTAAATATTATGTAATATTTAATTTTAGGGCCTTATAGAATTAGAAAATTTTAATTTAAAGCTAAACCCACAAATGAAATAAAAACGGTTTTCTAAAAAGAAAATCTCCAAAAGTTTATAAATATTTTATAAAAATAACCAACATGAAATTTATTAAAATTACCTAGATTGGATTAATATATATATATATATAATTAAAAAAATTACTTTTAAATCCATATTAAAAAAATTATGTTTTTAAAACATTTAAATTAATTTACAATTCATAATAAAAACTAGTATTTTTCATTATTCATCGAAAAATTTCTCTTCATAGAAAATTATAAAAAATACACCATAAGATATCTTTGATATGTAGATTTCAAAAATGGAGTTTATTTTTTCATATAAATATTCTAGAAGTGGAATAAAGTTAATTTTAAAATTAATGTCAAAATGAGATTAAACTACTTTTTATAAAATTATTATTTTTTTAAAAAATAGATTTATTATTCTATCATTCATAAAAATAACATAAGATAAATTTTAACATGTGTTACTGAATATATAACAAATAAATTTAATAAAAAACATTAATTAAAAGTGACCTATTTAATTTATTATGGTAAACATGTTTATGTGCATAGAAATTGTTTTTTAGAAAATGATTTCCTTTATTTTAAATTTTTTATATTTTTATTTATAATTAATAGGTAACTAAAGAATAAATTTTATATAGAGTTTTAAACTAAATATATTCATAATTTATTTAATCCAATTCATATCATTAATTTCACCAGAAATTCAATAACTATTATATTTAATATTTTAACAGTATGTCATGTTTCGTATAAATTTAGTGTTACATGTAACAAAATCTAAATTTTCTGTTGTGTGAAATATAATATAAAATAAATGCTTCATGTAATGAAATATAAACATGTTTTTTTTATAACCCAAAATTTCAAAAAATAATTAAATTATTTTAGAAATAAATATTTCATAAAAAATTATGGTGTTACATTGTACCCTACTAAAATGAATTTTGCAACAAAATTCATCACTCAATTATCAAAAGATAATGATAACTATAATTAATTACAACCTTAGGTTCCCATGTACATTCCTCAAGCTTGTGCTTTGTTCACAAAACATTAACTCGGTTAGTGGGATTGTTTCATAGCACTTTCTATGCATGATTTAGACTATCCATGAGTTGTTACTCCTAAGAAAGATCATTCTCTACTGGTATAACCACTAAGATCACTAAATGTAAAGGATCTGGTATGTTATTACTTAGAAGAGATACCACGAACACATCATAGAACTGTGAGAGATTTGGTGGATGCTCTAATTTATAAGATATAATTCTTATACAATCAATAATTTCAAAGGAACCAATATATCCTGGACTCAACTTTCCTTAATATCGTAAGAAATATTTCTGTTCCTAAATCAATTTCAGCATTATCTTTGAAAATAATATTCATGATGATTTTTTTATTCCTAAAGTACTAAAATATTCATGATATTTATAACTCATTTCTTCAACCTCTAAATATTTATCAAAACCAAAATAGATATCACAAGTTATCCAATAACATCCAAAACTCAAATTAATCCATTCTTGGAATAGTTAAACATAAGGCCCTTTGAAGCATGAATAAAATTCAAATCTTATAATTTCTAAATAAGATCACTAAATTTCCAAAATTAACTTATCATTAGTTGCTAAAATATCATAAAGTATTTATTTAACATTTGAATACCTTGGTAATATATTCTTCTGAAGCATGAGAATAACCATAATTTCCAAAAATAAATAAATAAAAAGTTATATTCTTCCTCATTCCTTACATAAAACCACATTTTATTAAATCTATTTATTAAATATAAAAATTTAGTAAACTTCATTAATGATACCATAAACCAATTTTTTATTAAATCGTCAATTTGTTTCCAAGATAATTATTAATATCCAATTTACTTTATCCATATAAATAATATCTTTTTCAAAACTAAACACTGTATACTCAATATGAGGAACATATTTTGGGTTATATTACCTTAATAATTTGTTTTCCATAAAATATCACCCTTTTAGTAAATCACCATTCATTATATTCTTTAAAATACTTAATGAAAATATTCTACTGAACAATCCTTATATATTTCAGGATTAATTTACAGTAATTCTTGAATTATCATACAAAAACACTTCAATAATTTCACTTAATTATTAAAACATTAACTATAATTCATCATTTTATTCCTTAATACCTTTTACCTAAAATATAAAATATGATTCTGGTATTTCATCAAACTCAATTTAATAATTCTTTTTTTGTTTAACATATATAATAACTCTAAAAAATCCCAAACCATTCATATGTAATTCATGGTATATTAATCATTAGAACTATAATAATTACTTTTTCCACCATACTAATTCTCTTCATGAACATTTCCCCAAGAAAATTTATTTTCTTAACTCCAACACTTTCCTCAATTAAAATATCCAACCTCTAATGATACAATATGTAGACCATTATATTCATCAATTGAATTAACATAACTTTTCGTTTTTTTCATTGTCAATTACTTTATTATGTCCTTTTTTCACACTCAAATAAACTTCCCACCCCATTGAGAAATTAATTTGAGTTATTCATCCCGCATTCTTAAAATATACAAAAAATGAGACATCTTCCCCTCATGTTCTCCACCACCTGAGATCTCGAATAACTCTATCCTTCTCTTCTTTGGTGTGTCTGAGAGTTGGTTAAGGTGTAATTTTTTAACCATATATCATGGTAACTAATTAGGAATAATCACAATATCCTTCACCCAAATCTTTACCCCATTTGTTTTCTCAACAGAAAAGTTTCTATCACATTAAATGTTTACCTAGTACCTTCTAGATTCCTCCATTAACTAAAACAAAAAATCATAGTGTGAGAAAAAACATACATATTAGAAGACCACATAATAATTAAATATAACATATAGTATGTGTAAATCGTGACATATTATTTTCAATTTATGACACTCTAGAAATAACCTAGGTCATTTGTGGACATTATTTAAATCATTCATGATGTTTCGTAAATATTTTTCCAATTTCCAAGGAAAATATCCCATGAGTTCCAAACTAGGTGTACAAAAAGTCTCATTTTCATGAACATTGTGAAAATAGAGTCCATCTCAATATATCATTTTCATATGTATTTACCTATGTGCCTCTATTTAAAATTCACATCTTCTTGTAGTATCTATACAAGAATGTAATTTCTTTGAAATAACTCACTCTATCCTTTACCAAAATTCCAAGAAATTTTCCTATACTTTGGCTCATCCTTATACTTATCCTTATACATATCACTAGAAATACCCTTATAAATATCCCTAGTTATCTCAAAAAAGTTTTCATATCCCAGTTTTAAATGATTAACTAATTCTTTATCTGATACCAATTTAAAAAACCCAAACTTTTCATCTATAATTATTACATATTAATAGACAAATATACATTACATAACAGAATGATCTATTCCAGAATCATTTAGGTCTTGTTCCATTGACAACATGGAAAAATAAACAAATGGACCTTATGTGTTATATGTCATCCCCCACTATGTTCTACATAAATAAAAATATTTATAGTCATATCATACATAATAACATTCATCATAACCTTGTGAAAGTAAATACAAGAAAGGTTTATATCATATTCTCAATAAGGGTAAACAAGGGAGATATCATCATATAATGAGTATAAGGGTATGAGAACCTGATAATAACATTTTAAAACCATACCCTACATATCATAGATTATAAACAGGATTCATAACATAAATCTTGGAAGTTCATATGACATCAATCATAATGTAATCAAAAATCATGAACCATTATAACATAATATTGTCATAATGGACATATTTGTGGCATACTCATAGGAATAGAAAATAATTTCCTTGGTAGTTCAAATCATATTTAAAAAGAATTATTGTGGAATGGGTTCACTTCCCAGATCATTGTAGTAGTAAAGATTCACTATTAATAATATCATAGTGGAAAGATTTTTTAACTAAACTAGGTTCACTCCCCATTCTAGTCTTATTTATCTCATGAGATATCAGTATTTACCCAATTAATTTTAGGTATATATAGGTCACAACCATCTTTAGTTGTAATACAACCATAATACTTGTTTATAACATAACCATCATCATATAATGAAAACCATACATAAGTATTCCCAGGTACTATAAAACATTCATTATATCAGAACCTATAAAAATAAATTGGTTTTATAAAACAATTATCATAGAATAACCCATGGAAAAAATTGGTTTTATAGATGTCTTTTCATCAAAAATATGAGACATTTAGAGATTTAATTAAGTTGGTATTATTAGATCGTATCCCATGTAAATATATTGTAACATCAAAGGTTTTCATTTTATATAGAAAATGATTTTGAAATATAAATCACATGGAATGTTTCTTGAGGAAAATATCATTTCCATATTAAAATGGCTTCTTAAAACATAAAACATTTTCCAAACCCATTTCTTTGAAATTAACATTTGAATCTTATAAATAAGGATTTAAAAATCATTTAAAATATTTCTTAAAGAAAATATAATGTCAAATTTTAAGAACATTTCGTTGAATAAAAAACATTTTCAAAATCCTTTTATTTTAAAGTAACTTTTGAAACATATAAAATATGTTTTAAAACATTGAGTGGTATTGACAGAGATAAATGCCTTACACAATAAAATAAATATTCTGTTTACATTTTTGAAAAAAACATAAATGAGCCACTTTTTTGAAAAAAACATGAATATTACATATAAAACATTTTTTTTTATTTCAAAAAAGGTTAAAATGACTTTAAAAAATCTCATAGTGACACAAAACCATTTTTTAAAACAATTTAAAAAAACATGTAAATAGAAGTGATTTGAACTGAAGAGAGAAATAAATTCTAATTTCCTTAGACATATTACATTAAAATCATGAGTAAATAATTATATAAAAATTAATGTGAAATATGTATTCCAAATAAATAACAAGATTTGAATAAAATTCATGAGTTTCTTGACATATAGATCATAATATTTCATCATCTGATGCATAAACATAAACATTCTTGATAAATAATTATATTGTATCATAACTTTCTCACCATAATGGTAACATTGAATTGTTAGACCCATGAAGGAATAACATTATATGAAACATAAAATATCATGATATTAAATAAATTCAGGATATTAAATGTAATAGGGGATGTATAAAAACCTTCTAAAAGAATATAGGTTCACAACACATCTTTTGTCTCAAAGAATGAATGTTAAGACAAAAAATCCCTTACTCCTTTATTAACCTTTTGAATTGTAAACCATGATAAAAAATAACATCAAATGAAAATTTAAATATAATTAAAATAAATATATTCATGATATAATAGATCAATGAGTAATTATATACACCACGCAAAAGAAACGAGTGGTGAATTTCTATATGTCTCGCTAAAATAAAAGAGTGTAGAAATCTATTACCTTAAGTCTTGAATTATTCTATACAGGTTCAAAACTCATTAATAATGAATATAAGTTTATTAAAAATAAATTAAAACCCATAATTATATATATAATAACATATATATATATATAATTATGACATTTTATGACCTATTTATTAATAATTCCTTGTTAAAATCAAATTTTGGATAATATACTCTTGGTTTTTCTTGAATATTTTGATTTTTTATTTATGGTCCTATTAATTTGATCAAAATTACATAATATAAAAAAATTTAACCATTATATAAATTTCAGATATATTTTGTATATATTTTTTTTTTTAATCCATAAAATTTAAATAAATATAAATAAATTCACCATCCATAGAGACAGTAGGTCATGCGTACGCATGAACGTTGTTTCCATTTTCTTGACAGATTTAAGGAAAGAAAGTTAAATAATATATTAAAATTATAGAATAATATTTATTTCATATATATATATACCTATCCTTTTTTTCTTCCATTTAAAGTGTACGTGAAAAACAAATCACATCGGTTCGTCAGGCGGTAGTCCGACGTTCGCACAACTGTCATTATCCTATCCCCAAAAAATGTAAAGTAAGAAGGTATATATGATATTATAATAATATAAGTATAAATATGTTACAAATATCAAACATATTCACTTAATATGTCCTTATTACTATCCAAGTAAAATATAAATGAAAAACACATCACAATGGTCCACAAGGCGGTAATCTCCCATACACACGAATGATGTTATTGTTTTTCAACAAGTTTGGAGGTAATAATTTTGATGTGTTATTATAATTAAATATGTATAATTATATCATAAATATCATATATAAATATTAAATTCATCATTATATTTTTCTATGAGGGGTAGTGATGGAAAATTAATAACATCGATTCATGAGCCAGTAATCTTCTCGTACATATAAAAAGGATATGTATTTAAGTTATTACATTATAATAATAACATAATATTATATTTTGGATAATTTTTTATTATTTTATCATAATTATAAAATATTTAAGTATATGGAAGAATAAATTAAACAAAAAGACATGTTTAATAATTTCACCGCTTATTTGAAGAGCCTCTTCAGGATTACACCTAAAGACTTCTTAAGTGGAATTAATAACCACAATAATTACTCTATTATGAGTTAATTGAAGTAAGGAATGTATTTTGGTAGTTATTTTTCAAACTTAAATCTTTTGAAGGTGTGATGAGTAGAGGAGAGGGGTGGCATTTATAAGTAGGCGAGAGGACACACTTGTTATTTTTGAAAAGAATAAAGTGTACAAACATTTTTCATATTAAAAAAATAACAAAATGGGTTATTATTCAACATTATAGGTGATATGTTTTATATAATTCCATCCAATGTGTCTAGAATATGTTTTTGGTCATTTTTAACACTAATTTTTGGTTTAACCCCCAGTTAACCCATTTTTACCATAACCATAACAAATAATTATTACTATTTCTAAAATTAATAATGGATAATAAATAAGTTAAGCATTTTAAAAATTATAAAATATTCTAAATAAAAATATAGAATCCATTTTTTATTCCATTTACGTAATTGGAAAAAATTTAGTATAAAATTAAACCCACAAACACGATGAATAAGTAGTGTTTTAAAGAAAAAATCTTCAAAAGTTTAAAATATTTCTAAATCGAGATTACATATGAAATTTATTAAAATAAATTAAATTTTATTAATATATATAAATATAATTTAATAAATTTTACTTTTAAAACCATATTAAAATAACTAATATATTTTTAATTTCTTTAAAGGAAATGACAATTCATAATAAAACCCTATATTTTTCAGTTTTCATCGAAAAAATTATCTTAGAAAATTAAAAAATATATTTCTCGAATGATTTTAAAATTTTAATTTAAATTTTTTTTTATGTTTTAAAATAAATTATATAAAAGTGGAAAACTTTATTTCAAAAAAATTGAAAAATGAGATGAAACTTATTTTTATAAAAAATATATTTTTTAGGTGTAAAATTTGATTTATTCTTATATCATGTCTAGAGAACATATAATATGAATGTTAACACATATTACTAAAAACATAAAATATATATTTCAAAAAAATCAATCACTAAAAGTTATTTATTCAATTAATTGAGATAAAAAATGTTTTGGGGAATAAATACAGTTTTTCAAAATATTATTTTCTTTATTTTCAAATGGTTTTTTCATTTATAAATTATTAATAGCCAAATAATTCATTTTATATATAGTATTAATCTATATATCTTTATAATTCAGTTAATCCTATTTATATTCACTATTCCAATGACTAGTAAATAACTATCATTATAAATATTTTCATAGTACATCATGTTTAATGAAAACTTGGTGTTACATGTAATGTAATCTAAAATTAATGTTTCAGGACATGAAATATAAACTTTGTGTTGTGAGTAATGAATGATAAAAAAAATTTGGTTGTAACACAAATTATTAAAAAAATTAAATTTATTGGTTAAAAAAATTCATAAAATATCATGTTGTTACATGACCTCTTCAACCATTTTAGACGAACGATTTAGTTATAAAATATCAATCTCATGTTTTACTACTACCAGTTGAGGGTTCATTAGGATTATATTCTAAAGAAAGAATTATAATGTTTTTATAGGCACTATGATTTCTTAATAAATCCATTTGGTTTGATTAATTCCCTCAGGATATCTATGGATCTTATGAACTATAAATTTCATTCATTATTGAATGGATTTGTGGTTATCTTCATTTATAAAATAATAATTTTCTCTATGTTAGAGGAGGAGCATGAAGAGAATCTGTGGACAGTCCTAAACTTGCTCAAGGATCATCATCTTTATGGGAATCTCTCGAAATTCTAGTTTTAGACTAGGAAGGTTAAATTTAGGAGTAATTTATTATCTAATAATGGTTTATATATGGACTTAGTGAATACGGTTGTAGTTATATCTTGGGAACTATCCTAGAGAATGTTAGGGGTATAGATCTTTCTTAGCTTGGTAGGGTAATATATGTGGATTTTGGAAAACTTATTGAGTATTGGAGCACCTTTAAACACCTTTACATGGATTTGGAATCCATTTACTAGATAGAGTAGTGTCAAGGAGCCTTTGAGGATCTAAGGATGATGCTGACCAATGCTCGTGTTTTGATACTATCATAGGAAGGTGTTGAGTATGCATTGTTTCAAGATTCTACTGAAGCTTGGATTAGTGTCATGTTGTTGAGTGATCATATATGTATTAGGTTAATTTAGACCCTATGAATGTAACAACATGAATCAAGACCTTGATTTGGAATTAATAGACTTCACCTTGAAGATATGGAGACACAATTTTTAGGGTGTCTATTTTATTGTTTACCCAGACCACAAATGTCTCAGGTAAATATTCACTTAGAGAGTTCATAACCATTGATACAGGAACCAGTTGTAGACCCTGCAATAATATTAATTTGAGAGATTCTATAAACATGGAAAGGGTATCATGGTGATAGATTCCCATATAAGGATGTCTCGTTCTCTCCCAGTAGAGGATACATCTGAGCAGTTGGATTCATTGAAATTGACCTTATTGTATGAGAGGGGAGTAGATTTTCATCAGTTGATAGTGTTAATTCATGCACTTCATTAGAAGGTGAGAGAGACTTAGTTAGGATACATCAACTCTGAGGTTCTATGTGAACAAACATCTGATGGAGATGCTCAGGGATGGATTTTCAGAAGGAGGGGAATGTGTCATTATTTTCTAGGGATGAACAGTAGTTCGGGTTTTGTTTCCAGATGAGGTGATGATGTATTTTTAAAAATACACCTTATTTTTATATCCTAGAATGGAAATATGTATATAGAAATTAAGAATAAATTTTTTTGGGATTTAATGAGGCAAAGAATCAATGAGTTCCCCTCTAGATGTCTCAAGGGTCATCAGGTAAAGGTTGAGCACCATATTTTGGTAGGTTTGACATAACCTTGTGAGATTCCAGATTGGAAATGAGTTGACATATCCATAATCTTAATGGTGAGGATTTTGTGGAAAATTAGAGGCCATAATTTTATCTAGGTGATTGTTGACTGACTTACTTAGTATGCACATTTCCTTCAAATCAAGGAGTACAGCTTAGTTATGAGTCTAGGGTAGTTTTTTATGCAAGAGATCATTCAGATGCATGGGCTAACCATGATGGTCCTCTCCAACCATGATGTAAATTCACATCATGGTTGTATAGATGCATTAAGGAGTCCTTTGAGATCCAATTGAGTTTGAGTACCATTTTTCTTCCCCATGGGGATGGTAAGACTGAGGAGACTATCCAAGTGTTAGAGGATATCCTAAGAGACTGTGTCTTGGACATCATATGATGTTGGTAGGATCACATGAAATTGGTATTGATTTATTATAATAATAGTTATCACTCTACTATTATGTGACACCTTTCGAGGTCCTGTACGAAAGAACCTGCAAGTCACCCTTATACTGGACAATGGTCAGTGATACTCTTCTTTTTAGTCCAGAGATGTTGTATAAGACAATGGATAAAGTGCAAGTGATCCATGATCATATGAGGATACCCTAGAGTAGATATAAATATATCACATATCAACATCATAGGCCTTTAGGGAGACCATTTTTTCTATATATTCTTCCCATAGTGAGAATTAAAAAGGTTTTTACAGTGAGGAAAGCTATCTTTGATGTTCATCATGTTATTCGAGATCCTATAAAGGGTTTGTGAGGTTTATTGCTACTTTCAATTTCACTCGTAGTTGGATCGAGTTCATTAAATCTTCCATGTGTAGAATCTGAGTAGATATGTGCATGTCCAAACAAATTAAATTGACTAGTTTGAGATAGATATTGAGGATACGACCAAAATTATTGAGTACCTTGTGGTGATTTTGGATCGATATGATATGATCATATGTGGAAGGACCATCCCTCTGTTTTTTGTACTTTGGTAGTATATGAGTATGAATGAGATATCCTGGAAGCATGAGTGTCTAATGGGGGCTCATTACCCCCACCTTTTTATGTAGCTTGGTCTTTTTGAGATGAAAATCCATGAAGGATGGGAGAATGTAACAAATCTAGTTTTTTTGGATCAGTCCTATGAATATTTCAATGTATATATCCAGATTTTTCATTAGAGTCTGTGTGGTGTTTGGGTGCCTTAGTACCTCGAAATTGATATATTTAAAATATTAATATATTTTAATACATGCATGCACATAAATGTTTAATAAATCGATTTCCCATTTCTAGAGACTTATGATGGGAAATTTATGACCACAGTTAATTTTGGAATGTGGGGTTTTCCCTAGGTTTGACATAAATCTCATAAACATCAGAAATTTCATGTATGTCAGTTTTAGGAAATACGTAATATAAAAAACAATATTTTATTAATTTTTTAAAATAACTGAAAAACCTAAATTCCTCTATAAATATTCTTCTATATAAAATCTCAAGGGGTAGTTACATAACCATTAGAGATTAGAGAAGATGATGGATTGATCATTATTAGTTTATTAAGATTAGAGAACATTGATGATTCGATATAGGTGAATTGAGTAGAAGGAAACAAAATAAGTAGATCTTATTCATCTTTGTAAAATGTTTTCTTCAACAATGATTGATCCTTAATAAATATAAGGAATTTTATTTCTGTTGTACACCCATTTGGATAATTATTAATCATGGATTTTCATCTGCCTTTTTTCTGGTGATTTATGTTCTTTTCATGATATCGATTATCTATTTTTTTATTATTCATTTTCCCATGATTAACCCCTACTTTCCACACTTTATGATCATTTTTCATAATCAAATCAGTCAATTGTGGTTTTATCTTTTTATTATTTTTTACCCCCATTGTTCTTCCTATTATTCTCTATTTTCACATGGGTTTGTGGTTTAACATTACTACTATGGGTTTTATTGTGATATAACCAGCTAAATTGGGCTAGTAGAACGAATGATGTACAGATCAACTGTTTAGGGGTGGATTAAGAATGGTTGTGTGATTTGGGTGATTATTCATGTATTTTAGATCTAGAGTGGATTAAAACACAAGATGGACTCTCGGGTGGTCAATTTTACTTCCAATATCTGGAGAAAAATGGCCCAAAATTGATGGATGGTGATGTGTCCATCAATTTAAATGGATTCAAGTGGTTAAATTGGTGTGGAAAGTGGTGGATAATTGGGATTTTGGATTCGTGTGTAAATCATGTCTTCTTTAAAATTCCAGATGATGCACTATGTATCTTAGAGGAACACATGCTTTGTAGTCCCCAAGCTATGGTGTCTAGGATTTTGGGTCATGATAATGATCAAATTTCATGTATGGACCTTACATGATGTCTGAACCTATGCTGGAATATCGAAATTTAATCCAAGAGTGCATGGGAATAAGAAAAAATAGGAATACCTGAATATCCAAGAGTATGCAAGTATGCCCTTGTACCCAGACAAGGACTCAGTAAACTGCCATAGCCTAAAGTACATGGGCATGACCAAATATACATGGGAATGGGTTGGAGTACATGAAAAAGCCCCAGGTTCTCAAAACATGTCACTTATCATGTGTACATATTGTTTAGTTCCAGATTTTTAGCAAATCTGTGTTTATTAAAGGGCACATGCAGGTGTCCAAATGATGTTACATGTCATGTGACCCCAGGTAAATGTCATGTACCCCCCATCAGACTCTTATAAATTCCATAAAACCTTATTCAAGACCTTATTGTCATCACATTAGTATACTATCCTAAGTATTTTTTCATGTAGAACATGATTATACCCTTTTTAGTACCTTGTATGATATAACAGGAGGTGTTTGAAGCATGATTATTCTTTACGTGATGTTGGACCAATGGAATTGATCAGGCCAGAACATCAGAGATATGATGGAGTTGGAAACAAATTTGTCAAACTAGGTTATGGGTCCCTCATACTCTTTTATTCATTTAGTGACACCCCTCTATCATACCATGGAATGAGACTTTTATCTAATAATTGGTTCCCCCCAATCGCACCAAGGTGAAGGTTCTCTATCAACAGAGCGGTACCCAAAATCACCCTGGGGTGCATGTTCCCTATCTACTAAGTTGTACCCTACTTTTTGCACTATGGAATAGGTCATCTATATAATAAGTGATATTTCCCTATCACACTTGATAATTGGTCCTCTATCTATAGAATAAAAACCTTTTATTTCACTAGATAATGGTCCCTCTATCAGAGATTGTTATCTCTTGACTGTGAAGTGTATTGGTGAGGTGTGGTTCATCCATGTAGAGACCTTGTATAAACATGCAACATTATGGGAATCAAATATAGACCTTTTCAGATACAAGTAGACTCATCATCTATGAATATTATGTGGATAGTTATATCCCAATTATCTCTCATATGGGTTTCATTATGAGAATATATATGTGTTGGGTTTATTTTCCTTGTTTCTTTTGTTTGATATAACTTATGTTGCATATTTTTATTAATCCATTTGTGGTTTTCTAAGCATCTTATTGGGTATTTATATACTCACACTGTAAGTATTTTTACAAAGTGTGTTATGTCTTATGAGAATGAAAAGAAGATCAATGGTGAAATTGATAGAGCTTAGTGACACTTAGTTTCATTGACCTCATTTAGTGGTCGGAAATGGAGACACGAGTTAAGCTCTCTTTTATTCCCTTTATCCAGTTTTTTAGTTTCAAACATCATTTCTAGTTATGAATGTATTTTCCCTTTTAAGATTTATCTTTATATTTTCACTCTTTTATGTATACACTAGAGGTTATTTGATGAAGATTTATACTTTAGATATTTCTCCCTCTTATTATTCCTCTTCACTATTTGATAGCGACAGTTTCATGTGTGTATTAGTAATTAGGCGGAATCCTCCCATTTCATTTATTCCTTCACGGTGACTATCACCAACCCCTATCCTATTAGAGGTAGGCTTGTGGTTGTCACTCTTAGAATGTTGTTGTCCCGGAGGGTCATGGTAGGTTAGGTCATTACAAGATGGGATCTGAATTCATATTTCTTTAGATGAGAGAACTTTTTTATTGGATATATTCTTATCTTAAGATAGTCTCAAAATGTGGTATTGATGTAGTATATCCACAATAGGGTTGTGGTCCTAGTATCTCAGTAGTGGATTCAATATAGAAATCTAATTTCTTATATTGGATAGTGAATCCTAGGCCACTATAGATGAACCTCTATATTAGTTGTCAATTATGGTGTCTTAGTATAAAGAAGGATTTGATAGTGTTCATTACTCATTGTTTTATCTACCAAAGGATAAATGTGAGTCAACAACGAAGAAGTGGATAACATAAAACCCATATGATGCCTTTATCGATAAAGGATAAGTAATCCATAGACATACTCATAGGAATACCTATGATAATGAGATGTTGTAATTATAATTGGACTATCTAGATATGTTTACAAATTTATTTCATAGATGAAATACATTGTTGATGGAAATAATAAGAATATTTCATATACAAGAGATTTTATATCTAAATGGGTCACCTAAAATAATATTGTTAGAATAGATTGTGTGTTTCCCTTCTATATTCTTGAATGAAATATATAAGGCCATTCATATTTAGTTGGTATAGAGTAAAATATATAACCCATTGATAGATAGACAGTTATATATGAGGATCTTAATACATGAGGATATGATCAGGGAGTTGGAATCAATTTTAGGGGAGTTTTGGATTTCCATATAGAATTTTTAGAGTTTTTCAAAAATAATAGCATCATTTCATCAAACTAGATGTCCACTTACCAGGATTTTTGTTGTATACCATACCACTCACCTATATAGTAGTCAAAATAAGATTGTATTTGGATACCACCAAGATGGTGTAGTTGATTATGAAGTGATTTCTTACCTATCTAAGTACATTTTAGACAAATGTCGACTAGATTTAGTAACCCCTAGAATCTAATATAGGTGAGGTTATATTCTAATAGGTATCACCTCATTTAGGGAGACAATGTTTAAGGATGAAAACAATTAAAAATTCATTTTCTTTCCACTCTATATTTTGAAAATGATGTGTCATATGGATTAATTATTGGCTCTTTATATAAGATGTCTAGGTATAAAATATAACATCTTGGATTTGGGTGCCACCCAAAAGTGCCCCAAACCTGGTTGGTCACATGACCTTGTGTGTATTTCCCCAAGATACAGAGGCTTCCAACTAGTAGAGAGGGATAATGTTAGACATTGGGGAAACTATTCCCTCATTGGCAGAGTATACACAGTTGATTCTAAATATAAAACCTACACAAAAACAGTAATACCAAAAAAAGTAAATAGTGTAAGACTGAAAGTAAATCCAATAGAAGCCATAATATATATATATATGATTCATGGAGTATGTATCTAAGAAAATATTCAAACAAGTCAAAATTATGGAAATCAATATAGAAACAAAAGTTAAAAAGAAATAAATAAACACCGACATCTTCAAAAGCCTCGTCGTGGTCCCATGTTCTCCAGATCCAATAGAAATCAAGTACCAGATGAAGAAGGGAACTTAACCTTATTTATACTTGTAATCATATAAATTGTTTGGTTCTAATAGAATGACCCAAATAGGGTGTTAGATAAATCCCCGTAGGCAACCACCAAAAGATCTGTGCCTAACTGTTAGTGAATATATATAGAAGGTAATATGAAAGAATGAATAAATAAACTAGGAAGTACTCATCAGTAAAAAAAATTTATAATTTTAAACTATATTAATTTATCATTTATTATTTACTCTATCCTAAGCTCTGCATCCCTCATGTAATGTAACCAAAACAGTCATCTCATAAGACCATCTAAACAATTATGTAAGACTGAATCCAAGCTTGTACTTTGGCTTAGTAGACGCGTAAAAATCATTCAACTATTCACAAATGAACCTCTAGGAAATCTCTCATAATCTGACCCACATTGGTCCCACATAGCATCAATTCAATAAATAAAAACCCTTTGGGAAAGCTCTCGTAGTCTAACCCACTTGGTCCCACATAGCATTAATTCAATAAATAACGAACCTCTAGGAAAGCTCTCAAGATCTAACCCCTTTGGTCAAGGTTTTACACCAAGGCTCTCACAATCCTCTGTAATTAATCTGGAATTCCCCTTAGACTTCCTGGTCCAAGGATCTCATAGTACTTTGGAAAATAAATATCGTACATATCATATCAAACAAAAAAATATGGATGCCCCCTCAGTCTTCCTTTTCCATGACTCTTGCAGTCCACTAAAAAATATTGTGTATATTATATCAAAGCAGCCCATGTTCTTTGAAACTACTAAATGGATGAACATTTACAATTTATATCACAGGTATTTTATAAAAACAATCAAACTCTATCCTAATCAACATGGTAAATAAACAAGGTATTCCTCATAGGAAACCTATACCAAACATCCATAAATAGTCAATCACGGGAAACACACCCATCGGATGTCCCATAAACAACATATATAACTTTATTCATAAGAAATAAACCATTATCAATCAATAAAACCATAATAAGTAATAGATGGGTTTAATTCCAATTCAAGAAATACTCAAAACATGGAAATGCTTCACTTTTCGAATATATAATCCAAATTCAAACAAGGAAAGGCACAAAACACCTACCTTGATGTTGTACGATTGATATACTTGAATGTCAGCCCTTGAATCAGCCTAAAATGGTATATATATACAAAAATGTGAAAAACGATCAACCCTTTTTAACTCAGTTGATAGGAGGAATCAAGAAAAAGGCTCAAATGGATTTGGGAACTCACCATTGGATTCCAACGCATCCGAAAATGTCTCAATCGGAGCTTGAATGGAGAATCAGGGGTTCGTAGTATGTTTGTAACTCTAGATCACTCCTATATAAACCACAGCCTGAAGAAGATGTTTCTAGATATGAGACGCGACCCCGCTCTGATTTATCAAATAAAAAAATTGCACAACATGTTAATTAAAACTACATGATGTGTAGTAGCCTTAACTAGCCCCGACATAAGTTGTATACTAGGTCACCACATGGCCATGTACATGGTCGTTACATGGTCAAAACACAGTTGTATGTGGCAAGCTAGGTATATGGCGTATAATTAGAAGTACACAACGTGTACTTAGAAAAATCTTTTTTTATTCTCTTTTCCTAAAAATCAACACAAAAACAAGATCCATACTTGAAAATAATATCTGGGTTCTTACAAAATTCCCACCTTAAATAAATTAATCCATAAATTTCCCTTCCAAAGGTGGTGAAGAAGAATCTGTGAACAACTTTGGCCACTGCGATCACATATCCACCTCCCTATCCCAAGTCTTATCCTACACTCACTCGTGCTACCACATCACCCGTACTAGATGAACAGAACATCCATGGAGAACCCCTGTTTTGTGATCCACAATCCGAATATGGTTCTCCTCAAAGGATTCATCAACCTCCAGCTTGACCACCTCAGGTTAAAAAACATGAGACATGTTTGAAAAGTAATGATGTAGCTATGAAACGTGAAAGACGTTGTGCATATCCAAGTACATCTAAGGTAACTGCAACCAATAGGCAACTGACCTGACCCTCTACAAAAACTCAAATGGACCTATGTATCTCGGTGAAATCTTACCTTGTCTCCTAATACTCCTATGTCCTATCCTCATTGTGAAATGCAGGAAAACCTAATCTCTGACCTCGAACTCCAGTGGTCATCTCTGCCGATCAGCATAAGATTTCTGGCGAGATTTTATATTATCTATCCTCTTTCTAATCAACTCCACCTGATCTGTGGTCTCCTATAAAATACGAGGTCCTATCATAGTTTCCTATCCTACCTCCATCCAACATAGGGGTGATCAACATGTATTACCAAACAAAGACTCATAATGTGTCATCTAAATTGTTTCTTGAAAATGTTATTGTAGGAAAACTCCACCATGGGTATGTGTCTCTTCCAAGAGACCCCAAAATCCTAGATGTATGCTTGAATCATATCCTCCAAAATAAGAATCATGAATTCATACTAGCCATTTTTCTAGGGATGATAAGCTATTCCCAGAAGTAAATGTATACCAAAATCCCTCTGTAGTCCCTGCCAGACACGAGAAATAAACTAGGCATCCCTATCTGAAATGATATAGAGATGAACCTCATGAAAATGTAATATCTCTCAGATTTAAAACTCTCCAAGCTCATCAACACTGAATGTTTCATTGATCGACAAGAAATTTTAAACCTTCATGAGCCTATTGAGAACAACCCAAAAAACATCATTTCATTTAGGTGACCTTGGTAAACTCATCATGAAATCCATCACGACATCATTACAATTTCACTCGGGAATGGGTACCTAATTTAAGATCCCTATTAGTCAATGATACTCCCCCTTCACCTACTGATATATTGAACATCTCATAATAAAACTAGCTACATCCCTCTTCATGCCTGGCCACCAATACTGATGATGTATATCTTGATACATCTTGGGGAAACCAAGACGAACTACCCAAATTGAGGCATGAAAATCTTGTAACAGCTCCTCGCACATGTCTGCCGACACCCATAAGTTCCCATGAAAACACAAAACACTATCCTAATATATATTCCACCCATGAGTAGGGTCCATATCTGACACACTCTCGCGTAGGACTAGGACTTCATAATCTAACAGTTGCCTCATTTTCACTTGATCTTGTATAGTAGAAGTAACAGCTATTGAAGAAAGAAGTGTATGTACCTATTCATTTTTCACCTCTAAATGCATCTCATAGAACAGATCCATAAGCTATCACTCACTACTTGCCTCCTGATCATCCTATATTTGAGCTCTCCTTCTCAATGCATCAGCCACTGTGTTTCCTTTCCTAGGCATGTAAGAAATATCAAAGTCAAAGGACTTAAGGTACTCAACCCACCAGCATTATCTCAAATTCATATTTCATTGAGTCAAGATATAAATCAGTATTTTTTGGTCAGTGTATACCACAAAACACTCTCCCAAAAGATAATTCCTCCAACAGCACAAGTCATGTACAACTATGGCTAACTTGAGATCGTGCTTAGGGTAGTTCCTCTCATGTGGCCTCAAGTGATGAGGATTGTACACAATGACTCCTTCTACCTGAAAAATCACTTCTCCCAGTATAATACCTGATGCTTCATAGTAAATAGTGTAACTCTTACATGGTTTTGGTATAATTAGTATCAGTGTTGATTTCAATCTCCCTTTCATCTCTTGAATGGTTGAATCGCAGAAATCTATCCACAAGTACTTAACACCCTTCTTAGTTAGGCCTATTAGTGGCACTGATAAGTGTAAAAATTCCTAAATAAAGCATATATAGTAACCAACCAGCCCCAAAAAAACTCTATACCTCAATGGTGTTCTTATTCTGATCCTAGGAAACTACTCCTCTCACCTTCTCTGGGTCTACTCATACTCTTGTATCTGAGATAACATGACCAAAGAAATGAATTTGGTCCATCTAAAAGTGACACTTTGAGATCATAGCATATAACTGATTCTATCTCAATGTACTCAATAAAATAACATGATAGATGGAATGGTCGTGTCGAGTGTGAGAGTACACCAAGATATCTTCCCCAAAGACTACCACAAAAGAATCCAAGTAAGGATAGAACCATCATTTCATTAGTTCCATGAAAACTACTAGCACGTTCCTGTGACCGAATGGCATAACCAAATACTCGTATAGACAATACCTTCTCTGAAAGGTTTTATGAGATATATCAGATGGTCTAATATTCAATTGATGATAACAAGATCTCAAGTCAATCTTTGAGAACAACTGAGCTACTCGAAGCTTATCAAAGGGATCATCAATTGATGAAAAGGGATATCAATCCTTGACTTTCAACTGGTTAAACTTCTGATAATCCACACAAATTATAACGGTACCGTCTACCTTTTTTCAAAAAGGACAGGCGATCCCCAAGGAGAAGTATTTGGTCGGATGAACCCATTTTCATGAAACTCCTCTAACTGCTTCTTGAGCTCCAATAACTCTAGTGTAGCCATCCTATATAGAGAAATGGACACTAGTGCTGCTCTTAGAAAAATCTCAATAGAGAAATACACCTCTTTCTATATAGTTAAACCCGAAAAGTAGTCTAAAAATACATCTATGAAATGATACACCACTGGAGGAAAGTCCATTTGTGTAGTCCCATGTTTATCTATATATAAACTTGAAATCTGATATGTGATTCATCCCAACCCATGATGCTTAGGTCCAGATCTGCTTTCCGGGATATCTCATTCACCCTTGTGTAGCAGAGATTCACCCTCTGGTGATGTGAAACTCACCCTATGGAGATAGTAGTCAATAAAGGCTTGAAAGGTGACTAAACTGTCCATTACAAGAATGAAATAAAAGTATGTAATCTCTAAGATATAGAGGTCCCACAAGAATTGGAACCCACCATTCTCAAGATGTAACTCCTTTCATTGATTTACACTAGCCTTCCTAATCCCCAACAAAGTTTCTAGAATCATAACATTGTCATAAGTAAGGATACATTGCCCAAGGTTCTCCACAATAGAAACATATATCAATACCACAAAACAAGGAAAGGGAAGTGTTTCCCTATAGTAGTGATAAACATAAAGTGATGATAAAGGTGTGTGACTTTATCTGCGCTAAAACAAGCACTAATAAAGTTGTACCCTTTATCAGTGATTTTCTTAGCACTGATAAAGGGTACATTTATCAGTGTTATTTTTAGAACTGAAAAAAGTTTTTATTATTAATTTATTTAAAATTATTATATTTATATTCAAAAATAATTTTTTTTTGTATACATTAACAATTATATACTAATATTTATAAATATATATTATTTATAGTTATAATTATTAATAAATAAATATATTTTTATCTTATATATAATATTATATAAATATAAAATAATATAAATAAATTATTAAAATTATATATTTATAAAACACCTATTTATCAGTGCTAAAATTATAAGGCTGATAAATTATTAAAATTATACATTTATAAAACACCGATAAACACTGATAAAGGTATGTTTTATCGGCACTTTTATTTTAGCACTAATAAAACATACCTTTATCAGCACTTTTAACTAGCACTGATAAATGATCCATCAGTTTTTATAAAAGAAACCAATAGGCCCCTCCTCTCTCGCATGCATTCAAGCCTTCACGGAAGTTGAACCCAACCCCTCCATTGACATGACCCTTCATCCTCCTCCTCCTCTACCTCCTCCACTACCGCTACCTTTTCCTCCTCCTCTTTCACGACTATCCTCCTTCACTGCCATCGCTACCTCTGTCGCTGCTACCTCTGTCGCCACTACCTCCATCATCGCTACCTTAGGCACTGTTGCCTCCTCCGCCGCTATCCCTCCTACTTGGTAACCTTTAATAGATTATAAGGGCATATTGTGTTGTGTTTTACTAGTTTTCATTGATGGAAGAATCATTCATATTGTTTATATATCTGTTCCAAATGATAGAATAGTGTTGATTTATATGAGTTTTCTAAGCCTTATTATAGAATAGGAAAAGTACCAATTTTATAAGAATAAACCCAAGTGGCCTTCAAAGCATGGAAATAATTTAAAAATACAAATTCAGTACTATATAAATGTTTTTAAATCAGATTTTTACACCTATTTATTTTTAAATTATCTGTTTGGGGTTTGTAATGTTCTTGAAGTGTCCTAAAGGGGTTGCTATATTTTACAAGGGTGTGTTAACCCATGTAAAGAAATTTTCTTGATATTGATTGTGGTATAGGGATGCCATTGATTATTTATATTTTGGTAGATAAGAATGTGATACTCGAGGGGGTACTCATGTTTACGAAGGGCTGATGAGGATCATTCAGAGATTTTGTATTCTCAAGGAGGTAGTACCAAATAAATTTGATTGGTGAGAATAATTTTCATTTTAGTCTAAGTATTTTCACCCTTGTGGGTAGATGTATTTTCATATAATGTATAATATTTATATATATGAAACCCGGAGTGGTTAGTATTAATTATTAATTTCCATGAGATATTTTAGATGGCATCATGGATGTTCCATTTGAGATATGACCTATGGGATAGGTAGGAGAGTTTATTACTTTGATATATGGATCCAGTTGTTACTGTTTCGGGTATTATGGATGGGATTAAATGAGTTTTTTGAAGGTAAAATATGTTAGGGGTTATCCTAGGCTTGTTAATTATTTAGAAACATGAAGTAATGTTATATGATTTGAGTTATGATTAGCATAAGTTGTGTCATACCATGTATGGGATATATATATCGTGATGACTTAGAAATTTGGAATGTAGAAGTTATGGGTAATTTCCATTACTTGAGATTGTATAGACATTGAAATTCATTATAATATTTTTGATAAGGGAACCTTGTGTGTCGATGTTTTTGGTATTAAGGTTTGTTTCGAAGGTAAGATTAGTGTGATTCCTAGCCCTGTGTTTTTTTTTGATGTGTTTCTTAGTGGAGTAGCTATTAGATTGTGGATGGACACATGTGATTTTGAGATGATATCAGTTGAAAGGAATTAGTGTGGTTTTCATGGAAATTTTAAGATTTTTAATCTTGTTGGAAAGTAGCATGGAGGTTATTTGTTTTGGTGATTGAAATACCTTGGAGCATGGTCATGGTTTTAGGCATGTAAGGCTAATATAGATGAGATAAGACTCAATTTAGACAAAGTAGTGAGATAATTTTGGTTATCACAGAGATTTACACCTGTCTAGACATGTATTATTTCGATAATGAGGGTTGTTGATCACTATTATGGAGACTACCTCGTGCGATTGCATTGGGTGCACATCAGTAAGTTTATAGATCAGGTTAATTAGAGTATCTCATACAGATGGTATTTTAGTATAAAAAATGGATTTCAACTTGTGGGATCATGAGTCATGTAATTTGATCAAGAGGTACAATATTGTACACCCATTATATTGGATGAGGTGAGAATAGTACACACTAGTTATGCGTGGTACCCATTTAAAATTTAAGTCGGTGAGATGTAAAGTGTGATTCAATGAACAATGGAGTTGAAGAAATTATTTTAGACTAAATTTCTTGGAGTTTTGTAAGAAATAGAATATTTCAATCTATGGTGGAGGATACATTAAAAATGGATCAAATATAGTGTCTTGTTTGATCCGAGAGTTAATCCCAAACAGGTGTTTCTATGGATAAATGATCATGGATCAGGAGAAGCAACACACATTTGGTGATAAAACTTGTTTTTGTGATGCTCGATAAGTGTTGTAAGGTAAAAATGTATTGGGGAGAGAACCAATGGTTTTTTAGGGTGTGACATTCATTTTAGATGAATTTCAATGGGTGATGGGTATAATATTTTAGTGATCAGGGAATATGTGGCACTTGATATTTCATGTTATAGATTAGGTATGATAAATATGAACACATATGTTAAATATCTATGATAATATATGGATCCTTCATTATGGACTTATGACCCTCATGTTACAAGGGTCTTCAGTATAATGGGACTAGTTATTGGATTGTTGATATGGCATTTGTATGTCGTTGAGTTGGTGAATCTAATTTATCTGGTCCCACATAAATACCATATTTGGATTTTAAATGATTTACTAGATAAATTTTATATGTTTATAGAATGGTTAGGATAATATTGATGTGATCTAAAGGTGATTCATGAGGTAAATCATGATTCATCATGTGATTTTGTAGGTGAAACCAATTCATCGCATTATTTAGGGATGGACCTATTTCTTCACATGATTCAAGGATTAAATCATGTGTAAAAATTTAGTGGTAGTGTTTTCCCTGATATTAGATTTTGTAGACAATAGAGGGAAATGGTTTCTTCATATTGGGTATGACAGGTTCATTTTGAGATATGACAGGGACATTTTTAGGGAAAGTCAGTGTGTTAGGGCCTTGTGCATAAGCAATAGAGACTTTTTTTATTCTATTTGGAATAAAATATGATAACTAGTACTATATTTTGGAGGGTTTTTTCATATGTTTTTTGGTTTGGTTAGTTTTAAACCACACCAATTGGGATGTTGGAGTACTTTATTATGTGTTACAATAAGCGTTTATCATGTTAGGGAGCACTTTGGATCAGGATTGTGGTGGGTATCCCCATGAACCTGGTGATGTGTTTAGTGAAAAAAAATTTCCCTTAAATGGATGGGTTTTAGGGATCATAATATATAGGTTTCAATGATGTTAAACAAGACATGTCCCATTCTTAAATCTCATTTGACCTATTTTGGATAGTTATAGCATATGAGTTCTCATTTTATGTTTTCTTTTCAGTTGGAAATCTCCTCTGTTGTGCACCTCTCCTCTGTCGCGAACGCACCTATGTCGCGCATTCAATGACACCTTCATTGTGAGTTTTCTCCAGTTACTCATTGTTTTTCTCTTGTTCCCATGTTATTACTATTTTATATTGATTGTTATAATGTGAACTGTATAGGAAAAACACCCTGGTGAAAATCGTGGTTGTTGGTGGTCCTTGTTTGCACACTAAATTAATTGCATGTTGGTTGGTTCTTATTGAACATTTGAATACAAAAATTATTAATTTACTTATATCCAACTTATGAATGAACACCCTAGGATGATAAAACTTTTGTGATAACCCCTAAATCAACAATCAAAATTTAATACGGGATGCTTTGTAAAATCTGAAATTGTGATTGTCTGGTTCGTATGGTGTTGTGATTGTGAGCACGATTGTGTGTTTGTATGGTATTGTGGTTGTTGGAATTATTGGTATGCCATTTTTTTCCATGTTGTATTTCTTCCACCATTGAATATCAATCCAAAAATTCCCCATTTCAATGGCACCACCACTTTGTTACTAGTGCAATTCCACTGAATCCTAGAAAACCAATTCACTAGAGGACTCTATGAGACACTTTATGGACACCCTAGTCAAATAACCATAACAAAACATGTAATTAATCCTTCCACCCACAATCAAACTATTTAAAATCATACCATCTATTAGTTTAGTACCATAGTTCTTTACTAGAGACATTATGTTACTAGAGAAAAACTAAAAAATCGGTTTACAACAATGCATATAGATGGCATGTGGGATACTAAAACATTCTAGTGCAAGGGATTCTTGTAGCTTGTTGAACATATTTTGTGTAATTATTTTTTTATATATTAATATTACTTTATCAAATAGAATGAATATGAATAAATATTGGATTATTGTTAATTTTTTGTCCAAAGAGTATGAAGATGGTGTGAAAGAGTCATCAAGTTTGAAAAAGATCATGAATGTGACCCTTCAAAAATCATTTTTCCATGTTTATGTAGTTGTTACTCAAGACAAATTAGTCTAGAGGAGTTGGAAGAACACCATATCTATCACGGAATAGATCGAAGTTATACATGTTGTAGTAAACATGGGGAAAAACGAATGTAGGTAGTGGCTTGGATAACATGGCGTTTTATGGATCATCTGATATGATTACAAGCGTGAAAAATATATATGATCATATGGAGGATGTTATTATAGATGTGAATGATAATTTAGACTGTATTAAAGAAAAGACAAGGACAGATGAAGATGAAATTCATGATTGACCAAAATTGTTTGAGAAGTTAAAGAGTTGTGCAAAAACGAAATTTTATGTTGGTGGCACAAAATATAAAGCATTGTCAGCCGTACTGATGTTGTATAATTTAAAAGCAGGAAATGGGTGGAGTGATTCCAGTTTTACAGAACTAATTTCTCTTATGAATGACATTCTCCTAGAAGATAATGAGCTCCCAAGACAAGAATACGATGCCAAATGAATTCTACGCTCGATGGGTATGATCTCTGAAATAATGGATGTCTTCCCGAATGAATGTATATTGTTTATAAAGGACCAAAAATCCCTTAAAAAACCCAAAGTGTGGTGATTGATGATACAAGAAAGATGATTCTAGTCCATTGAATTTTGTGTGGTACTTTCCAATCATTCCAAGGTTTAGGCGCCTATATAGAAGTGAGGAGACTGTAGGAAAATTGACATGGCATGAAAATAAATTAATTAAAGATGGGAAACTATGTCACCCAGAAGAATCTCCTTAGGGGAAGAGAATTGATCATGAGTATCCTGTATTTGGAAATTATCCAAGAAACCTTCGTTTTGCATTATCTATATATGGGGTGAGTCCTTTTGGTTTTCAAAGCAGTAGTCATAGTACATGGCTGGTTATGTTGGTAAATTATAACTTACCATTGTGGTTTTGCATGAAAGGAAAATATATCATGTTATCTATGCTTATATATGGACCAAAACAACAAGGTAATGATATTGATGTTTATTTGGCCCCATTGGTCGAGGATTTTAAATTATTTTTGGATTTAGGTGTTACATTGTATGATTCTTACAAAAAATAAAGATTTCATTTTCAAATCCATGTTATACGGGATGATAAATGACTTTCTTAATTATGGAAATTTTTCAGGATATAAAATTAATGGAAATCAATGGTGTCTCGTTTACGAACAAGGTACAAAGTCAATTAGGTTAAAACATTCATCGAAAAATGTGTTTCTAGGACATCGTAGATATCTACCCCGACGTCATATGTACCAACCTTGTATGACATCATTCGATGGAAGTTCAGAAGAACGTACAACAACATCTCCACTAAAAGGTGATTAATTATTTGAGAATGTAAAATATGTGGACACTACTTTTGGTATACCATTTTTGAAAAGCCTTATGAGAACTAGTTAGAAAAAGAGATAAGTTTTTTTTTGAATTACCATACTTGAATTTTCAGTATGTCAGATATTTTCTTGATGTTATGCATGTTGAAAAAAATTTATGTGATAGTGTTATCATCACATTTCTAAATGCACCCAACAAAAAATGATGGAATTAAGGCTAGATTGGACATGGTTGAGATTGGAATACGAGAAGAGTTGGCACCAGTGAAGGGTGAAAAATGAATATTTCTTCCTCCTACTACTTACACTCTTTCTAGGAAGGAGAGATATTAGTTTTGAAACTTCTTTAATGGCGTTAAAGTTCCAGAATGGGTATTCATAAAATATCAAGAACATTTTTTTCAATGAGCCATCTAATATTAAAGGGTCTAAAATCACATGAATTCCATGTTTTGATGCAAGATCTAATTTCTATATCTTAACATTGCATTTTTTCCAATAATGTCTGTCATACATTAACCAAGATCTGTTTCTTCTTCAAAGCTATATACAGCAAAGTTATAGACCCAAAAAAAATTGCCCACTATGAAAAGAGAAATTGTCATCATATTATGTGAATTGGAAATGTTCTTCCTGCTGACATTTTTCGATATGATGGTTAATTTTATGGTTCATTTGGTGAGATATATTCAAGTATTTTGTCCTATACATTATAGATAGATGTACCCCATTGAATGGTATATGAAGATTTTGAAAGGGTGTGTCAAAAATTGATGTCAGCCAGAGGGTTGTATTGCATAGTAATATATTGTTGAGAAATCCATTCAATTTTGTACCGAATACTTATCTGGTGTGGAAAACGTTGGCCGAACAAAATCTCATCACACTGGGTAGCTTTATGATGAAAGAATTTCTATAATAGAGGTTGTCTCGACAATATTACATATTGGTAGTAGGCCCACCTTTAATTTTTGTATAACAGTTTCAATGTTGACCCATATTTTCAAACCCACAATGAAATTCTTAGGCATTTCAATCCATCTTGGTTCTAAACATGGATATAATTTACACATAATTGAAATTTTATATGATGGTTTTGGGACAGTATTTTTAAGAAGTTAAATGAAAATTTCGACTCAATTTTAGAATGACTTCGATGGCTATCCAGAGGAGCAAGTGTGTATGTATTATATTACAATGATTTTGCTGTTAATGGTTCCACATTCTATACTAATGAACGTGATGAAGACGGTAGCATGATGAATATTGGGGTTACAATTATGGTTGGACCGATGTATGTTTCTAGTGATAAGGATAGGAATCCAATTTATTAAATTATGTCATACTTTGGCATCATCAAACAAATATGGGAGTTGAATTATACGAAATTAAAAGTGCCGATTTTTCAATGCAAGTTGGTTGATAACAGAAGTGGTGTTAAAATAGATGAATTTGGATTCATGAAAGTTGTTTTTAGTGAGGAAGGGGAGAAAGACAAACCATTTATAATGAAATCATAGGTAGTAGAAGTAATTTATGTTCCAGACCCCACAAACTGAAATCGGTCAATTGTTCTATTATCGACCAAAACAACTAAAGGGTCGAATGAATGTTCAATGAAGGATGACCCTTTCATAACGACTTTTCTTTCATTTCATTTTGGTCCCAATGTAGATGGAATTTTTTATGTCAGAGGAGACCACAATTAAGGGATTTACAAAGTTGATAGAGGGTTAAAATCTCTTCATCCTTTAAAAAAGAGTTCAATAATCGGGTTATTTGTTTATTGTAATATACATTGTGTTAAGTTATGTTATTATTTGTTTGATGATGCTTTTATGTAATATAAATTAATTATTAAACAACTTATGTAGATAATGAATTTTACACCTAGTGATATAACTAATTCTGAGGTACAACAGGTCTCTCATCCTGCTGATGCTGGTCCCAGTGCAGAGCAATAACACGTTTCTCAACCTATTGTTGCTGGTCCCAGTGCTGATTTATAACAGCTTTCTCAACCTATTTATGTTGGTCCTACTGCTGATGCTAGTACTCCAGGGGAACATAATAATGATTCTTCTAAGGAAATGGTAGGAAATGAAACCCTGATGGTTCAAAAAAAATAGCACCATAGTTTGATAGTGTTAGCCAAAATACATAAGGAAAAAAGAAAAAGGGGTCAAATTTGAGGTGGGACGGAATAAGCGAGGCCAACATGTTAACCCAAAAAAAGCCATATTTAGTAGATACATTGGAATCTTCACTAAGAAATGTGTGCTGATTGATGTACAGTCATGGAACCATGTTGTCACCAGGCTTAATACACTAATGTGGGAAGATATTACAGTAACATTATGATATCATTTTTTAATTTATTAAAATAAAATATTAAAACATTGAAATACTCTTCATCATAAATTTTAGTGTGCAATTATAGTTGACTCCTTGCACAAGGAATATGTATTAAGAGTTAAAGGAAGGATTCAAAGATATGGTCTCTGATGAGAGCATCATGGGGATGTTGGATTAGAAGTTCAGATCAAATTATATGGTAAGTGGTAGTTAACCAACAGTAGTAAAGTGCACAAAAAATCATTAGTTTTGTTATCAGCTTATATCTGGACTAAAGAACCCATTTCTATGTATGTAAAGGTAATTTAATGATATATTATGTCTAATTTAAAACAATATTATATAATGAAATGTTGATTTTATCTTCATTAATCATTTTATGGTTCATTTATTTTAGAAGATTTCTATCCATGTGACATGCCTTTGCAGAAAGAGCAATGACGTTGTGTCTGCTCAATCATATAGGTAATGGGAAATCTATTTAACGGATGACCCAATATTTCATATCTCTATAAGAAATCTTATGTTTTTCTCTACTTCACATAATTATCTTCACCTGATCGTGTCACATAAGATTCTTTGTATGGATACTTCATGTGAACTGATCGTATGCTCCCATCACATTATCAAATCACATAAAAAATTCACATAATCTATTAAGGTAATTCACTTGAACCATGATTTGTGAATTCTTGTATAATTTACATGATCGAATAAAGATTCAAGGGTAATGTAATCATATAAATCTCCAAGGTTTATTGGATCACATGATCCTATTATGAGCATGTGATCAAATGACTTTGAATAATTCATGCACTTAATATGATATTTATAATTAGTCATGTCCCCCTTTCTTACTCAAGTACATTTTTTACCCAAAATCCTCCATTTTTATAATTAATCAAAAAAAATCTTTCTTACGATAAAATGAATTCAAGAATTGTAGCTGAGGAGGATGTTGTTCATTGGACTAAAATGGTCGATAGTGTGGAAGTCGACCAATGCATAGTCATTAAACCCACTCATGAGCATCTTAAAAGATTGATGGGAACCAATATCATGGATTTTCAGTTTTCTAATTAGTTTCCCTTACATGTTGGTGGGGGTGTCCAAGAGGGATGGGGGTGTCCTAGAGTGGGGGTGTCCAGGAGGGAAGGGAGGTATCAAAGAGGGAGGGGGTGTCCAGGAGGCTGCCCATGAGTGGGGTGTCTATGAGAGAAGGGATGGGGTGTGTCCAGAATGGAGGGGGTGTCTAAGAAGGAGGAGGTTTCCAGGTGTGAGGGTGGGTGTGGGTGTCCAGAAGTGGGGGTGGGGTGCCCAGGAGGGGAGGGAGGTGTCAAAGAGGGGGGTGTCCAGGGGGGAGGGGTCTCTAGGTGGGTAGGGGAGGGGTGCATAGGAGGGAGGTTGGGTGTTAAGGGGGTGTCTAAGAGTGAGGGTTTCCAAAAGGGAGGGGTGTCAAGGGAGGTTTCCATGAGTGGGGTGTCCTGGAGGGGATGGAGGAGGTGTGTTCAGAAGGGAGGGGGTGTCCAGGAGGGGATGGAGGAGGTGTGTTCAGAAGGGAGGGGGTGTCTAGGAGGGAGGGGTTGTCCAGGTGTGAGGGTGCGTGGGGGGGTCCAGGAGTGAGGGTGGGGATATCCAAAAGGGGAGGGAGGTGTCCAAGAGGGAGGGGGTGTCTAGGAGGGAGGGGGTCTCTAGGTGGGAGGGGTCTCCAGGTGGGTGGGGGCATCCAGGAAGGAGGGGTGTCCAGGGGGAGGGGGTGTCCAGGGGGTTTCCAAGAGTGTGGGTGTCCAAAAGGGAGGGGGTGTTTAGGAGGGTGTCCAGGAGTGGGTTGTCCAGGAGGGGAGGTGGGGTCTGTCTCGAAGGGAGGGGTTTCTAGGAGGGAGGGGGTGTCTATGTGTGAGGGTGGGTGGGGGTGTCCATGAGTCAGGGGTGGGGGTGTGTTGGAGAGGAGGGAGGTGTCTAAGAAAGAGGGGGTGTATAGAAACCCGGCCTTTTCTTTCATTACTATTACATCATTTCAAAGATAACCAACATAATAGTATTACACATGGAGGATCCAAAGGTTTAGTGTCTTGGTCAAACTAGGATCACACATAACAAATACAACATCAACCATAAACATTTATTTTATTTCATCTTCACAAGATTCTTAGTGGAACTTGTCCTCTCCTTAGTACATGTAGCCACCTGAGGATATACATCAAAAGGGGTGAGGTAGAAGCCCAGTAAAAGGATAGATAAGAACAATATAGCATGGGGTGAGAATAATCATGACATATGAAGAAGATCATGAACATGAGAGGAGCATAAATAATAGACTTGAAATGTGACAATGCATAAAAATGAAACATCATGTCTTAGTGGTTAACTACCACACATATTTGTGAACCAAGATAGCATATTGTTCACACATAATTTCGCATTTACTCATGATATTCATCACTTTACCCAATTCATTAGACCGCTATATAATTTCGGGTGCACCCGTCACATTTAAACATTCATATTGCGTTATATAATTCCGGGCGCACCCGTCACATCATAACATTATCGTTATCATGCTTGCCACATAGAACACATGTCAAACATGTACATAAATAAACCATGTAATGGAATGGGTTTCATCTCATAATAAAACATTCATAAGCTTTGGGTTTCCAAAAGAAAGAGGGAACAACATACTAGATACAAGAACCATCAACCTTGAATGAGAGGTAAAAGGTGAGATCTTGAAAGAAGAGTTCTTTTGGAAAACATTTTGATGGAAATAAAAACCTGTGAAAAACATGTATATCCCAAAAAAGTAGGAAAGGATGAACAAATGATCTTTGAGGAGTAACCATATCAAAAAATGGAGTGAAAGAGGGAGAACCCGAAGGAAGAAAATTGGGTTCGAGATTTCACCTTACCTTGTACCCAAATGCCTCCTTCTTTTTAATGTCCTCATTAATGACATTATATTCATTAATTAGAAATTCCAGAACCTTTTATACATTAATATTGTTCATTCTGGTTTCATTTTCTCATATTATGTACCTTTGTATGACTTATAGAGTTTAAAAACGTTGTTCTGGGATGTTCGTTTTTATGGTTTTCTTGAGCGGTCCACTTGTATTCTTAAATTGAAGTTCAGGTAGATCATGGGTAAACATCCAGAAATTATATTACATGTTATTATTGATATTACAGGATATTTAATGATTTTTATAATGAATTATATTAGATCCATGTGGGTGAATCATTAGATAAGAATTAAATGATGATTATTTGGGTTAATTTGGGTGGTTTTTGGATCACAACGAACTTGTTTTAACTTTTCACTTAGTAATATGGCCATAGGTTATTTACAGAACTTAAAATAGAACATAATACATATAACATATTCTGGTTTGACCATAAAATGGTTTCTTGACCAGATCTGAAGGTAGAAATAGAAGAAGAGAGCATGTTGTTTTTGAAGGTGATAAATTTACACCACATGAACAACGTTCTCTTTAATAAAATAAAAGGAAGAGAGAAAGGGTGTGGGGTGATATAATATACCATTAGAATCATAAAATTACATTATATGTATAATACTGGAGTTAAAAAACAATTTGGATGAATATAGGTGGGGAGAGATCAAGAAAGGAACTTGAACTTGAAAGGAAATTAAAGGAGAAGAGGGAGAGAAATTACCTCAAGAATCTTCCTCTTGAGAACCTCCTTAAGGAAGCTAGGCTTTGTCTTTTGATGAGACCAGAAGCTTTTGGACGTGGAGGAGGGGATAGGGAATATTTTTGGGCATAGTTTAGAGAAGGCTTGGAGCTTGAGAGGTGTGAGGAAAAGAGGGAGTGAAGGGTGTCTTTTATATTGGAGGGGAGAGGGGTTTCTTTAATATAAAATTGATTAGTTTATTAATTTCACCAACGACAAGGAATAGTGAGTCTTGAAAGACCAAGAATAGTAATTTTATAATGTAATCCTGAACCAAGTGGGCTTACATCAGCAGAACATCATCGATGACTCAATTAATACATTATTTAGCTTTTATTGTGAATTATCGAATTCTACTATTCATCAAAAATTCAAGTATCTTAGAAAAATCCCAAAAATTTACCCCAACCATTTTTCAATGTGTAGAATCTAAATATGAATTCCATTTTTCAAAAATAATTTTCTAAATATTATTAATTTAATATTTAATTAAAATCATATTTTACTTTAAAAAACAGTTTTTAAGATTAAAACTGATTTTATAGTTCTTTCAAAAATTACGTAGGGTCTTATAAAATTATCTAAAAACTATTAGAAATTGATTAAATAATTTATGAATACATATCAGGGATATAAATATTCTTTTAAATTAATTATTTGATTATAATTATTTATTTATGACTTATAAAATACCTAAAATGTTTACTAAGGTCAAATTGTCACTTCCTAAGATGTCTAAATTTTATTTTATTATTCATAGGTAATGTTACTCTTATTTACGATTCATAAGGGTCATATTACTATTCATAAGGGTAGGTTACTATTTATAAGGTTAGTTTACTATTCACCAAAAATTATTTTTGTTTCATTAGACTCCAAAAACTATCTTGAACACAACCGTGTATGTCGGATTTTTAAAATTCCAAACATAGGGGTGAAAAAATTATGTTTAAAGGTCACTTATCACTTAGTAGTTCATTATTTTGTGTTTTTATGACATAAATATAAGAAGGGAATTTTCCATTGACATACTTTGGGTCGTTACATTCTTCCCCCCTTAAGAAATTTTTCCCTTGAAATTTCACATTACACAAACAGGTGAGGGTACTTCTCCTTCATTGCCTCTTCTGGTTCCCAAGTTGCTTCCTCAGACTTATGGTTCCTCCACAACACTTTGACATGGCGGGTTGTCTTATTGCGTAGAGCCTTATAACTTTGGTCCGAAATTTTTACTGGCTGCTCCTCATAGGAGAGATCATCTTCCAGATGTACCACCTCTGAGTTTAGTACATGTGAGGGGTCTGGTATATACTTCCTCAATAGTGATACATGAAACACATCATGAACTTGAGCCATATTCGGTGGAAGTTCCAGACGATTGGCCACGACTCCTATACGGTCAAGGATCTCAAAGGGCACAATGTACCTTGGGCTTAGCTTCCCTTTCTTCCCGAATCTCATGGCTCTCTTCCATAGAGATATTCGAAGGAAGACTTTATCTCCAATGTCGAACTCTAAGTCCCTTCGATGGTTGTCAGCATAGCTCTTTTGCCGACTTTGAGCAGCTTTGATGTGTTTCTGGATGACTTGAACCTTATCTATCATCTCTTGAACAAGATTGGGTCCAAGCAGCTTTCTTTCTCCAACTTCATCCCAACAGGTTGGAGTTCTACACCGCTTCCCATAAAGAGCTTCATACAGAGCCATCTGAATACTTGAGTGGAAGCTATTGTTATATGAGAACTCAACCCATGGGAGATAATGATCCCAACCACCTTTGAATTAAAGAGAGCAGGCTCTTAGCATATCTTCAAAATTCTGAATAGTCCTTTCAGACTGGCCATCAGTTTGGGGGTGATAGGTCGTGCTGAAATTTAATTCAGTACTCAAAGCATGTTGAAGGCTCCTCCAGAATTTAGATGTGAACCTTGGATCACGGTCAGAGAAAATCGAGAGTGGAACACCATGAAATCTCACTACTTCCTTCACATAAATCCTTGCAAGTTGTTCAAGTGAGAGGTCTTCCCGAATATCAATAAAATGGGCAGTCTTGGTGAGACGATCAACCACAACACATATCGCATTATTTCCCTTTGACGTCTTCGGGAGATCCGTGACAAAGTCCATAGTAACATTTTCCCATTTCCACATGGGTATAGGCAATGGTTGCATCATACCTTTGGACTTTTGTCGCTCAGATTTAACTTGCTGACATACCAAGCACCTTGATATATATTCCACAATCTCCTTATTCATGTTATCCCACCAGAACTGTTCTCGTAGATCATGATACATCTTGGTATTTCCAGTATGGATAGAGAAAGTTGAGCTATGTGCATTATCCAATAGCTCCTTCTTTATCCTGGGTGATAAAGGAACACAAAGCCTCATTCCAAACCAAATCACCCCATCATCATCGATATGGAACTCTTGTAGCTTCCCTTTATTTATTGCATTCACCCTCTTTTGTATCTCCACATCATCCCTTTGTGCTTCTTTAATCTTCGCTTGGATGGATGGTTGCGGAATCATTTGGGAAAGGTAGGATGTATCCCCTACCCTTATGATTTCCAAATCCCTTATTTTCATATCCAAGGAGATATGGTCTTTCTCAATCCTCAACATGGATAGAGTAGCAGGTTCTTTTCTACTTAGAGCATCAGCTACCTTGTTCGCTTTTCCAGGATGATAGTGAATAGAGCAATCGTAATCCTTGATTATCTCTAACCATCTCCTTTCACTCTTGTTGAGCTCCTTTTATGTGAATATATACTTTAGGCTCTTATGGTCGGTGTATATGTCACACTTCTCGCCATAAAGGTAGTGCTGCCAGATTTTCAATGAAAACATCACGGCTTCCAGCTCTAGATCATGCGTCGGGTAGTTCTGCTCGTGGATCTTTAACTGTCGTGAGGCGTAGGCTATCACATTATCATTTTTCATGAGTACACAACCAAGCCTTTCTTTGATGCATCACTATATATCACAAAACTTTCTCCACTTTTTGGTAGTGTGAGAACAGGTGAAGTGATTAGCCTTCTCATTATCTCCTTGAAGATTCCCTCACATTCTTCTTTCCATACATACATTACCCCTTTTCTTGTTAACTTAGTTAGAGGGTTTGACAATCGTGAGAAGTTTCTCACAAAACGTCGGTAGTTCCCAGCTAATCCAAGAAAACTACAAATTTCTGTGACACTAGAGGGTCTGGGCCATTCCTCAATCACCTTTGTCTTTGAAGGGTACACAGAAATTCCCTCACTTGTGATCACATGTCCCAAGAATGTGACTTGATTCATCCAAAAGTCACACTTGTTAAACTTGGCGTACAACTTCTCTTTTCTCAATGTCTCCAATACAAGTCTTTGATGTTCTTCATGTTCCTCCTTGCTCTTGGAGTAGATGAGAATATCATCGATAAACACTACCACAAATTTGTCGAGGTAATGTCTAAAGACTCTATTCATCAAATCCATGAATATTGCAGGGGAATTAGTAAGTCCGAAGGGAATCACCAAAAACTCATAGTGCCCATACCTTGTATGGAAGGCAGTCTTCTAAATATCTTCCTTCTTCACCCTTACCTGATGATATCCAGAATGAAGATCCACCATTGAGAAGTATTGATCTCTTCTTAACTGATCGAACAAGTCATCAATCCTTGGGAGAGGATACTTGTTCTTTATGGTTATCTTGTTGAGTTTCCGATAATCAATACACAGCCGCATGGTTCCATCCTTCTTCTTCACAAAGAGCACTGGTGCACCCCAAGGTGATTCACTAGGGCGTATGAACCCTTTTTTCAAATGCTCTTGCAGCTGCTTCTTTAACTCCTCCAATTCGATAGGATCCATCCTATAGGGGCACTTTGAGATAGGAGTATCTCTAGGTATGAGTTCAATTGAGAGCTCTACCTCACGATCCGGGGGAATTCTGGGTAACTCTTCAGGAAATAAATCACGGTATTCCCTCACGATGGGCATTTCCTCAAGGTTGGAACTTTCCTTCGACTCAACCATTTGGGCGAGGTATTCTTATTCATAGGGAATAAACACCCACACCATTGAAGGATTTTTCAAAGGATATTCATGATCTTACTTGCATTTGTAGAGGATCATGGGATGGTTTAGAAGATGAAAATATATTTCCTTTTCCTAACAGTTGATATGTGCTCTATATAACGAGAGCCAATCCATTCCCATTATAGCGTCGAATTCCACCAAGGGAAGTATTACAAGATTTGTCGGAAGAATCTTCCCACATACGTCAACAGGAGAAGAGTCAAACACATGGGTTACAATGATTTCACCACTTGGTGTTTTTACAGATATATCTACTTCAAGGTTTTGGGGCTTCGATTCTATAGTTCTAGAAAACTTGCAAGATATAAAGGAATGCGTAGAACTAGAATAAAATAATACTTTTTCCATTCTTGGGTGAATAGGAAGTGTACCTTGTACGACATAATTATCATGTTCCACCTCTGCAGTAGTGATGGCATAAGCCTTCCCTTGATCCTTTGGCTTTGGTGGTTTTTGTCGATGATTACCCTCGAGAGCTCGAGGTTTAGTGCACTGGTTTGAATAGTGCCCTAGCTCCCTACAGTTGTAGCATTGAACTACGAGTGGTTCTCTCCTTTAATCGGCTACATTATCCTTCCTTTTCAAGTCTATTCGACACTATTGAGCTTGGTGTCCTTCTTTCCCACACTTAAAGCATTTCCCCGTACCTTTGAGGCAGTTCCCATGGTGAAACTTCCCACATTTTTGGCATGTGGGTCGTTGATTTTTCTTCCAAACTTTGTCACTAGATCCACCAACTTGAAACTCCATCTTTCTTTTCTTATCACCATAGCCATGGTACCATTCTCCAAACTCCATCTCCACTTTTAGAGCACACCGAACAACTTCTTCATAACTCTCAAAGTCTCGAATTTCAAGAGCCTTTCAAAGATGTGGTTTTATTCCACTAAAGAATCTATCAATTTTTCTATCATTGTTGATAACAAAACCCGAATCATACCTTGCGAGCCTTGTGAAATTTTCTTCATAGGTTGTGACATATTCTCCTTCTTTTTTCTTTAGCTCTATGAATTCTCTCTCCATCTTCGTGAGAAGAGTTCGTGGGAATTACTTATTAAGAAACATTATCTTAAAGTCTTCCCATTCCATCTCTTCAATTTCCTCCCTTGTCTTGGTGTTCTTAATCAAACCCCACCATTGATCAGCTTCTCCATCTAGATGATAAATGGCTAGAGTCACCTTCTCCATCTCGGAACAGTGAAGAATAGGAAAGATCTTCTCCATGGAGTTGACCCACTGTTCCACAACTAGTGGATCAGAAGATCCACAAAACGTCGGTGGCCGTTGCCGCATAAAACATTCCATAGCTAGTTGATCCCTCTTTGGTGAAGGAGGACATTCCCCATTATTATGGTTATTATTCATAACCTGAGATAATTGGGTAAGCATCTCCATGAAGTTTTGAACTCCACCTCCAAAATCATTGGGGATGTCGTTCGGGAAATCATTGCATTGGCCCTCACAAGAGTTGTTGGCCTGATTTCTCCTGGTTCCCACCATTTTCTAAAATAGAAAATGTTAGAAAAAGAAAACATAATTAAACAATTCATGAATAACTTATTCATTTAAACAATTATACCAAAAACATAACATATGGGATCCCTAGGTAAATATTCTTGTGTACATATTTGTACTTATTCTCATGCTAGAGGTTTTCTCTAAGGTTTACTAATCCTAATTCCCAAATTAACTAAACCTTTCCTATGATACCAACTATAGTGACCCGGCCTTTTCTTTCATTACTATTACATAATTTCAAAGATAAAAAACATAATAGTATTACACATGGAGGATCCAAAGGTTTAGTGTCTTGGGAAAACTAGGACCACACATAACAAATACAACATCAACCATAAACATTTATTTAATTTCATCTTCACAAGATTCTTAGTGGAACTTGTCCTCTCCTTAGTACATGTAGCCACCTGAGGATATAAATCAAAAGGGGTGATCTAGAATCCCTGTAAGAGGATATATAAGAACAATATAGCATGGGGTTAGCATAATCATGACATAGGAAGAAGATAATGAACATGAGAGGAGCATAAATAATAGACTTGAAATGTGGCAATGCATAAAAATGAAACATCATGTCTTAGTGGTTAACTACAACACATATTTGTGAACCAAGCTATAATCTTTTTCACACATAATTTCACATTTACTCATGAGATTCATCACTTTACCCAATGCATTGGAGTGCTATATAATTCCAGGCTCACCCGTCACATTTAAACATTCATATTGCGCTATATAATTTCGGGAGCACCCATCACATCATAACATTATCATTATCATGCTTGCCACATAGAACACATATCAAACATTTACATAAATAACCCATGTAATGGAATGGGTTTCATTTCATAATAACACATTCATAAGCTTTGGGTTCCCAAAAGAAAGAGGGAACAACATACTTGATACAAGAACCATCAACCTTGAATGAGAGGTAAAAAATGAGATCTTGACTGAATAGTTCTTTTGGAAAACATTTTTATGGATATAAAAACCACTAAAAATCATGTATATCCCAGAAAAGTAAAGTAAATGATGAAGAAATGTTCTTTGAGGAGTAACCATATCAAAAATGGAGTGAAAGAGGGAGAACCCGAAGGAAGAAAATTGGGTTCCATATTTCCCCTTACCTTGTACCCGAATGCCTCGTTCTCTTTAATGTCCTATATAATGAAATTATATTCATTAATTATAAATTAAATAACCTTTTATAAATTAATATTGTTCATTCTGGTTTCATTATGTCATATTATGTACCTTTGGATGAATTATAGTGTTTAAAAACGTTGTTCGGGGATGTTCGTTTTTATGGTTTTCTTGAGCAGACCACTTGTATTCTTAAATTGAAGTTCGGGTAGATAATGGGTAAACATCCAGAAATTATATTACATGTTATTAGTGATATTGCAGGATCTTGAATTATTTTTATAATGAATTATATTAGATCCATGTGGGTGAATCATTTGATAAGATTTAAATGATGATTATTTGGGTTAATTTGGGCGGTTTTTGGATCACAACGAACTTGTTTTAACTTTTCACTTAGTAATATGGACATAGGTTATTTCAAGAAATTAAGATAAAACATAATACATATAAAATATTCTGTTTCAACCATAAAAATGGTTTCCGGACCAGATCTGAAGGTAGAAATAGAAGAAGATATCATGTTGTTTTTGAAGGTGATAAATTAACACCACATGAACAACGTTCTCTTTAATAAAATAAAAGGAAGAGGGAAAGGGTGTGGGGTGATATAATATACCATTAGAATCATAAAATTACATTATATTTATAATAATGGAGTTAAAAAACAATTTGGATAAATATAGTTGGGGAGAGATCAAGAAAAGAACTTGAACGTGAAAGGAAATTATAAGAGAAGAGGGAGAGAAATTACCTCTAGAATCTTCCTCTTGAGAACCTCCTTAAGGAAGCTAGGATTGGTCTTTTGATGAGACCAGCAGCTTTTGGACGTGGGGAGGGGATAGGGAAGATGTTTTGGTAGATTTTAGAGAAGTCTTGGAGCTTGAGAGGTGTGAGGAAAAGAGGGAGTGAAGGGTGGATTTTATGGTGGAGGGGAGAGGGGTTTCCTTAATATAAAATTGATTAGTTTATTAATTTCACCAAAGAAAAGGAATAGTGAGTCTTGAATGACCAAGAATATTAATTTTATAATGTAATCCAGAACCAAGTGGGCTTACATCAGCAGAACATCATCGATGACTCAATTAATACATTATTTAGCTTTTATTGTGAATTATCGAATTCTAATATTCATCAAAAATTCAAGTATCTCAGAAAAATCCCATTAATTTACCCCAACCATTTTACAACATGTAGAATCAAAAAATTAATTTCATTTTTCAAAAATAATTTTCTAAATATTATTAATTTAATATTTAATAAAAATCATATTTTACTTAAAAAACAGTTTTTAAGATTAAAACTGATTTTATAGTTCTTTCAAAAATTACGTAGGGTCTTATAAAATTATCTAAAAAATATTAGACATTGATTAAATAATTTATGAATAAATATCAGGGAAATGAATGTTATTTTACATTAATTAATTAATTATAATTATTTATTTATGACTTATAAAATACCAAAAACGTTTACTAAGGTCAAATTGTCACTTTCTAAGAGGTCTAAATTTTATTTTATTATTCATAGGTAATTTTACTCTTATTTACTATTCATAAGGGTCATATTACTATTCATAAGGGTAGGTTACTATTCATAAGGATAGGTTACTATTCAGTAAATATTATTTTTGATTCATTAGACTCCAAAAACTATCTTGAACACAACTGGGTATGTCAGATTTTTAAAATTCCAAACATAGGGGTGACAAAATTATGTTTAAAGGTCAGTTATCACTTAGTAGTTCATTATTTTATGTTTTTATGAAATAAATATAAGAAGGGAATTTTCCATTGACATACTTTGGGTCGTTACAGGGTGTCTAGAAGGGAGGGGGTCTGTAGGTGGGAGGGGGTCTCCAAGTGGGTGGGGTGTACAGGAAGGAGGGGGTGTCTAGGAGGGAGAGGTGTCCAGGGGGTGTCCCGGAGTGGGGTGTCCAAAAGGGATGGGGTGTCCAAGGGGTGTCCCTATGTGGAGTTTCTAATAGGGGAGGGTGGGGGTGTGTTTATAAAGGATGGGGTTTCCAGGAAGAGATCCATTCAATTTCATTCAATACTGATAATATAAAATGGTTAGATCACTTCTAGACAATCCTGAAGTGGGTCCGTAGTGAGACATCAAAATTTCCAACCAACCAAACCAATTCCAAGACCATATAAAGGCCCAATAATTATATTATAGTTCAATTTGAGGCCCCATATATCTTATTTAATGTCATAAATACCCAAAATATGCATTATTTACCTTTCTCACATTAGATTTATAAGAAACACACTTTTTCTCTACGCCAACGTTGCAGTAGAATACATTTCCTGGAATATTTACTGATGATATATGAGTTTGATGGAAGGAATAATTTCTGATCTAGAATATTTTTGAAGAAACTCTCAACTAATTCAATTTTGACCCTCAATCCTGTCATGTGGATGAAATCTACGAAATGAGATATTTTTTTACCAAAAATAGAATTCCAGTAGATGTATCCCTACTACTTTTATATATATATATATATACCTTATCCCACTTTTCAAAGGATTTGTGTTTGTTGGTTGTGTCATAGGATCTCTATGATTATTTATTATGTATTTTTAAATTATATTTTTGGTAATGTTATGTGAAATTTCGTTTCTATTCCTCCAATATATTTTTTGTTTGGTGTTTTTCCTTGATTTTTTGAACTATATATCTTTAAAATATATATTATTTTATAATTCATACTAGTGAATAATGGTTTATGAATAATATTTATTCCATTATCAAATATATGATGAAAATATAGTTGGATAAATAAGGTTATTAATGGGTATACACTAAAGAACTAGGAGGGAGGGGTGTCCTGGAGGGAGGGGTTCCCAGGTGGGAGGGTGGGTGGGGGTGTCCAGGAGGGAGGGGTTGTCCAAGAGGGAGGGGGTGTCCAAGAGTGGGGGTGTCCAAGAGTGGGGGTGTCCAAGAGGGGAGGGGCTATCAAGGGTGTGGGAAGGGGCTATCCAGGGAAAGGGAGGGGGATACACGGGGGAGGGAGGGGGTGTCTAGGAAGAAGGGGATTCCATGAGTGGAGGGGGTGTCTAAGAGGGGAGGGGGATGTCCAGGAGGGGAGGGGTAGTCCATGTGGTGGGAAGGGGGTTGTCCAGGGAAAGGGAGGGGATATAAGGGGAGGGAGGAAGTTGTCTAAATAGAGGGAGGGGCTGCAGGTGGAGTGTTGGGGAGGGGCTATCTAGGGGGTTATCTCAATGAGGGGAGGGAGGGGGTTGGCTAATCACACTAAAGAACTATGAGATAAAGAGAAAAGTAAACTGGTATGATCATAGCCTATCTTATTGTGTAGGTTTTCAATATTCACTCTTTAAAACTAATAAATAAATTCCTTCCATACCGTCAATGGGACCTTAGATATTTTATGGGGTCCTTGGAGAGGCAAAAGTCCTTAGGGTACAAGCAGGGTTGGACCCAATTTCTGATGTGTACGTTCTATCACTCATTCCCATTGACCTGGCATGGGAGATTATACTCTTATAGGCTCCTAATATATTCAACAATTAGGTTTATAACCTATCTTGGATGGTGGTATCACTAGGAAAATGTTATAATTTATTCTAAAATTGAATACACCATCATGTATGTGTCATATTGTATAACCTATGGAGATTCCCCCCGTTTTTATTATCAATAAATGAAACATTTTGGATTCCATATTGTTGTAGATATTTCTTCCTCATCTTTTCTCATCCATGTAGTCTTAACAAAACAATATTTATAATTCAATGAATCATGTTGAGCCTCTTCTAAAATATTAATTCAATCCAAGGAAATATGTACATGTAAAGGTTCTAACAAGTAACAGTTTAAATTTTATTAATGTATTCTTTCATATTAATGTTTAATTTATTTCATTATTGTATTACTAACATAATATTTGTTTTCTTTTTTAGGTGAAATTTCTTTCTTGAGTTCGAGTGCTTTGTTCCGCAAATAATACCTTCGACGAAAAATTTTTAGAGAGGATCACGGATGAAAAAAGGATGAAACATTAATGTTTTTAAATATTTGTTGGATAATTGTAATTTTAACCATATTAAACATTTTTTGAAATGTATATAGAAGTGTGTTTTTTTTTGTATTCATGATTTCAAGTAAATATATATAGCATTTTTGTTCTTCTGTGCTTTGTGTGTAGGTTTTGTTTATGATGTGTGTGTTGGTGTTGTCTTAGGTGTGCAGTTGTTGTGCAGGTGCTAGGTTTGCTCAGGAAACTTGGCCTTTATAAGTTCTAATTAAGCACTAATAAATGTATAATATATCAACACTCAAAATATAACTGATAAAGGGAAAATTTATCAGCGCTCAAAATATCACTGATAAAGATGGCCCTTTATCATCTCTATTTTGAGTGCTGATAAAGGGCCCCCTCCCCATCCTCGCAATGATTAATAGTTCTTTAATAGCACTATTAATGGAAGTTTTTAGCGCTATTAAAAGCATTATTTTTAGTAGTGTATAAAACTATGGGGATATCATATATCAAAAAGATCAGAAGCTAAAAAGGAGGAAACTAGAATCGTACCTCTAACCGAAGAGATTCCGGGATCCTACTCGAACTGGGTCTGCTCCATCTCAAAATTCTAACCTATATTATAGTCCTACAACCCTACCTGGCTACCCTATGTTGGTCCACCCTACTGTCACTGAAAACCCTATTTTTTGGATACCATATCCATGACCACCTCTTCGGCTTGAACATCCTAATGAACTCCAGTTCCCTTCTTGATGAGGAACTGGAAGACCTTCTCTTGTACATGAATTCAAAATAGATAACCTCTCACTAGCTAATGGTGATAAAATCTAGAAAAAATTCTTAAGATGACCCATCTTGCTACAAGATCAGCACTCCACAGGGTCTCTCGGGAAATGTGGTCTCGTGTTCCCACTATTCCCACACTAATAGCACCTCACCTGGCTACATAAAGATGCATCCCTACTAGTAGAATCACCAAGAAAAGGCTCCCTACGATGTTTCTTTTTATCAGTCAAAGGGGTACTGGCCCTGAATACTAAACCGCCCTAACTCACTACTTCAAACTCCTTCAATTTTACTCAGTAATTAGCACCTAGTTTTCTATAGCCGTCACCGAAGTAAACCTGAAAACATTCACCTACGATTAGATGGTGTACCTAAGACCTTCATCAAATCTCCTACCTAGTGAAAACTCATCACCCCCCCCCCCAGAATAGGTGAAAAGCACTAAAGCTCTGTAAAACGAGAAGATTGATCCATCACTGAAAGGGAACCCTACTCCAAATGCATGAACTCCTAGGCTCAATTGGCCCTCAACGTCTTGGGGTAGAAGTAATCATAGAAGGTCCCTTAAAAATATTCCCAAGCCATATCTAAATGACATCCCATCTATGAGATAACATCCCACCATCTCTTGGAGGAATCATGCAACATGTAAGCCGCAAGTTTCACTCTCCTCTCAAGAGGTGTCTCTAAGAGCATAAAGATAGAAAGCATGGCCTCCAACCCTGACTCTACAGCCTTTGGTCCTCCATCCCCTAAAAAAGTGGGAGGATGTTGTAGCTAGAACATCTGTGTCAACTCTGCCACAATCGGGGTACGATGTGGTTCTCTCTGAAAGGTCTACATCATCCACATAAATTCTTAATAGAAATTTTCATTAGTACCTGCATTTGGTAGAACATTTGGAGCCAAAATGGGCATGACGGTAGGATCTGATGGTGGTCCTTTATCTACAATTTTCAGTGTCTGGTCATCACCTTATACCTAGTGTACAACCGAAGTATTTCTTGGTGGCATGACATTGCAAGGTCAAGCATTCACCTTAGTATAAGATTAACATAACTAAAACTAAAAATTGAAATAATGAAATAGGTGAATGAATTCATTCATGTTTTATAAAATAATGTTTCATGGCATATAGAACCACTACACGACGTGTTCCCTTAAGCCTTAACAAGGGAATATACCCCAACCAACATGGTCGTGTAACACCCCATACACACGGCATGTTCCTCTTAAGACACAACATATACTTGAATATTCCATATTGAACATGTAATTCTACATGGCTATAACTACACAGTTCTTCTAGTGTAACCCTACACAGCGTGCTCACTCTAAACATGGCATGTAAAAAAATTCACATCCACTAGTGTCATTAGTCACACAGCCGAATACACTATTTATTATAACATGGCATGTAATCCTAGTACACGGCATATAGAAGAACGAGTTTACCAAACTCATGTCTCTACTCACATGGTCAGTCACACAGTCAACCACTACACAGTGTGTATATATAGTACATGGAGTGTACATAATAAAATTCATTTCTTCTAGAATAGAAGAACATATGGCATGTGTTCATAACATCACAAACCGTATTTTTTGGGCCATCTAGATAGTAAGCCACTGAAACTTCTCTAGAACCCCCAAAATCTTGAAATTTGTCCATGACATGCCATGTTCCAATCCTTGAGACCCCATACTCCCTGCGAATCAAATTTTGGAATCTTTGTTCATATCATATCTTAATAGAATTCAATTAAAATTCAAACATGATCCACCAAATTCTGATCCAAGGGGGCCCATAACACCTCAGGGACCAAAGCTTGGAATCTATCCAAATGAAATATTACATATACCAATACACTATCAAAATAACATGTATTTATATCATGGAATATATCAAAATAGCATAAATATCTCGCACGACATCGATCACAACAGCATGCAACTAATGCTCTATAAATGGCATGGAAATAATTCATTATATGTTACTTATAACAAGTTTCTATATAATGCATGATATGGAATACCCTCATCTCATCAAGTTGCAACAAAATAGAACTACAATGATATTAATACTAAGATCACGAAACAAGTGCATCACCCAACAGTGAAATCGAATTAACTATAATAGTTCAGAATCCAAAAAATATAATTCAATTCGATGTAATTTGGCTTTTACCTACCCACAGTGTATCTAATCCCAGGCAAAGATAATTACTAAACCGCATTTCCTTCCTATCACTATCTAATGTCTCTAAATAGTAAGACAAACCAGAAAAGAAAAATCTACTATGATACCACTTTGAAACATCCTGGATCTGAGTGCCACCCAAAAGTTCCCCAAACATGGTTGATCACATGACCTCAATCACATTTCCACAAATTCTAGAGTTTTCCAACTATAAGTGAGGGCTAAGTTAAAACAATGGGAAAATTATCCCCTCATTAGAAGAATATACACAGGGGAATCTAAATATAAAACAAAAGTAGAAGTAGTAATTCCACAGAAAGTAAACAGTGGAAGAATAAAAGTAAATCCAATAGAAGCCACCATATATATATATAATGCATGACATATTTATCTAAGAAAAAATCCCAACAAGCCATATTATAGGAAAATAATACATAAATCAAATTACAAAAGAAACAAATAAACTCCATCAGCATCGCAAGCCACAGCTTAGTCCCATGATCTCTAGCTTCAATAGAAATCAAGTACCTGATGAAGAAGGGTTCATTCCTTTATCTATACCTATAATAATATAATCTTTTTTGGTCCAAAATTAGGACCCAAATAGGGTGTGAGACAAATCTCAGTAGGAAACCACCAAAATATCTTTGTCTAACAGTCATTGAATATATATAGAATGTAATATTCAATAATGAAGCAATAAACTATGAATTAATCAAAAGTAAACAGTCCTACAGTTTTTAATTACATTCATTTAACATTTATTATTCACCCGTTGAATCATATAACTCTGGGATCAAGAATAAACTCTGTCTCCCCCATATAAAGTAGCCAAAATAGACATCTCATAAGACAATATAAACAATCAAGTAAGACGGAATCCAAGATTTTTTTTCTTGGTAGATGCACCACAATCATTCGACTAATCACAAATGAACCTCTAGGAAATCTCTAACAGTATAACCCTCTTGTTACCACATAGAATCAATTCATTAAATAATGACCCTTTGGGAAATCTCTCACAATATAACCCTCTTGGTCCCACATAGAATCAATTTAATAAATAACGACCCTCTGGGAAAGATCTGACAGTCTAACCCCTTTGGTCGAAGTTATACACCAAGGCTCTCACGGTCCGATGTAATTAATCTAGAATCCCCCATGGTATTCATGGTATAAGGCTCTCATGGTCCTTTAGAAAAGAAATAGCACACATATCATATCAAGAAAAATAATTTAGAATCCCCCTTAGTCTTCTTGATCCAAGGCTCTAATGGTCCCTTGGAAAACCAGTTTGCATATTATATCAAAGCATCCCATGTAATCTGAAATTACTACATGTATAAACATTCACAATTCATATCACATGCATTTCATATATACTATCAAACCCCATTATAATCAACAAGGAATGGAAAAAAGGTATTCCACATAGGCAACCTAGTCCAAACATCCATAAATAATCAATTAAGGCAAACACACCCTGGGGGTGTCCCATAAACAAGGTATCTAACCTTATGCATAACCAACAACCCTTTATCAATCATTCAAACCATAACAGGCAATAACAGGGTTTAATTCCAATTCAATAAATACCTAAAATGTGGGAATATGAAAATTTTATCATATATAATCCAAAGAAAAATGACTAAAGGCACAAACCACTTACCATGAAGTCATATGATCGATAAAATTGAATGACATCCCTTGAATCGGCCTAAAATGGAGTAGATCTACAAAAATATTAAAAAATATCAATGCTTTATAACTCAATAGAGCTGAGGAATTAGGAATAAAGTATTAAGATAATTTGAGAACTCTCTGGTGGGATTTCAATGAATCTGATAGTGTCTAAATAGGATCTTGGATGGAGAATTAGCATTTTGGAGTTCGTTCGTCACTCCAAAGAGCTCATGTACGAACCACGGCTAGAAAAAGATGTTTCCAGATATGATATGTGAGCCTGATCTGATTTTTCAAATAAAAAAACTACATGAAATGTTCATTAAAACTACACATCGTGTAGTTTCCTTAACCAGACCCCAACTTAAGTGGTCCTCTATGTCACCACACTGCCATGTACTCTGGTTTTACATGGTTAAAAGGTAGCATTACGCGATAATCTAGTTACACGGAGTGTACTCAAAATTACATGGTTTATAATTATAAAAATACTATTTTATTTCTTTTTCCTCAAAACAAATCGAAAATAAGATCCATACCTGAAAATAATATCTAAGTTCTTATATAAAAAATGTGGTATATATTTCAAAACATCAAATGTATGATCTAACCAAATGTATGTTATCACTAACTCAAATGGTGTGTAAAAGTCTATTACATCATATAAAGAGTGCTCAATAAGTATTATTGACCAGAATTATATGGTGCTATAAGGGAATATAATGAATCTCATCGGTGTAATTTGGTTGCATGATTATTTAAAAGAAGAGACACTAGAGGAGGAGTCTAAAATTACAACCCATTGGATTTATTTTCATTTTGATACAGAGCCTAAGAGAAAACATTTTATGATTACAAGGTCTTAGAGACTTGTTTGTAATAATATTTAAAATAAATTGTTTATATTATTTAAAATATATTTTGAAAATCGTGTAATGTTATTTTCCTGTAGTTATAATTTTTAGTTTTATCCTGAGAATAGTATTTTAAAAGATAGGCCTAGTTTGGGTATAGATATTCTTAGTAGGAAATAGTTGATGAAGAAGGATAAGGAATTGAAATATAAAAACTAGGATTTGGGAAATATTATAGAACAACATTTTTGGGTTGCACCATGAGGCTGAAATAGGATGGAACATTACATCATGATACCAAATGTCACACTGAAATTGTGAGTCATAGGGTTCATGGTCCCTCAATTAGGGTTTTATGTGGCACTAATATTTAATTAAGTATTCTGTAACATGGACTTGGTGGATTTTTATTGAAAATCAATCATCATGTCCATGCCACAATGATATCTCAAATTAAATATTTTTAACGAAAGTCTATGAATTTCCCTCTTGGACCCATTTCCCTCTCTTATCCTTTTCACCCAACCCATACTCAATAACCTATAATTATTTAGGCTCTCGTAATCTTTTAATGCTGATCAAAGATCATTCCACCAAATTTTGTTGTGATTCATATTTTTTATCCCCTTACTATTTTTTAACCCTTCCAACTTTTTAAATTCCTCTTTTTCACAATATTTTATATTTTTAATATTGAATCCATAATTATAAGGTTTTACGGTTAAAATTAAGGATTTAGTTATTTGAGATTAAAGCCTGCGACCTGACTTGGTGAGTATGCTCATGTAATTATGTGGTTAGATGTCTATTATATTTAATTATATTTTTATTTCATTATATATATTGTGATATATGTTAGTATTTGTGTTGGCCTTATATATTATAATTTTTCTATAATTATTCATTGGTGAATTTTATTTTGTTTAATTGAATCCTTAGTGGGTTGATAAGAGTGAAATGGATCACTAATGATAAAATTTCACATTGTCCGATAACATGAGATATGGATAACCACATGGAATAATTGGTCATAGTGAAAAATGATTATGATATGATAGAACATTTTCTATTTTGTGGATTGGAATATGTGTATGAGTTATTAATTCCTACAATTTTATCTCTGTGGAGTGAATGAACATTGTTAGTTTGGGTAAATTCGATGTGTTGGGTTGAGAGTGTCTTATTTTCAATTATTATCATGTCCTTGTGCATATGAGGTCTAATTAAAACTAGAGGGTGATTAAAGTAAATTACAAGATTTCTTGATAGGATGACTGAGTCATTTATATATGGAATATTCCTACAAAATAAACAAATATCTTATTTAATAATATTATATATTATATAAGACATGCAAGACATAACATAAAAAACAATAAATTACTATAGAACATTAATTATAAATAATAAATATCAAAATTAAAATTAAAATAAGTACAATGTTTCAATAAACAGATAAATATAAAAATAAATATATGAAGGAAATTAAGATCCACGTGGTCTCCTAGAATAATCAAACAAGAAAAAAATATAGAAAAATGGAAACAAAAAATAGTAATGTAAATGATATTTTGATAATGACATATATGTAATTAAAATGAATGATGAATGGGGGAAATATGTAGAATTTATATAATGTATATAACCTATATGATTTTTGGAAATATGAATGATTTGAATAGTAACCTACACATTGTGATTAATAACTTGACTGTCAAAATAGTAAATCAATATTGATGAATCATGTGAAATAAAATAATAATGAAGTTATATAGAAATAAAATTAATTTAATGGTTTAATTATAATGATATATATTTTTCAAATAAGTAAACCATAATTTAATTTTCTGAAAAAAGACATATTTTATTTTAAAAAAACTAACTTTATGAGAAATTTAAAAAAATATTTATTATCACAGTATTATTTTTAGAAAATATTGTTTAAAAAATATTAAAATATATTTAGGAAATTATAATTACCTTTTATATGGGTTATAAATTATATCAGGTCATAAAATTTATATGGTTTCAAAAAATATCATATTTATATATTTATTTTGATAAAATGAAATCCATGTTTAGAATTGAAAATTTTAAATTATCGGATGTAGATTTGTTACTACTTTTCTAAAATTATTGATTTTTCCTGATTATTCAACTACAGAAAAATATAGTAATTTATGTTATAACTAAAATACATTATTTATTTTAGATGGGTTAATATAAGAAACCATTTTTTCAACCTCATAAAACCTAATTTCATATTTTATTCATGAGAATCATTATTATATTTAGTCATGATAAAACATTTTATACTAATAAATATTTTATTTCAAAACTTCTATCTCCTCCTTGTATAAATACCACCCTTCCCCACACCACTACTCAAAAAAATAAGAATCTTATGTCACATGAACTCTAAAAAAATCCCTCCCTAATACTCATATCAATTTCTTAGATATTATAGTATCATTTTAGGGACACCATTTAATGGAATAATCCATTTGGAAAATGATTAATGAAATAACTCTAAATCAATGTTTTAATTCTATGCTATTAAATAATCATCTTCTAGATCCTCAAAATCTATTCTAACCAAACTAATATAATATATATATATATATATTATATAGATTTTATCATACAAATTAAATAATCATTTTTACCTTCCCCTCATTATATTGATTCCCAAATTATAGATGGTTCTACACATCCACAAACAATGTATTTCAATTTTTAACATAACCTTTATGGACTTGACAGACTCTACAAAGAGAAGACTCTAGATGAGGATTCAGAGAAGGCACATTCACCAGAGTAAAAGATAACAGATTTGGAAGAAATAGGGGGGTATGCCTTTTCCATCAGGACCAGCCTATTCATGCACATGAATCCTATCTAAACATCCATGTGAAGTTGGAGAGCTAACATCAGGATGTAGATGTTGGGGAGGAGCATTTCCAAGTAGTTATAGTCAAGATAAATTCATCTAAGACCTATGGTTCTTGTAATATTCTATGCTTGTTAGCCTTGTATGGGTTCCCCTTCATCTCTTAAAAGGGGGTTATCAAAAAATAAAAATATAATGAAGGATTTTATGGCATTTAGGTAAAAGGGAATTGGTTAGGAATTTATGTGTTTGTATTTTATTGGGTATAGATGCATTGGATGGATGTACTGGGATCCATTACTTCATTTCCTCTATATTATTTTATTATTATTCTTATATCATGTAATCTGATTACCTACTTATGGGAATCCTTATAATTATTGATATATTATTAAAATTTATCCTATTTTATTACAACATGGTGTATTCATATAGTTATATTATACACTGTTCCCTTTTGATTATATTTATTTTATTATCTTTTTTTGGAATTGTTATATGTAATCAAATTTCAAATAATTAGTTTTCCTACTTCATACCATATCCATATGATAGTAGTCAAAAACTTCTTACATATGGGGAGGATAGAATGAGGCTAAGTTCCCCACTGGATTCTATAAGGTGATTCGAGTTGTGGTGTTACATAATTAATTCAAGTGAAAAAATTAACTATGGAAATCATTGCATTTCATAACACAACACTAATAAAATGTTTAATACATTCCATAGGATCAATACATATATAATATGATAAAAAAGTTTCAAAACTTCAATATTAAAATTTAGAAATAAATTGTGTGATAGTCTCTAAGAAATTTAATTATCATTGGAAATTTGGTAAATGTCTTGAAAAATAATAAAAACACTATTGTCATATTCAAAATTTTATATAAAGATTTCGTGATGGAATTTATTTGATTGGTAATGATTTAAATAAGTGGAATAATTATAATCATTATATTACTATATTAAAAGTAACTAAATATTGCAATATTAAATAAATGTTGTAATGGTTGTGAGACTATAAAAATAGCAACCTAAACTTTCATAATAATTAAATTTCTAATAGAAAAAATATATAATAAGTCAAAATAAATTTTAAAATGCCATATAATAATTTATCAATTAATGTAATATTATGTAATTATAATTAAAAGGTTTTCTTAAAGATTGTTTTATATTATTTAATAAACCCCTCTTGATTTATATAAAAATTTTATATTAGAATTACCCCCAAAAAATAAAGAATTCCATTATTGTAAAACAGATTTCATTTTTAGAACTATAATTTAAAATTTTGGTATGTTTGATGATTTTTAAATTTTTATAAATGGTGAGATACAGTTGGTAATAATGAAATATGGTAAAAATATTATTTTTTACTATAAGTAAAATATATGATTAATTACATCCTAGATGATATAAAAACCATTACTTTTGAAGCACATGGATAAATTACTATATGTTTCCCCAAGAATCTGTAATATTAAATTTTCTAAGAAAAAATAATAATTTGGTCAATATATTGTTCAAAAATCCTACTCTCATCACCAATTATTACACCCCCCACCCCACACACTCATTTATTATAATTTCCAAAACTAATTTTATGATCAATGTTTAATGAGATATATCCCTAATGCCTTTATACTTTGTTTAAGAAAAAAAAATTATAGTTAAATTTTCATTCTTGGATTTCTTAAGTTATTCTCCAAAAGAGTCCTTAAAAATAAAAAAAAAAGTATATTTAATCATACACAGTTCTCCAAATTACTTTTTAAAATTTTACCCACATTCATTTTCTAACATTTTTAAAATATTATTTAATAGTAAAATAAATTATTTAAGGATATATTAAAATTATATTTACCATAATATATTAAACTATTTCCATTTTATAGTTGGTAAAAAAAACTTTTTCCAATCATGGTCATCTTAAACTATATATATTCCAGATATTATGAATCAACTCCCACTAACATACCTAGATATCATTCAAAAAGGATTTCATGAAAAATTATAATATTTATAGAATTAAAAAGATAATAGAATGATTAAATGGTCATAATATTAATGATATAAAAACTAATAATGATTGTTATTATGGCGGACTAAAATGAGTATATCAAGACAAGTTTCATGATTTGAAAAAAATGGACTATATTTTTAACTATGGAACATTCATGATATAAAAATCATAAATACAACATAAAATTTCAATTATAGTTTTTATGTAAAGTGAAACCCTCTAGGTCATAGGTATGTTTTAATTGGTGATTTTGTTCCTCTTGTGGTTCTAAAGATTTTTTAAAGTCAGGGGTAGAGATTTTGGATTTTTGTGAGAAATGAGAGAGGAACATGATCTTAGCATGGTTAATAGTAATTTTATCATAACCATGTGATATTTATTTAATTATTCCAATGTAATTTTTCATGGTTTAATAATATTTTTCTTAACAATGTGATACTTCTAGGAAAATTGTGTGTATGTTTGGGTTTATATATAGTAAGTTTCCTAGTCAGTGTATAGTTTTTCAAACTATGTGACTTTTACTAGGTAAATGTACAATTCAAGATTAAATATACAATAACGAATTTATATTTAGCGCATTATTTTTCTAACTATGAAACCTAACCATGTGACCCATATAAATATTTGAGAAATAAAACAAATTAATCTATATCCTTGCTATTTTTAACCCAAATATCATTATAATATCTTATTATCTCAATGGTAGACTTTACGTAAGTTCTCATAGGTTATCCAATTAGTCTTTTGGAGGCTTTCCTTTGGTATTAGTGGATCTATTTGATGTATGTTCTGATTTCCTCCATATTTCCCCTTCTATTTCAAGGTCTATATTGTATGTCTCTTCTCTTTCAATTGTTGATACTAAAAAAGGATTTTATGGATGGATCTAGAGGTTTTGATGTGGAATTGAAGATTTTTATCATATATGTTGGATTTAGAGGGTTCAAGGTTCTGATTTCCACGATGTGGTGAAGGTTGCTGCTTCGTGTCTGACTCGCCTAGGGTTGTGCTGGGCGGATCTGGTTGTTGGGTGAGGTCCGAAGGCGGTGACGAGATTTGTTTTCCCTCCTTGAAGGTTCAGATCTGGTGGTGTCAGCGGTAAGGGGTTTTGTATTTTTTACTTTGTTTCTCAATGGTCATTTGTATTTGCACGATTCGTACTCTGGTGAGGCTCCTCATCCCTCTGGCATCTGCGGCTGGTTGGGGATGGGATGGGGGTGGGGTCCCAGCTTCGATTCTGGAAACCAATGATGGTCTCATGGTGAATGAGTTCTTGATGTGGGTGTATTGGTCTACAACTGTGATTTTGGAAGTTCAAGGTTTTGAGAGAGTGGTGAATTTCATGGTTTTGGTTCGGATTTGATATTTTCGAGGTCTTCCAGAATTTGGGAGTTCATGGAGTCAGTGAAGGGTTGAAGGTTCAAATCAGTTTTTGGTTCTTGAACCTCTTGAATGCTGGGTTGTTCTATGGGTACCTGAAAATGCTGAGGTGCTGTGAAGTATGGGGGGTTTCAAAGTTTTGAAATGGTGGAGCTGCTAGCTGGTTGAACGTGTTGAAGAAACAGAATGAATTTAGGTTTTGTGCCCCATTGTCTGTGGCTCGTGGTTCTGAAAGCTCTCGGCTTGCGGCCCTGAATTTTGAATCTGGTTTTACCAACAGTATATGTCTTTGTTGAATGTTGTAGGGTTTTTGTGATGTTTTGAATCGGTTAACTGGAATTGTATGGTTCCCGCTCACCCAAAAAGAGAATTTCGAAAATCAAATAAAAATATAATTTTCAGCCATTGGAAAGGTAAGTGTATCTATAAAAGGTTCTTTCTCGTGATAGACTTTATAGTTCATGTGTTTTCCCATAGTTATATAAAATAATGCATATGTTAATATCTAGTTACATAACATAAAAAAACTAATTTGTGATAATAAATCCCAATGACCATTTAGGTTTATAGTTTTAGATAGTTGATATATTACACTAAATAATAAAACATGTGTTCTCTATATCAATTGTCCACTTTTTCCATTATATATAATACTAATTAATCTAAAATGGGTCTTCAAAATATATAAAAAATTCCCACGTGATAAACTATTCTATACATTTCATACATTTTCTATACTTATATCCTAGGGAAATAGAAACATAATAAATAGGTGAGATCAGATAATCCTTATCGGTAAACATAAGATACAAAAATAAAATATCATAATTGAAATTAATATTAAAATATTAGAATAATAAATATTTATAATATATTTATAATCAATATATCATTGATCGTAAATCATGGAATTAGTCTTATAAATTCATAATAAATAATTAAAAAGTGTGTTGAAACATTAGTTAATAAACATGAGTAATGAGAGCCTAACATAAAAATAAAAATATGCCTAAAATTTTGGAATATCATGAAAAACAACTTATAGATATGTCACAACCATAATCATTAAAACATATTTGTGATAAATATTATTATATAAATTCCTATGTGAAAAAAATCATTACTTTAATGCTTGTAAATGTGACAAAACCCATTATACCCACACCTATATGAATAAACTCATTATTTCCAAACCTTGGTATCTTATTATATATAAAAAAGGAAATACATTGTAGGGGGATATTAGACCCCACGTGTCATCATCCAAGCATATGTGTGCCACGTCAAATTAATCATATCATAAATAATCAAAGGAATGAATAAAGAAAACATTTATTATTCCATCATTTATCATAAAATTGAATACTCATGGAAAATAAATTGGTATTAAATTATATTCAATATATTTTTTATGTAAATAACATAAATAAATATAAAGAGTTTATGGTATTTACACCATAGAGATCAAGGTTATACATTTTATTCATCAATTACCCTAATCAATCGATGTATAAAATCAAGTTGAACACCCATTAATCAAATAAAAAGATAATACGGTATTTATAAAGGAATGACATAGGAATAAAAGTTATACCTATTCACACCAGATGATTAGGTAAGGAAAATAAAGTGATGGATAACAAATTTGATAGAAAAAATCATTACATAATCTAACTAGAGAAAGAAGTTTGATGATAATATTTGAATAATATACTTTAATAAACAATTTTATTTATAAAAGGATAATAACTTAGAAGAAAAATTATTTTTTATTTTTAAGAAACAAATTCGGAAATAAAAAATGTACTTGATCTTTTCAAATAATTTTAAATAAAATATTTTATAAAACGAGGAGAAAGATAATTTCATTTATAAACCGTAAAAAATGTAGATTGAATGTCTAATATTGAATGAAATTTTAAGATAAAATATTTGATCACATGAAAGAAAACATAAAAATAGTTTTTAAGAAACTTTTTTTATCTTATCATAAAAAGAAGAGGATACAGGTCACAATCAAAACATAGTTTCAAAAAGGTTGAGAGAAAATTTTTAATATATTTACCTTGGGAAAAGAAACTCCAATAATATATCATTGAAAATTCAAAAAGGTTGTAAAAAATGAAAATTGGACGATAAAAAATTTCAATTTGAATGTATTAAAAAACATTAAAAAAAATATTTTCAAATATTTATTTATGAAAACTCACATCATAAAAATAGTATTAAATTTTTCTTTTGAAAATGGGTAAGGATAATTATGAAATTCATATAAAATAATTGAAATTTTATTTTTAAAAAATATTGAAGAACATTAGTGTAAATTAAATTATGTACATGAATGAAAATATTCATTTTTATCAGTGGTAGTTACACTAACCAATGATACACTTTTACATTGGAAATCATTTAATCTGAGACGTTATTATTAAGGATGATACTTAATTTCCCCCAAGAAAAATAAAATTCCATTTAAAATATGGTTATTTTTTTATCATTGAATGATTTAAATTTAGATGCATGTAAAAAGGGTTATGACAATATGGATTTTAAATTGAGTCAATAAAACTCTTGCATATTTTTTAACAAAAGAATCAAGCAGATCGAGTGTAAAATCATGAAATATAAATTAAAATCTCAAGAAATAGAAGATATTCAAATATCTTAATATAGTTATGAAGTGAATACACTATATAAAATAAATTACTGTTAACAATATTAAACATGTACCATGGATGTGAAAATGAGAAGAAGAAACCTTTACCTAGTTTCCCAGCATTGTCGCGTGCACTTTAGGATCCTTTATAAAAAACTTAAATATAAAAATCACTCATTTTTGAACATTTTTTATATAAATAAACTTTTAGATAGTTTATTTATTATTATTCTCTTAATGTATATTAATTGTTTTAATATCTGTTTTAAATATCTGTTGTGAAAAACCTTGGCCGTTTTGAATTAGTTTCACAATAGTTGTCTTATTATTCATTACTCTCTTAAAATATATCATTATCAGGTAATTAAAGTTACTAATATTGATGATTTATAACTATTTATGATGTTTAGAGTTCCTTTAATGATTATTTTAGACTTTATCTTGGAAGATAAAATTGATAACAAGTATGTTTTTTTTATTATTGATGAACAAATGTTATTTCTCAATTAATGAGTTTAACAAGAATTCCAACATTACAGAACCTAAAATTAATATATATTTAAATATTTATCTTGTATTATACTATTATATTTGTTCCCATTGTCATCCATGGTATTAATTAATAACTTTGTTCAAGTAGGAGTTAAATCAACCCAAACATGAACACGCTGTGACTAATAGATGATTATTTAGTGTTTGAGTTGTAATATCATTATACTAGAAGAACAATTATCATATTTATTGTATATTAGTGTCATATATCATAATTTTAATTATTTATATGAATAATTAATGGATATGAATATATTAAAAATATTAAAAATTTGTTTTTTTCTTCTTAGTTTTCTTATTTATGACTGTTAATTTTATAATTATTTTTTTAACATTCGTATAATTAATATATTATTAAATTTTTATTACTGGGTACTTAATCATATCATAAAAATAATATTTATCCTTTAAACCCATTCTTATAACCATCTATCAATGATGGTAATGGAAAACTGAATACATTGATCCATAGAGGAGGTAGTTTTCACGTACACATATGTAATGATTTAGTTTTCATAGAACGAGCAAAAGAATAAATATGATTTTTTATTTAATACACTTAAAAATGTCATATATATAATTATTATTTATTAAATTTCTATTTTATACCATCCATGTTATGATTTTAAGTATTATGAGACACATTCATTCATGAAGGTGGTAGTCATCACACATGCATGATTCATGTTTTCCTTTGATTTAATTAAAATGAAAAAGGGTAGCTAATGCTTTCTCCATAATTAAAATAAAATACAAATATAATAATTATATTTTTTTATAATTTTATAATAGTGTAATATAATTTTAGGAATAATAAGTGAATATAATGAAATAATAAAGAAAAAGTGGTTGTTATAAATTTACACATCACTTTTTGGATTATATGTTTTTAAAAGGGTGTTAATACTTTAAGGGGTTGTATATTTAGAATAAAAAACCTATTTAGGTTTATATGAATTTTTTTAGATGTGTGAGTGTTATTTTACTGAAATAAGTTGGTTTTTAAGGGGGAAATGAGGAGAGTAGTTCCCCTTTTATAAGTGAAAAGGGATGGAATTTTTGTAAATACACAACAAATTTCAATAATGGGAAGTCACCCCCAAATAAATTTGCTCAAAATTTATAAATAATGGATAGATAAGGAGATGAGGTGGATTTAAACCTCAAAAACTCAATAGAAATCATTTTTTAACATGTTTGGTCCATTACCTTTTAGATTACTCCTTTTTACCATTTTAGATTTCACCATGGTAGCTAGTTTCTACCTTGGTAATTTAGCCTTTATGACAAGAAAATGGTATTTATTACATAATTTGGACATAATTATTCAAAATTTTAAATCCATTTTTCTTGATTATATTTAAATTTTAAAAAAAAAATAATTTTAAAATAATTAATGTCTATTGTATCCAAACAATTTTTGGAAAAATATTTAATTTTTAAATGTAAAATAATGTTTTTAAAATTAAAACCAACATATTCAAAGAAATAAAAATACATATAAAATACATATTTTTTCTTAGAAAAATATTTCATGAATCTAAAATTCACACTTTTTATAAAATGATTTTTATTTGTAAAGACAACATTTTATACTATTCACCAAAAAATATATAGTTTTAGAAAAATTCCAAAAATAAAACATAATCTAATATTGAAATTATAAATATAGAAATAAATTTATTTGTATAAAATTAAAATTATAAAATTTATATATTAAATTGTTTATAATAAAATGATAAATTATAAAGAATACCTATTTATATTAAAAAATGAATTCTTAAACATCAAGTATCATTACTCTTGTTTCATATAAATTTCCATATATTTTAATTATTAAATAAAATTCTAAGCATATTAATACTACTTATTATATTAAACTTTTAAATGTGATCAATTTAATTTATTATGGTAATATACTATACCCCTTTTTTATAAATGGTTCTTCAAAATAGATCATTTTAAAAAATATTTAATTAAAAAAAATATTTAATTAATTTAAAATATTATTATATTTTTATCTACAAATAATTATATTATTAATGTAATTTTATTCTAACTCAATTTATTTTAGTCGGGTTTTGCATTGGTTCCATGTTGTTTGTGACATAAGCTATTGAAGATAGTATTAATTTAATTGTTCTAAAATCTTGGGTCAATACATTCTCCCCCTAAAATAAATTCCATCATAGACATTCTAATTATCACTTACTAATTAAACTAGGTGATGTTATTTTTTAATATATTCTTCATTCATAATATAAATTCTAAGATGAAATCTTCTTCACATCCATAAGCTATTCCATGTTACCTATGTTTCCTTAAATAACATTAATCATTCATATAATCAAATACCCATTTATTTATATACCCAAAAAATATATTTCATATAACACACCCTTCCCAAAACCACATTAACAATTATGAAATTAAATAATAGTGAAATCATATATTCCTTAAAACAATTACTCTTCTCTTTAACTACAATTTAATAAAATCACACACTAGTCTATATATATATATATATCATTTTACTAAAAAAATGAAATAAAATTCATCAAAAATATAATGGATAAACTATAAATCCCAAGGTTACCAAAACTATCTAACTTACTTTTTTAAAATCAATCATCTCTTTATTATACCAACATAAAGTATATATTAAACCCTATAGCTATATAGACCTCAAAAATGTGTTCTATAATAGTTATTCCCTGAATATATAACCTTATAATAAAATAAATTTTCAATGTTATTGACATTATTTAATATATATATATACCATTAAAGTAGAACTACTGATGAAATATCTATATATGTTTCACATAATCACATTAATTTTTTTCATATACTTGGTTATCATCGATAAATATCCATCACTAATGAAAATAGCTAAGAGTATCAAGAGTCAATTTAAATTAAGATATAATCCTCACTAACATTAGTAAGACTAAGATACTAACCTTTTATATCATTTCAATAATATAATATGTTTATCAACCATTTAAGAACGTTAGCATATTCAGTTACAAGACATAGTGGTTTCTAAATACATACCTTTCTCAGCTTTATTTATATGATCCTATTTCAACAAAATACTAAAACCAAAAATTTTTATCAATAAAATAAGTCTAAATGATCATATTAATATGAAACTCAATTATAATTTTTATTGACAAATTATACCTTCATTAAATCTTTTGATATTATTAGTTCAATCCACTTTTCATTATGATAGCTTCTCTTTTACTTATTAACATAACCCCTTAATGTAATTAGGAAATAAATCCTTTATAATTGTTCATAAATATAATATTATTGACCAAATAATATCCCATGGGAGTTTCTAGAATAATTCTCATTCTCAAGACCACTAATCGTGCACTAGATTAATGATCGAGTCAACGCTCTACAATATTTGTTTTGGGTGATTACCCAAGGTGCATATGTACTACAACGGCATCCACTTTCTAGTATATATACAAGGGTATATTTTCTATGAAAACTATAAAATCTATATTCTAACAAAATTTATTATGTTATTTTATACTTAAGAATAACCCTTATACTAATCCCTATGGTATTTACTAATGTTTTTTTGTCTTAATAATCAAAATATCACCTCAAGTAATAGATATTGTTATTTATACCTTTGAAATGATAATCAACCATAACATCTCAACCTTTGATGATATTTTTAACTCCTAATTTATCCTTATATGGTATCATCATAATCTCCAAATTTATCTCAACCCTGATCTAATAACAACTTTATCATCCTATAGACAATGATTTCTAAGTACATGACTTAATAAAAATATTTCATTTCAATACATTCCCAATAAAATTTAGGTTTATACATTTAAATAATTAAGAAAATACATTAACTAAAAAAACCCATATTATTTGTTTTAATTTGAAATTTTTATCATTATATACCAAAATGAATAATATATAATGACTCTTCAATATCTCCAACAAATTTTCCACAAAAGAAGATCTTCTATTTTTTTAATATTTTTTCTATTTTTATAACTTGGGTTAAGGGAAACATAATAATTTAGTGAGATAAGATTATTAGTAATGGTAAACATAAGTGAGAATAAGCTGATCATATGTGTATAACCATGATAATTAAGAGATTTATATACAGTGAAGCATGGATCATAAATCATGGAATATGGCTTGTCATATAATAATTAACGAATAAAAATAGTCTAGAAATATGAGTGAGTAAACATGATCCATGATATCATGATTTATGCATAACAATAATCATAAAACTATGGAATATCATGGAAAAATCATGAAAATATAGAATAACTATAAGCATAGGAAAACCATTTTGACCAACCCAAATATTCCCATTCTTATGTGAACAGACTCATTATTTCTACGCTTAAAATTTTGAGGAATCCCATTATTCCCATGCGTGTATGAACAATCTCATTATTTCTATACATGAATATCTTATAAGATATAAATAAAAACAAATTCAATTCAGGTCGGTATGGGACCCCACCCATCATCATTTACATATATGTGTTCCATGTAAAATCAATCAAATCATATGGAAATGATTTAAATAATAAGTAAAATATTCATAATTAAATACCTTATTTTAACATGTTATACCAATGGAAAATAAATTTTTATCCACAGTTATTTAGTAAATGTCTAGGTAAATACTATTTATACTCAAAACACCCAGGAGAAAGCAAGCTCACTCCTACCAAATTTTATTAAAAAAAGGAAAATATAGTCTGCATTAAACGGAGGTTTACATAATCTAGTGAAATGAATTCCACTCACATCTTCCTCAACAAGATGCGTTCAACAATCAAGGATAAGAAAAGACCATTCCGAAGAAGACTCCACAATCTCCATCTTTGAAAAGGCATCAGCAACCTGGTTAGCCTCCCTATAAACATGTATCACATCAAGGATGAGACCATCAAGAAGTTGCAAACACTCAACCCAAGAAGGTAACATCACCCATGGGACATCCCTGGACCGGTATCTAAGAAGATCAACAGCCACCATAGAGTCTAATTCTATCTAGAGAAAACACCAACTATGATGAACTGCATAAGTAATCACCCTTATCATCGCCCATAACTCTGCTTCAATGGCATTTCCCAATCCAATATAGTGGTAAAAACAGCCCTTAACAAATCCCTAATAGGTGTGGAAGTCACCACCACAACCCAAAGGCCCAGGTACACCAGAAGCCGCCCCATCAATATTGAATTTCACCCAAGATGGAATGGGAGGAATCCATCTCATTAACTTCAAGACCAAGGGCTTTTTGATCCTTCCAGACACAGTAAAACTTCTTAAGATAACAAGATCATCCAAGTTGTTATTCATACATCCAGTCTATACTTTGGATGCATTACACATATCCCTGTGAATAAAAATCACACCAGCTTTAAAGGTAGGTTTAATGTCCTCAAACACCAGAGCATTTCGGGCCTTCCAAATGAAGCCATAGATGGCCACTGCTGCAACTAGAAAGAGGTTTCCAATCTACTCACTACACGGTGCAGCAACAACGGAGGCTAGAAATCCCTCCAAGCTTTGCAACTACAGCCGGAAACCTGTGATGTCTTGAATATAAATACAGAACCTGCATGAAAAAACACAAAATAGGAAGATATGCTCAATCGATTCCTCAGCCACAAAGCAGAGGGAACAGGCTGATGCAAGATGAATTCCAGCCTTCTTGAGTAGGTTATGTACAGGAATTCTGCCTTTCCATATTTTCCATAGTAGCATAAAATCAAATGGTGAGATTAAATAATTGCAAAAAGCTAAAAGCCAATGGGGGTGGTGATCTACCCATCACACATGTAGAGGTAAAGGGCTCGAGTGGTTAGGGAACTAGTAACACCCAACTTCCATATGAGGGTGTCTCTATCAATATACCTATAACACTGAATATCATATTTAATCTAAGAAGGTAAGAAATCATAGGTGGCCAAAGATGTTACCTGTATATCAGCAATTGAAATGTGCCTCAAGGAAGGTGGAATATCAACCTCTTCTTGTATTATCCTATTCAACCAGGGAGTCCTCTATGCATTCAAAGGGGATTCCCTACAAACAAACCACCTGGCCGAAAGCATGCATTTATTAAAGGTGGACTTCAGAGCAGTCTAGACAGAGGAGGAGAGATGATAAGAATATCCATTCAAAAGCTTGGGGATAAGCCTTTCTGAGATAAACTCCATTGAGTTGTCATTAGAGGTGAACATATTCCATGAAAACTTATTAAGAAAGGCATCACTGAAGAGACCCAAGTCCTTTATCCCTAATCTCGCCATATCAACTGGCATGATAAATTCCCTCCAAGCCACCACAACTAGTGTCCTTTCATTAATGGAACCAGTCCATATGAAATTTCAAATGATCCTTTGGAGATCTCTATGAAGAGCCTTGGGACATTTATAAACCGAGAAGCCATAAACAAACATAGAAGTAATCACTGAATTGACAAGGAAGATTCTCCCAGCCTAAGACATAACTTTCCCTTTCTAAGTTTCCATTTGAGCAATGATACAAGATAAGATAGAGTCAAGGTGACATCTCTTCACTCTACCCCAAAAAAGAGGAACTCCAAGATAAATGAAGGAAAATAAGCCCTTCCTCTCCCCAAGCAGTCTAGTGAACTTATTTTTATTCCTGGTGGACACTCCCTCACCAAAAACTACAAAATATTTCTGCCAACTGATGGCTTGTCCAGCCACAACCTCATAATTCCTAAAGATGGCCTTTATTGAAGACATAGTCCTTGAGTTTTCCTATCCATTTGAAAACTGGTAAAGTGAATTATAATATTCATGAAAATAATTTATATTATCTTTCCCAAAAATTTTATAGGACATTGGTAGGAATTAAATTATGGTCATGTAAGAAAATATATTTTTTTATGAATAGGAGTAATTCTTACCAATGATACACTTTACTTCTATAAAAATTTCATCAAATAAGCTTTTATTGAGAATTATAATTAATTTACATAGAATGTAAAGAAATATATGATATAAAATTTTTTAATGGTATGATTAATGGATTCTTCAAATATATATTCATGTAAGAAATACTATGATCTAATGAAACATAAATTGCGTAGGTGAAACTTGATATGAATTTGTAACATATGAATCAAAGGGTGTTGGGTGTAAAATCATTAGATGAGAATAAAAATATAATAAACTAAAATATGATTTCATATGTGAAATAAATTATGTATTTAATACACCATATAAAATAAATAATGGCACACAATAACATTTATGTCCCATAGAGTTTAAAACGAGAAAAAGAAACCCTCGCATTCTTTCCCTTCTCAGTTGAATTCACTATAATCTCATGTATAACCAAAATATGCATCATATTCACCTATTTAAGAAAACATTTTATATAAATAACCTTATATATTATTCATTTATTATTATTCTACTCATTTATATTAATTATTTTTTATCAATTTTCCTGATTGGGTGTGAGTCACCATAGTCATTTTGAACTAGTTTCATGATAGTGGTATTGTTCAACATTACTCACCAAAATTTGAAGTTTACCATGAAATTAATTTTACTTTTAGGTATAGTTTATAATAATTTATTTTGTTTTAAATTTTATTCAAGATTGTTCTAGACATTATTTTTTGAAGATGAAATAAATAACAAGCATGTTTTCTAAATTAATGATTTTTATAATAATGTTAACATTTTAGACAAAAATAAAATCATTATTCATATAATTATATCATATTATACTGGTAATTAAGTTTCCATTTTCATCTATGATATAAATTCCAACTATTTTTCAAGTATGGGTTTTGACCGACCTAAATAAGAACATGTCGTGATTAATGAATGATTATGTGGGGGTTTAGTTGTAATATCATTATAAAAGAAACATAATGATTATATTTAGTATTTATTAGTGTTATATATAATAATTTTCATGATGTATATGAATAATTAATGTATATGATAATATTACATAATATGAATAAATGTTTTTCTTCTTCTTAGTTTGCTTGTTTAAGATGGTTGATTTAATAACAAATTATTTACACTTCATATCATTAATTGAATATTAACTTTTATTAAAACAACCTTATTAATATAATAAATTTAATATTTATCCATTAATAATATTATAATAACCATCGAATAATTATAGTAATTAAAAATTAAATATATTGATCATTGGAGGTGGTGGTCTGCACCTACGCATGGGTGATGATTTCATTTTCAAAAAATTAGAGAGAGTAGAAATACATTTGTTTATTTATGTGTCTTAAACATGTCATATACATAATAATTTTTTATTTTATTTCCATTTTATACTATCCATGTCTGGTGGTGATGAAAAATGAAACATGTTTATTCATGGAGGTGGTGGTCACTACACACGCATGATTCATGTTTTTATTTTTATTAATTGAAAAGGGAAGGGTTATTAATTTTTATACCATCATTATAATGAAATAAAAGTATACTATTTATATGTATGTTATCATTTAAATATGATTTAATTTAATTTTATAAAGAAGAAGTTCGTATAAAGAAATATAAAGGGATAAAGGAGCTGTTAGAAATGTTTGCATCACTTCTTGGATTATCTCCTTTGAAAAGGGGGTTAAGCTCTTGAGGGATGGTATTTTGAGAAAACCAAAACCTACGTATGGCAGATAATAATTTTGAAGAGTTTTTTTGGTATAGTTTTATCTGATATAATTGTTTTTTATAGGGTAATTTAGGATTGAAGTATCTCTATTGTAAGTAAAAATGGAAGATATTTGGGTATATACCCAAAACTATTAAATAGTTGGAAATAAATTATAAGGAAATTATCCCTAAATTGATAAATAATTGTTTTTGTAAGGGATAAAATTGAGACACACCTCAGTCACTCATTTTATAGACTTTTTTTCCATGTTAGGGCATTACTATTTTGGTTACTCATTTTTTCCATTTTGGTTTTCACCACAGTATTTAGTTTTTACCTAGGTAGTTTATCCTTTAGAAAAAATTATTGTTATTGTATAATTTGGATCTAATAAATGAAAATTTTAAATCCATTTTATATGATTCAATTTTTAAAATAGATAATAATTAATTTTAAAGTACCAAAGGTATATTGTTTCAAAAAAAACTTTTCGAAAATATAACTTATGTTCTAAAAAGTGAAATATTTGTTTCCAAATTAAAACCAACATTTTTACAATTATAAATTTACTTATAAAAAACATATTTTTTCTTATAAAATTATTTCATGAATTTATAATTCATTCTTATATAATAATAATATCACAACAATTTTTTTATTTGTAAAAATTGAATTTTCCACTATTCACCTGAAAACCATTATTCATAGAAAAATTATGAAAGATAACCCTAAGATACTTTTGACATTATAAATTTAATAATTTTTTTATTTTTATAATTTTATAATTTTAAAATTTTTATATTTAGTTATTTATAATAAAAATACAAATATATATATATAATATTTTTATCGGAAAATGGCTTCTTAAACATTATGTCCCTTTAAATCTTAGTTATTATATATTTATAAATAATTTAGTATTTTAAATAAATATTAATTATTATAAAAAACGTTTAAATTTTATAATTTTAAATTTATTAAGGTAATATACTAAAAACATTTTTTTGTAAATATTTCTTCAAAAGGAAACCAATTTTTAAAATATTAATGAAAAATAAAAACAAATAATTTATTTAATTTATTACTAACTTTTTTATACTAATTATTATATGATTTATGTAAGTATAATGTGTACCAATTCATTTTATTGGGGTGTTTAATTAGTTTTGTGACACGGTTTATTTAAGATATTGTTAGTTTAATAGATCAAGAAACTCATGTCATTATAGATTTGGCTTATGAAAAAGTTTGATCTGAAATCAATGGGTATGATTGATAAAAATCACATATTCTGTGGCATGGTAAATTATTTTATGTTTTTTTCTTTAAAAATATTTTTACACTCATCATGATTTTAATTAAATTCATCAATGATGTTTTTAACTAAAAATTTATTTTTAAAGCATGGGAGATGTAAGTATTCCCTTATAGAATTATTTTATTAAATTTTTTTAAAATATTTAATTTATTTTTTTAAGAAACATATCACACAATAACCTTGGTTGTAAAACATTATATTAAAATTCAAATTTATAGTTGGTGTAAAACCATTGGATATTTTGGTTATGATACCGATAGACTACAGCAGAACATATTATCATTAGGTTTCACATTATTCCAGAGAGTTTTCCTTATGTGTTCTAGTTAGGTATTTTTATAGGCTAGAGAATATTTTTTTCTTGTTATTATGTATTATTTTAATGTTTCCTAATTTTATTTCTCACATGTTTATCTTATGTGTTTCCATAGTTGGTTTTTATTATTTCCATCTATATACTTAATTTCACATTTTCATGTTCTTTATTTATTTCAATATCAAATGTTTTAATGGAAAATAAAATATGTTTCATGAAAAACATATTTAAATTAATTTTCATTGTAAATCTTGTTTCATTTTCAAACATAAAAAAATAGTTTTATGGTGAAAGACATTGTATTGATTCATAGTAGTATCCAGCATGGAATTTTCCTCACACCCTTCTTATGCCTTTAGGAATATACAAATTTGGTTTTGATGGATATAAGTAAAGGGAATAGTGTTAATTATCTTCAATAAATCCTCAGAATTATTTTTTTATATGGTTTGTTTGGATGGGGTGATGGATGATCTCATTGAGACTTGGTTTTGGATTATTATTATGGTGCGCATTCTGGATTTATTTTTCTTATGTCTTATAGTTTTTTATATATACTTCCATGATTTACGATGAATTTTTTCACTATCTTATCACACATGAAAATTGTTTTTTTTATTTTAAGGTGAAATAATTTCCAAGTTTATGTGTATTGATACTTAGGTGCTTGTCACCAGCCCATGGTTATTAGGAACTAGCATCAGGCTGTGTGGGCTTCCAAATTGTGTGACATGGAATGTTGAAGTTGGTTAGAACATCACAAAATGGTATTAGGGGAAAGTATTCTGAATGTGGATGTTATACTGAAGTTAGGACCATAAATACTCATAATTTAAGTGTAAACTTTTTCATGGTCATTTTACTTTATTATCTGATATTGAGTTACCATGGGTTGTCAGTTATTTTCATCAATCCTTGAGATTTATTTTTAGGAATATTCAAATAATAATTTTTATGTTTTTTTTTGGATTTTAATATCATCACCTATCACACATTGAATATTATATTGTCTTAAACTATTTTTGTTTAGGGGCCTTAATATAGATTCCTAAAGTTTATATTTTGATTCAGATTTATGTTCTTAAGATAATTAGGTGTTATATCTTATATATAATAGATAATGCATCATAAAATGATATCATTGTATCAGAGGGATGGACCCATGAGGTCTGTCCCATCAAAGAACCCTCTAGTATATTGTACATCTAGGGAAATATTAATCTATACTTTTGAATCCATGTATCAATTAGATAATAGAAACCTATAATGGATGGTGGATCAATATTTTCAGTTTTCTAAAATGAGTGCAAAGGTATTCTATAGTGATAAGGGAACCAAAGAACCCATGGAATATATTTATAAAATAGAAATGTTTTCCCACTCTTTTAATACTACATAAGACTCTAAGGTTGGAATTTCTATTTATATGCTAGATGGATTTGGAAAGATGTGGTGGTATTCTTTCATTAATGATAAATTACATGGAGAACTAACTTGGACCACATTTAAGGCTAGATATTTTTATATGGGTTTGAATCCATAGATCTGATCGATGTTTATTCTTATGTTCTTATCAAGATTTTATTTAAGTACCATGCATTTGAATATTAAGTAATATAGAATTTTTATGCAAGAATTCACGTTTTTACAATTTTAGGATCTTTATGGTTTATATTTTAAAAACAAATTGGTCACAAGTGTTACATAAAAAACCCATATATTACAAAGTAGAAACTCCAACTCATTATTTAGTGTTCAAAAAATATAAATATTTTAAATAAAATTATATTTTTTTCTAGAAAAATATTTAAGACTTTTAACTTGGCTTATTATTTGTTTGTACTGATTCATAAAACATACAAAAAACATTTGGGAATATAGTAATAGAAAAAAATATTAGTAAGGAGTGTAAATGAAGGGAATTTAATAGTCAATTTTAAAAAATGAAAACCCATAAATTGTATACCTTTTCTACATTATTAGATGGGAATATAGAATAAATCACATTCACATGTAAACCACACTTTTTTCTAAAAGAAACCCTTTTAAGACCATATTAGGAAAATCGAATCCATTATAGAAATCTTAGAGAATTATATTCATTACCTTTATCACTCATTTTAAAAATAATTTGATCCTAATAATTTCTATAGGAGAAATCTTCATGTTTGACTCCCTATTTCTAGCCTTTGAAGACATTGAACATTACCCAATACATTATAGAGAAATATCAGGCTCACCTGTATATAAAACATATCATTATCACCTTTCATAATATATAATTATCAAGTACCATATTATGAAAAAAAATCTACCTTTTCAACACAAATACCTTGAAAAACTCTTTTGAACTCATAAGATATTAACATTCTATTTTCTCATAAAAATAATGACTAATATTCCTTTATTTTGAAAACTTTTAAATTAAAAAATTTCCAAATATATTATGGAAATTATTTCATTATAAAATTACTATGGGGGCTCTAAATAAATTAAATTTTATTATTAAAGCATTTTTCATTGATTTCTTATATGTTTAAAAAAATCCCACACCTTGGTAAAAATATTCAAAAGTGACCCATATGAAAAATAATAAAGAATAATTCTTTTTAAACCATTATAAATAAATTAAAATTTATTTTAAAATAAACTTTAGAAAAAATTTAATCATAAATAATAATTTTCTTGAAACATTTAAAAGAACATGTACATGGAAGAAAATGAATTTCATGGTAAACTTTAAGTGGTCATTTTTAAAGGAAAGTATCTTACCATAAATACCATATAGCATTGTACATTATTTAACACTAGAATAAAAATATTATATTAGTTATTAACTTTATTAATAAAACATTTCATGTTAATTCAATTATTATTATACATTTTTTTTATTATGATCATTTTTTATTTAGTTACTTAATCAGTCAAGTTTATGTCAAATATTTGGTGAGGATTCTGTTAATAATATAAAATTTATTTGGTGGGATGATTCTGGTCAAAGGGTACATTGTTATATAATATTCATAATTATAATCATGAAATGATTATAATTTATATATATTATATATACTTAAATACCCATAAATTTAAGGCATACATAAAAAAATGAATTGCATCACTTAATGGAGGTGGTAGTCCATGCATATGTATAAATGATGTTATCATTTTTAAATGGAAAATATGTTAATAAAATATATTATATATTATATTTAAATAATTATAATTACATCCTTAATATAATATATATTAATTAAATACATCATAATAATAATCTTTTTGAGGTTGTGATGAAAAATGAAACACATCATTTTGTGGAGGCGGTAATCCAAATGTATTCACAAGTGGGGTTTTTATTTATCATAGAACAAAAAAGGAGATGAAAAAAACTTTTAGAATTATCCTAATAAAATTTTAATATATGGAAGATAATTATTTTATAATTTCAAAAATTTTAAATATAATATAAATAATTTATATGATGAAATAAACATGAAATAGGTTGATTAGGGATTATACTTTATCCTTAGATAACCTCTTTTAATTTCACTAAAATCCTTCATGGTTTGGTATTTTATATATACATAGACCTAGAATACAAGGATATTCATATTGGGGAGAGATTTTGGTACGTATTTTCTAAAATATATTTCTCTACGGGTCTGAAAATATGAGGATTGGAGGTTCTATTTTATAAGTGGGGGAGGGGTACCCTTGGAATTACTTAATGAAACAAATTAATATAAAATAAAATTTCACATTAATGTGCTACAAAATTAAAATATTTTTAATATAGGATTGGTATGAGTCTATATCCTTTAATAAAATAAAATTTAGGAAATTTTTGGTGATTTTTGTTGATTTTTTCACCCTTATATCAATGTTTTAGAGCCCTGTTATCCATTTTAATGATTTGATTGACATCAATGTTTTTTTGAATCTACGGAAATAGAATTAATAATAAAATTAAAATTGACCCATATTTGTAAAATGGTTAACAATATATACCATATCTCCTTGAAATATTCAAAAAAAATTAATCAAATTCAAATCATTAAAAAAATATTAATTTATATTACATACAATTTAATAATTCTATAGACTATTCACACAGTTTGACTTTCATAACATCAATATAGTAATTTGATTTCAAAAAATACTTTTAAAAAACTAATATATTATATATATCTATTAAATTCATGGAATAAAAACAATCATTGAATTTGTATTACTTTTACCATTTTTAAAATCATTTAATTGATTTTTGTATTACATGATCATTAACTATGTTCACATAGTGTAAGAATTTAAGGTAATTATTAAATTGATAACAATTAAAAATAATTTAACATGATAAAAAATTAATTAATATTTTAAATAAACATTTTTAATCTAACATAAAAAATTGTATCACTCTCATAAAATATTATAGATATTAAATTCAAGAGTGTGATGTTTTGAATTTATCCTTTACTTAGAATAATATAAATATTTAATCAAAGTAAAGTGTCATGAAACGAGAAAAAAATTAGAATATAGGATGATTAAGGTTGAAAAAAAGTTATCTAATAAAATAAATACAAGTTTTTTTGTGTTTTTAATGTCTTTCCCAATAGTTTTAATCTTATTTTACCGGTTTTACCCTTAATGAGATGATAAATATTCACAACAGAAAAAATTCATAACAAAAAAAATAATGGGGAAATATTTACCAAATTTGAACCACCTGATTCCAAATATGGGATTTATTTTTCCATATTCATTTTCTATAAGTAATAAAAATCATGTTTAATATAAATTCATATAATTCAACAAAAAACAGTGTTTAAAAAATTAATCCAAAACATGAAATTATAAAAAAATCAAGTATAATGTTGATTAATATAAAATTAATTATATCATATATAATTAAAGGAGACTTCTGATAGTTTAATATCAAATTCAAACCATAATGGTAATTTTAAATTACATCATTTAATGAAAATAAATGACACTTTTATAAAAATCGGTATTTTCACTATTCACTTAAAATATGTATTTTTAAAAAAATAGAAAAAATACACATTAAGATAATATTGAAATGAGAATTTAAAAAATGATATCATTTTTATAAAATATAATTTGTATAAATAGAAGAAATTAATTATAATATTATCTCATAAAAAGAAATAAAATTATTTTTTGAAAAATATGTAGTTTTGAAGTATAAATTGAATTTATAGAATATTAATTAATTATATATCAACAAATAAATTTTATTTATATAAAACTTTTGTATATAATTTACATAATTTTTTTATTTATATTCATACCTCCAATTTAAAAACTGGGATATAAATAACACATTTTGATATTAATATTTTCATAATATATCATAATTCACCTAACTCTCAGTGTTGCATGTTAACACCCCTATCAAGAATATTATTTTTAAAGGATTGGCCTAGGATACCCTCACAAAAAATTATATTACCTGATCCACCACATACCTAATGAGCATACTTTATCCCCATGGGCCAATGACTAGCACTTGGGAATTAACAACAACAAGAGGGAACAATTTCTACGTACCTAAAGATGATAATTTGGAATATATATACAGATATAAAAAAGTTATATCAAATAAAAACCCATAATAAACATATATTTATAACATAAATAAGATATAAGAAGTGATACTACTCAATGTGATTAGAATAAAACCCAAATCACAAGTTCAACAATAAAGAACAACTAAAACAAGGACAACTAATCCAGGTGACGCTATGGGAAACATCCCACCCTCTCACCACTAGTTACCCATACCTAGATATTATAAAACCATGTCACCACACTATGTTTCCTTTTCTTTTCATAAATCAAAAGAGATAACCAAGTATAGAAACCGCTGAATGGGTTTAGTAAGGTGTGAGCTAAACAAGCTCGACAGGATCTCCCTCAGGTGTTCGACATAAAGGCTCCATATAAACAATCCTAGTATGACCATTTATCTAAAAACATGGAATGATAAATTATAAAGTAGATTATATAAAAACAATGGTAAATATTTTTATTTTTCCATAGTTCCAAAATCATATAGGAAAAACACTTTTAAATCATAATTTCCAAAAACATTTATCATGGTCAAATAATGTATATCAATGCCAGAACAATACAAATCTAGAATAGTAAAAGACAATAAAAGTGGTAAAATAGGTAAAGGATCACACTAGATTAGGATAATAGACTAATCATAACATAATAAATGACTGATTCACACCCAAGACCTTATAAAATAGGCCAACGGTGCATTAGATCATCCTATGGGTGAACCCACCCACCCCCACCCCCAAAATTCTAAATTATGTCCCTATAATAATGGGCCTATGGAGAAAATAAACACCCCAAGAGTGAACCACACTATAGTAAAATGGATGATGGCCCTAAACTACACCTTCCTCCTAAAAAACCAAGGATTCCAATGTGTTGTGTTTTCCCAAATCATTTCAAAAGGACTTCTCAAAAAAATTATTCTTTTATCAAACCTACTTTGAAAACTCATTTCACAATTCATTGAAAACACCCATTTTTCCTTTACCCTATCCGAGGGAGAAAAATTATTTATTTCAAATCCATTTACAAAAAATAGGAAATTATTTGAAAATTAATATATTGAACATGATAAATCACAATTCATTCAAAAAAAGGCTATGGATAAAACCACCTACTAGAAACTCAGGTTGCACACACCCCCAACCGGATCAACCACAAATTAATGGAAAAAATAAAAAATTAGAAACCTAAGAATTTATTCCCACATCATATAATCACATTCGAAAAACAAAATATATGGAAGATAGTATAGATCATAACATACACCAAATAATATTCACCTGCCACACCACAACCAATAAAGGACCTGCCCCCAAAATTTGATCACAGAATGCATGTAGAAGAAAAAAGAAATCATTAATAACATGTGGTCAATGAAAAATGTTGTCAAATCAAAAAACACATCCAATGTGTCTTTAATGACCAATAGAAACAAATAATACAAAAGGTCTCTTACTCAAAATAAATGACACAACCACCACGAAGATCAAATGTTGAACGAACTGATCTGGAAGGAGTGGAAATAAAAAAAATCACCTAGAATAGACTAGTTTTAAAGGAAGGATGTACCTTCCAAATGAAAAATAAGTTACACAATTAACTGATAAAAAAATACTAGGTATAAAGTTTTAATGTATTAAACATGTGGATTATGACGTAAATATTCCATAATACACATATTTCAAAAAACACATCACCTTGGTTTTATTTTATACTGAGTGGTGATCATACAACATAATCAAGGGTTTTATAGAATAAGAAAAATACAGCCTTAAATATTTTATGGCCTAATTTATTTACACAACTTGTTCAATGTGGTACATTTACATAATATTCTAAACACTTATGGTATAAATACCTCTTGTATGCATCACCAGCCATACAACCTAGCATAAAATCCCGAAATTACAACTACCTCTATAAACCTAAGATAAAATGTATTAAACATTAAAGTAGATATATCTTTTTACCCAAAATGTTATAATCTCCCCACCATAATACTTTTTTCCCTTGGAAAGTCATGTGGAATAACGGTTTTCTAGAGAGTTGTGAGGTCACATCTCCTTAATTGATGAATCATGTTCCATAGTCTTGTGAGAATATGATCTATGTCTCCATAACACTCTTAGAAATATGATAGATATCCCATGAAACAAATTAACCTTGGTATTGATGATCTCTACTGGTTTCTCTACAAATAAAATATTTTCCTCTAACATAATCTATTCCCAACTCATAACATGAGATGGATTGGGATGGTGCTACCTATGATGATATATGTGGAAAACATCATGAACACCTATTACTTAGCCATCAATTCCAACTGATAAGAAACATATCCAATCTACTCAATGAACTAAATTGGTACCATATATATCAAAGGTGCACTTCCCTTTTTTTCAATCCAACATTGATTCAACCGATGTGAAACTTCCAATAAAACTCGGTCACCAATAGAAACTCCAAAGGATTATGTTCACAATCTGTATATGATTTTTTTTTCAAAATATGAGTTATAAATAGATTACTACATGTGTCATGAATCCTTGATGACATCTATTGAATGATACTTTTCCCATAATAGAGAACTCTACCACCTCTTCCCAATAAATATGTAATCTAAATAGGTGAAAATAAAGACTCTAAGGGTTCCATTCTAATTCAAAACTAATAAATTTTATTATATTCATACTCAAGCAGCCTCATATGGCTATCCCATGATCTAATGAAATACTATACATAAATATGTTGTATATTCTCAATGATATGGATAATATGCTCTATCTAAACATATATCTATGGAAGGTAAGTTGTATTCAATATAACTCGATTCCCCATCTCCTCATAATTACTCTTCAAAAACTAGGATCTAAAATTATGACCCCTATCTAAAATAATAATAGTGGGAACCCCATATAACCTCACAAAATCCTATGCATATAGCTTACCTAGATTTTCAACCATGGAGATGTCCATGATCAGAATAAAATTTTCTAATTTCATCAACCAACCACCACCTAGATAGAATTATTCCCTTGAGAAATCCATGGTAATACAATAAAAAATTCCATAAACACCTACTCCCGTTTCCAAACTATCACTGAATGTGTAAATAGAAAACTATAAGGTTTTAAATGATCTTCCTTTATCTTTTGGAAGGTGTAACAATGGAAAACATAATCTACTATGTCATGATACATTCCCAGCCACTAGAAACACCGCCACATGTCACTATACATCTCCATGGTTCCCAGATGAACATCCCAGAAAAAAACTATTATAGTAAAAGAAAATTAAAACCTTAGAGATAGTGGGATGAAAATCCAACACCCAAAATAGAGAATACCATAATAAGGGATATACCAAATAAAAATGGTCTTGTCACCATCAAGGGTTTCTTTGATTTTTCTTAAGTCTTCATCCCACTAATAACCCTATAGATAGACTCAAAGATAGTTGATGATAACTAAGAATTGGTCATAACTATAATTATGTCATTCACTTGAGAGTCCATTTTCAATTGAGTGAAAAGTAACATCATGTTTCACTCTTCCTTTAATTCCATTACAGACTGTGATGACACTTTCCAATTGAGATAATTTCTGATGGAATTTACCTTCTTGTTATGTGCAGTCATCGATGATGAAAACATTGAAAAATCCTTAAATAATAACCAATAGAATATAGCCATACCAAGGAATATCCATGTCTTAGAGAAATTATATAGAACCTCCCATGATAAGATAACCTTCCCCTTCCCATGATCGGCTAATATACCACACTGAAAAATCACAGACCTCAAGAACATCACTTATTGTATCCATAAAATTTATTTTTAAAGCACTCCATATAGATGGGGACCCTTCATAGTTTCTGAAAATAGATTCATATGGTCCCAATGCTCATTTTCGGATATTTAGTAAATTGTAATATCATCTACATACATGATGAAAAAGGTTTCAATATACTTATGTAATATATGGTTCATAAAATTTATGAAAACTATTGGAGAGTTAGTCACACCAAAATGCATCTCATTATATTCATAATGGAAATACCTACTCCTAAAATCCTTCTTTGGTATATCAGACTGCCAAAACCTACACTGATAATAACTCAAACAAATATTGATATTTGAAAACCACTTTTTTCCATTTCAACTGATTAATCAAATCATTCATGCAGTGAAAAGGATACTTATTCTTAAACATTACCCAGTTCGACTTCAAATAAGTCTGACACAATCAAAGTTAACAATCATCCATCTTAGAAAATATCACGAGGGGTGTCTGTATAAAAACAATATGGTGAGAAAAAAATTCCCCATAAAATCTTCTAATAGAATCTTGATCTCTTTTAGATACACTAGTGGCATACAATATGTGGGTATCAAGATCAGATGCATATCTGACAATAGGTAGATCATAAAGTATACCTCCCATTATTGAGTAAGACCATAGAAGTCATTTGGTGAAGCATTTCGTAATTTTTGAACAACTATGGTATGATCAATGAGATAAGGAACAACAATGGGATCTAATGCAACAAAAAACAAAAAACTCCAAGGATTTGTGTAGGAAGGTCCAACACGACCAAACCACATATTAAACTCTCTCTAAATCGCTCAATATCTCATGTCATCAGTAAGGAACATAACATGAAAATGATAATATTTAATCTCAGCATGATGAGAAATAATCCAATCCATCTAGATGATGATGTCAAATAGATCAAGATGTAGAATAAGGAAATATCATACTAACTTCACTTCAACTTTTATATAGAACAAGAAGTACATTGAAACCCCTTCTATTTCCTCTTATAAAGAGATGTCTCTAACTCCATAAAAAAGAAATGAGATCTATTAGAATTTCAAACACATCAATAAAATGGGTATATAAAAATGATTGGGTGGTACCTATATCATATAAATTCATCACTATAGAAGATGCAACAAATATGGTAACTCTCACAATCATTGGGCCTATGACAACCACCATTAGAGACTCATCCACTATTTAAAGGTTCTTCACTCCTGAGTCTTCTAGATTTATCCATATAGACATTGAGGCTTCTATATATTCCATTGTTTCCTTTGTAGATGATGATACTTGTTCATACTAGTTCATAAGTATATTCTAATAGAATCATTGTAGATGGTTGTAGTGGCCACAACCATTGAAAATCATCATAGGAATGAAACAACAACCACAAGTGTGTAGGGCCTTGACATTGTAATAGAAAATCAAGGGAAAACTACTAGTTATAACTGATGATGTAGAGGAGGCTCACTTCTAGGAACCAGCTCCACCACTCCTATAATGATCACGACACTTCTTCTTCTTCTTAGGCATTCCACTAAAGATTTCACTATATATAATAGAAGGGGAAGAATAGAAAAAGTGTTCTCTCCCTATCCGCATCTTCCATAATTTTTCTATCTACCATCTCTTCATAGGTAAAAAATATTTATCATACAAACATGTGATATGATATCTAGTCTCTAACATTTCCAGTATTTATGATCCTTCACCCTATCATTCTTTACCAGCTCCAGATAAGATGAACCAGCTATGAAAACTGATTAGCGTAATCTGGAACTAAATAATATACCAACAGTAAATATAGGAACTATATAAACTTTTACATAATCATAGAATATGGATAGGACTAGTATAATAATAGGTTCTTTAAACCATTAAATTCTAAATCCCCGTGCCTGTCAAATTGTACCATGGAACCCCACCACCTCTTTATGGGACCCTCAAGTTTAAATTCTTCTCACCTGACATTGATATTCTTTTTGTATCCATGAATTCAATGATCTCATAGATCATTAATAGTTATTCCTCCACCATAGTGGTTTCATTTATAGACTTAAAGGATAGTGCCTTCTTGGATAGGAATTCATGATTTTGATCCTTTTCCCCTCTAACTCCTATATGTACCTCAATTGTTGGGTTCCAGATTTTCATTATATTTTTTTCAATGGCATTTACTTCTCGCATAACCTCCCCTAAAAGATTATAATCCAAAGGTGGTTTCCATTGACGATCATTTATTTCACCCTCTTGTTGAACCTTGGATGGTGGCTCAGAGGCATAATATTGCACACCAAAAACCCAATAATACAGTTATAAAATGCAATAGTCTCTGTTTAAACTAGAAATATCATAAATCGAAACTGAGATTAAGATCAAGAACTCAATATTGGGGACGCACATCCTAATATCTCATGGTAACATGAGTCTCATCATGAAAAGAGTTGGTCATGCACTCATCACAGCCTAACTCTCAAGTTAGAAAATAATATCCCTATTATAACAGATTTCCCAAGACAATAAATCCTGTGGAAAACCAAGATTTTTTTACTGAATTGTACTGAACTAATCTAAGATTCCCTAAACAATTAGTACCCAATCATATCTACCACATACCAAAAGGAAGTTCCTAATCCCCACTAGCTGGAGAATTGAACCCCAACATCAACTAAAACCAGAGAGAATAATTCCACCCAACCTAAAGCTGAATACATGACATATATATACACATAGAAAAAATAAATAGTAGATGAAAACTTGAATAAAAATGGATACCATAACTTAAAAAACAAAAGAAGTGATACAACTCAAATTAGTCAGAATAAAACCCAAAGTAGAAGTCCAACAAAATGGAAAAACTAAAACAAACACAACCACTTTATGTGATTATGTTGGAAAGATCCCACCATATCACCACCAGCTACCCATACCCACAAAACATAAAATTGCACCATATCACTGCAACACCTTTCCTTTTCCTGCATCAAAAGACATGACTAGTTCTATGCACCACTAAAGGTGGGCACAATGTCTAAACTAAATAGGATCAGTGGGATCACACCCATGTTTTCCATATCATGTCTCTATAAAAAAATCTAATTATTCTTATTTTAAAGGAAAAAATGGAATGATAAATGATAAATCATTGTATATCAAAATGATGATAAATATTTCAATTTATTTAGAGTTTGAAAATAGGCTAGGAAAAATATATTCAAATCATAATTTATATAAAAATTTATCAAAGAACAAGAATTTATATCAAATCCATTAAAATATAGATCCAAAGTAGTAAAATTCATGAAAAATGGTAGAACATTCCAAGGATCGCAACAGTTATAGCTAGTAGACTACTCATACCATAATAAATGACTGGTGTGCACCCAGATCCTTAGAACATAGACCTAAAGAGCAAAGGGAATCCCAGTGAGTGATCCCCCATAATAATGTAAACTATATCACTAGAAAAATGAACCTAGTATGGAGAGGAACACCCCATGTGTAAATCCCCCAACAGTCTAATTGATGATGGCACTAAGCTACACCTTCCTCCTAACTACACAAGGATTCTGATGTGCTGCATTTTCATAAATCATTTCAAAATGGATTCTCACAGTCAAAAAACATTTTATTTTATCAAACCTACTTTAAAAACCCATTTCTAAATGCTTTGAAAACACTAATATTCTATTACTAAAACTAATGGAAAAGGCATATTTTATTGAAAATATATTTATGCACACTAAAAAATCATGCCATATTATTTATAATTAATTTTATAAAACATGCTTAGTCAAAATTAATACAAAAATAACTAAATACATAACTACATACCTCATACTTGGGTCGCACATTCCCATAAAGAGATCCACCAACACTGTATGGAATGTAAAATACCAATAAAGGCACAAAAATTGATTCCATCATCTCAAAATCCCATTCTGCAAACAAAACAGATGATAGAGAGGATAGATCACAACATTCCCAAAATAACATGCACCTGATGCACCACAACCAACAAAGGACTAGCCTCTGAAAGTAGATTTCACAATAGATCTAGAAGGAACAAGGAAGAATAAAAAACATGTGATCAACACAACATGATTTTAGATATAAAATTCTTTTAATGAGGCTTATGTGACTAATGGAAATGAATAAGAAGAAAGGTCTACAATTGGAAAGAAGTGACTCAACGACCCTAGATACCAAATACCAAATGGGGTGATCTAGAAGGAGTGATGATACACAAATAACCTAAAAGATACTGAGATTATAGGAATTAATTTCCTATTAATTAAAGAATTATTTACCCAATAATCTTATAAAAAACTAGGTACGATGGTTTTACACCATAAACCTAAGGCTTATGGAATAAATCCCCCATAATCCACATATAGTGAAAATCACATCACCATGTGTTAATTTTATCTTTATCAATGATGTTATGTTATAAGTATGGGTTTTAAGGAGTAAAACCATTTTACTACCCAAAATATTTTATGGACTGAGCCACTTCTATAGCTTTTTCCATATTACACATTTTTGTTGCAACCTAAACACATACATTGTTAAGTCCTTCTGCCTAAAAAACTAGCCACAGTACCCTGCATAAACTCCAAAAATGAAAACTAGACCTCCTAACCTAAGTGGGAATCTCTTAAAACAAAAAATATAAATTCCATTTATCCATGATGTTAAAATATTATTTTAAGCTAAATTTTTTGGTTGTTACATTATACTTGCATTAAAGAAATTATTTCTTGGTAATTTTATCTCATTTATGAAAAAAGTGTTTAAAATATTTAAAAAAAATCTAGAGAGTGAATGATAAAACAAACAATCATGAATGGAAAAACCTTTTTAATGTTTAAAAATACCATTTTAAGAAACCCGCATCATAATAATTCATAATAAAACATCATTTTGAAAACTAAAAAAGGTAAATATAAAGGTCACATGAAATAACACATATTTATGTTCTCAACTAAGTTGAGAATTCGTATAAAGTGAAAATATAGATATGTAGGTGAAAAAATAATGTCCATGGAATAATAGTAAGTCATAAAAAACATGGTCATGAGAAAGTTAGTAACAAGAAAACCATAAATCAGTAGGGAATAATGAAACCATCGATTTATCATAAATTAAGGTAATATGGAAACATTTTAATTATAATATCCTTTTCCTAGATTTAAGGGATTCATTTAATATTAAGATAAATAGCATAAAAAATATACTTACTTGATTTATTCTAAATATATATGAACAATTTCATCTCTTTTATGCTTCAATCAATTTAAAATATTATCTTTTCTGTTACATTAATAAATTAATGTTCAAAACAAATTTTTTATGCTTGCACTAAAATAAACTTATAAAATTTCATAAAATAAAAAAAAAGAATAATAAGTAATTCCTTATGTTTTTATAAATTAATCAAAACCATAAAATTTATAACAAGGTAAAATAATATTCAATATTAATAAACCTTCTTATGGGTATATATTTCTTTAATCTTTAATGCGTAAATAATAACACGAAAAGTTTAACTTAAAAATTCAATAAAAAATATTCAAAATATGCCTAGAAAATATTGATACCCAAATATTAGAATGATCGGATCTCCTATTTTTCTATGATTAACATAATAATTATCTCCAAATAAAAACAATCACCTTTAAAATTATATATCAAAAATTTATATTCCTTAATCATATAATCTCAAAAAATATGTTAATGTTTTCTATAAATAACCTAAATCACAATAAATCCACAATAAAATCATATACGATTCCAAAATATAATTTAGTATTAATTACTTTAATAAACTCCCATATTATCCAAAAATAGTTTAATTAATGATATAATATTCAAAATATAGTGAATTTATTAAAAAATAACTTTATTCTCTTAGTCACTAAATGAAATTCCAATACCATGGTTATCTATATTATAAGACATATACTCAAAAAATGTAATAATAATTTTATCCAAATAAACTATAATTAACTCAACGTTAATGATCATATGAACCCTAATGTTTATGAATACCTTTCAACTTATTTCCAAAAAATATAAAAGTATTCTTCAGTACATAATAATATTATTAAAAAAAGTTAAGAATAAGGGTTACATATACCTCAAATATTTATGAAAAAACAATAAATGTTCCCTAAAATTATCAAATCATATAAATACTCCAAAGGTACTAACGTCTTTAATAAAATACCACTATAGTGTAACTCTCAAAACCATATATATAGAAACTTTTAATCATTAAACATTCTTCATAATCCATTATACATTCTTTTGTATATTATATCTTTATACTTCCATCATATAATAAAAAAATATGAATCATGTCCTAAGATTCATCATCCAATGGCCCAAAGGCCTTCATTTTTTATTAATTTTTGATAATCCACCTTTCAAGGGGTGAGGTGGAACCCTTACAAGTCCCGTAGGCATAAGTTTCACAAGTACCATAGGCTTAAAACAGTACATAAAACCGAGACTAAATTCTTTGAATTGCTCCTCCCCAGTATCTTCTTCATGAAATAAACTCTCCACCTTCGCATGGTTCTTTGCATAGGACTTCTCATGCATGCACAGGCTTGTCTCAATGGAAGGTGACATACCCTTTCATTATTGCAATCCTTTTAGCTTCTACTATGGTAAATGCTCCTTGCTCCTCCTCCTTCTAAAGTTTGTTTCTTTGTATGTTGTTTGGATTACATCTTCACTTAAGGTGGCCCAAAGGCCTTGAAGTTTCTTGAAGGCCTTATTGGACCAAATTCCTGGGTGGTCCAAAGGCCTAAAAGGGGTCGGGGACAAAATCGGTGGCCCGAAGGCCCAAACGATAGAATATTACTAGCTACTACAGTGCTAAACAGTTCCTACTATAGTTCTACACAGTACCTGCTACAGTACTGCTACAGTTCCCTGGAAATTTGCCTCCGCCTGGATTTGATCCTGGGACTCTTGGATGCACTTAAGGAGTCCACACCAACTGGGGAGAGTCTCATGTGCTTTGTCCTAAGATTTATCAATTTCAATCTATTAATGTTTACTAATTTAAACATTAATATCTTATACCTTTTAAATATAGATCACCATTCATTCCAATCCAAATTTTAAATGCATTGTCCCATGATCTACTAGGTAGAGTCCATACATGTTTATAAATCCTTATAGCTTTACCAAGTTCCCCTTTTTCCTTCCTCTATGTAAAATCATTGAATATTGATTGAAATGGATGTTCATATATATTGAAATTTTTAAACAATCAAATGTTTTTAATATATAGCTTTGAGACATCACCTCGAACATGTTTCAAAAAATACATTATGTAATTCCCTGACACAATATGATTTTTTTTAAAAGTAATTTCAATATCTTCAATATATTGTGATGCATGAAACACTGGTTTTAAATAAACATGATACTCTATTAAAAAATTATTATTTAAACATGGATATTATAACCAAGCCATCTTTTTTCTGGATATGAATAGGAGTAACTAAATTACCATAATTATATGGTTTATACATGTATAAAATAAATTCAATGGCTCTATAATTATTATAAATAACGTACGATCTATTTAAAATAAAGAGAAATGTTTTCTCAAAAAAATGTATTTTTCTAAAAGGTAGTTTAGTTTCACTTTGAACATATAATTTAAAATTAATTTTTACTAATTTAAGGAATTTTATTTTTCAAAATTAATTTAATTTTAAAATATTCATATTAATATCATCATAGTGTGAATTATTTGGATTTTTCAAAAAATATTCATTTTTTATGAATATTGAAAAATAATGTTTTTACAAAAATATTCTTGTTTTTAAAATAATTAGAAGACCCTGTTTATTATAATGTTTTTTTAAAATTTAAATTATTGAAATTATATATTAATTTATCCAAATTAGTTCACTGGAATCAATTTCCTATTAAAATTTTATATAAAAACATTTCAACTTTCTCAATGTTTTTATTTTGAAAAATCATTATTTCAACATGCCTACAGGTTTAATGTAACACCCTGAACCGAGAAGCCCAGGGATGGTGCATTATTTCAATATAATGGAATTATTATAAGGAATCACATCCCAAAGGACCAATCAGTTTATCAGTCTTTGAAAATAGATAACATACATGAATCTTACATTACAATTTAAAACATAAAATAAAACATGGATAATCCTTTGATAACTCCATTAATATTCTTGACAAACCTTAAATATAAATAATAATAAACCTCTTGGCATCCTAGGAAAATATAACATCAGAAATGGGTGAGCTCAGATGCTCAGTAAGGGTAAAAAATATAGCGGAAGTTATCATAAATAAGCATAAACTTTTATAGAAAGGTATAAAACTAAAACAAAAGACTTTTAAATATATTCTTCAGAAAAAATATAGAAATAATAAATCAAATAATGTCATTTAGACATTCACAAGGACATTCCACTAGTCGAATAATCACATGTAATATCAATAACTAATCTCATAATGAGGGAATGAATAATTCTAGGTATCATAACTATACCATCAAGGCCTTGTGCCAAAACCATACATAACCATGCCATCAAGTCCTCGTGACAAGATGATAGTTTGTCTCATGATACCTACTGATGCCTCAAGGGGCTATATCAGGCCCCACCCATCACTTACTAAGTCTAATTCATTCCTCTTATGAAAGGGTTAAAACATAACCAACCTAAACATTCACATTAAGACTAGAATATGAAATTTTAATACATTAACCATAAACCATGAATGTTATCGAGATCGAAAATACATTATCCAACATATCATAAACCCTTAAATATAATATGGTAGATTTTTTTCATAAAAAATAAATCTTAATTAAGAATACAAATCCGACAAAGGATGTTTACATAGATGGAAAATAATCCATTAAAATCATTAAGATTATTTGAGATAAATATTCCTTTTTTAATTTAAAAACATTAAATGTCATTAAATTTAAAAAATAAGGCATTTAAAATATATTTTTTAATCAAAGTGTCCCATACCACTTTAAATTTTTTAAAAGGAATTAACATTTTAAAACATTCATGTTCGTATAAATAAATCCTGAAAACCATTTTGAAAACATGGACATTAATGAGATAAATTTAGAAGAGTAAATCTATAAAACATTTAAAATGATGTTTTATTTTAATATTCCCTTAAATAAAAACTGAAAAATATTCCTTTTGAAAAAAAATTTATGAATCATGGAAATGGATGATAAATATGTCCCAGTAAATACTTACACTTAAACAATCTCAGATAATAATGAGATTGTAAAGTTAACCCTTACCTTGAACATTCCTTTAGTTGAGGGTGAATTAAAAACCTGTATAATGGTTAAATAATGTTATAAAACTATACCAAGACCATATATATATTTATGATATTATAGATGATCCTCTTATATTGTTTTGTTAATAATATTTCAGTATTACTACTGTTTCGGGTGTCAACTGCTTCATTTTCCTAGGTATGTTTTTGTTGTGTAAGTCATGTGTATTATACATAGGGCATATTGTATTCATATACAAAATTATATTAACTTCATAAATATTATATTTACTCATAATATGACTTTTATAATCATTATTGAATAGTTGACGGGGATAATGAATCTCATCATGTCATGGAGATGGTAAGTCATTCGTACGCACAAGCGACGGTATCATTCCTTTAATAGTTAAACGGTTTGGAATTGGATTATATATTAATTATAAAAAATATTTATTATGTAATATTAATTATTTATATCTGTTATTATCATCATTATACTCATCCAAATAAATTAGTTTTGATTAATAAATTACACCACATCATGGAGACGGCATGTTGTACGTACGCACACATGATGATATTATTATTCATAGGATGGAGAAAATGAATATGGTTGTCCCATAATTATAATAAAATTTCATCATGTATAAGATACTTGATTTTTTACTTTATTATGGAACCAACATAGGAAGATGAAGTGGAATAAGAAAAAAACTTTGAAAGAGTTGATAAAATAATTACCTCTTCTTCATTGGACTTCCTTTGGATCTCATTTTAGAGACACTAGAGATTGTATTTTTAAAATAAAATGACAACAAAAAGTTAAATAAGAATGTTTATAAGAGAATTGGTAAGTTTTTTGTTGATCTATATTGAACAAGGTGATGTGAGGAGGTGTGGAAGGAGGGGCCTTTTTGTAAGAGAGAGGAGGGGCACTTTAGGGAACTCCAAAAATATTAAAATATAATTAAACTATTCTAGAACCAAATAATTACAAATGGAACATAAATTAAAATTTTAATATATTCTAGAAAATATACTATCCCAATGTCATTAATTATCATTTTTTTGATTTATTAAATAATTTAATAATAAATTAATTGAATAAGATATCATTATTGATAAATTTAATACTTTTCATTTAATTTGACTTAAAATACAATTAAAAAAGTGGGAATTAGAATGTATTGATTTAAAATATCTATAATATATCTTATAGATCTAGTAAATTCATTATGCACATTAACTATTAAAAAATATCAAAATTAATATTATTAAAATCATTTGTTCTATTTTTATGTTAATTCAATAAATATTGTTTTAGAATTGAAGATACTTTTAAGGTAATTATATAAATTCTAAAAATTAAAAATAAAACATTATATTGGAATAAAGTTCATTTATATAAAAATATATATTTATATTTATTCATATCTTGATTTTGTCCCTATTTTCACACATAAAAGATATTAAAATACAACATAGTTATATTTTGTAACCATATTTGATTTAAATAATATATAATTTATTTTCATGGAAAAGTGTCCATTAAAAAACTAAAAATGTATAAAATTTGATAAGGATAAAATCTTCCTCATCCAGTAAAATTTTGACATGTTTTGGTTTTATTTTAAACCTTATAAAATTGATTTACCCTTAATTAATCTATTTGATTTTAATTGTAGTAATAATATTCTAAATATTAAAATGTTATTGATATTTACTTATATGGTGTAAATTGTCCATAAATAGAATCTTTATGAAATTTTAAACCTTATAATTATCACTATGTAGTTTTTAAATATTTTTTTGATTTATAAATAATGTAATAAAATGTTATTTTTATAAAATATCACTAGTGTCAATTTTGACAATATTCATTTCTTTAACTTTTAATCAAATCCAAATAGAAAATAACTTCAAAAAAACAATTGAATATACTTCTAAAATTTCGTATTCACTTTGATAATTCATGGAGCATCTTAATTAATTCAAATTATATTTCTTTTAATATTTTTAAACCCATTTATTTGATATTTATATTATTAAAACAATTCTTACGTTAGTATTGTGTCATTCTTAATGGTAATTATTTAATATCTAAAAAATTAAATAAATTACTATTATGTTGGAAATTATTTTATATTTCCGTATAATATTTATAATCTATGCTTTCTCTAGGTTATCCCTATATTAAAATTAATGTATTTATATAAAATTAGAGTGTGACATTCTGTTACAGTAATTGATTTTTATAATATTCAAGTCATATTCATGGAAAATGTGAATTAAATAATTCAATTCTGAAAATTCGATTATAAGGGTCTAATTTTTTCATCCAATAGAATTTTTACTGGTGTTAGGATAATTTATATTGTCATTTTTATCTTTAATTATCTGATTTACCCTTAACTATGGTAATAAAAAATTACTAAAGTTACTATTTATAATATCAAAAAAATATAAGAGAACTATTTAAATAATTTGGACTCACTGATTAAAAATATGGAATCCATTTTTTAAAATTCAAAACCTATAAGTTTCTGTAATTAATTTAAAATAAATCATGTTGTTGGAATGAAAAACAAGTTTTTAAAAATTAATATGTTGCAACAGATTGAAATGTTTTTAAATTTTAATTCAATTTAAAATTAATGAAAATCATATAAATTATATTAAATGATAAAAATATATTCTATTTATAATTTAAAACCATTCAATAATATAATTTAGCAACATGAATTATTTAGATGAAAAAAGTTGTTTTCAATTAAAATTTAGTATATTTTTACTATTCATTAAAATGTCAAATTTATCAGAAAAATGTAAAAAAAATAGTTGAATGTAAATTTTGATATTAAAAATTCAAAGAAGAATTTTATTTTTTTCAAATTTAATATATATAAGTTTCAAATATTGGATTTAATGTTGATTTTCTAATCAAAGGCAGCAAAACTGCATTTTTTGAAAAATACCAATCTTATTTGAAAAATTGAATTTTTTTTAATTATCATGTGTAAAAAATACATAATATTAATGTTAAAATTATATGGAATATATAAAATTAAAAAATTTCTTAATAATATTCATAACTACTAATTTAACTTCTAGGTAATATATTATATTATATATTGATATTTTATTAATATATTATTGTTTGGTAAAACTGGGCCTTAGCCAACTAATTGTTGTGTGTAGCATAATAGTAACATATTGTTGTGTAAAATGAAATAAAGAAACAAAATTAAATTTATTCAAAAATTAGAAGGCTATAAATTCAGGGGATTCCACATTCTCTATTCCTTTAATACATTTTGTCCTCACAATTTGAAATTAAACTTACAAAAATAAAAGGTTGATACTAAAAAAATACATTTGTGGATAATCCACAAGATAAATACGGTTAATAAAATATAACATTAATAAGAGGGAAAGGGAAATGTGAAGGTCACTAGAAAATTACTCTTTGGAATATTAGAACATTATTGGTAAGTAGAGATACATATTTAGAGGGGAAATGTAAATATTTATAGGGAGTGATTAAGGTCGTAAATCACAAACAGATGAACAATAAATATAAAAATTGAAGGTCTCAAGGCCATAAATCTTTGATGATTTGAAATACCATCGGTTCAATAAAAATTAAGGTATTAGGATAACACATTTTTGTAGATACTTTTTTCTTGAATTTGAGGGATTATTTTGTTATATAGATATGAACTTAAGAGAACTTACTTGATTTCATTTCCTGTAATAAGCATAATCTCATAATTTGGTTATGATTCGATCTATTTTCACTTCATCACTTACACCTAGAAATAAGTGTTCGTAATGAATTTTTCACGCTTGAAGCACTTATGATAAATCATAATCCATGATAGTATTCCCTTCATCCTCTAAATGTGTACTAAAACCAAAAAGGTTATCCCAAATTATCCATTGAATCATACTTAATCCTCAAACAATAATATCTGATGTTCAAATTACTCCATTCCAACCTTAAGACTTTTCCAAAATACTTCTGTCCAAATTTACAATCCAAAAAGTTTTCTATAGTCCAAAATCAATATCAACATCATATTACCCAAACAACATAATGTAGCTCTTATTTTCATATACTAAATATTTGATCACCTTTAAATCCTTAATGAAAACTTTTATGCTTCCAAATCCTTAAATAATAAGTAATGTAGAACATTCTTTATATATCTCATGAATCTTATAACCATAGAACTATTGATGTAATAATTCTTGAATCCAGGTAGAAAATAACCTTAATCATTCCACATCACTCTTAAACCATTAAAAACACTTCAGTATATTATTCTTTAATACATATTTTATATAAGTTTTCTTTTGTAGCTTCTTCATTATCAGTAGTATAACTATTACTTGTATAACCTTTATTATTCTAACCATTGACCAAAACTCAATGCATAATTTGAGAAACACTAATAATATTGATGTAGTCATGAAGAATCTTTTATAGGATCTATAAAAGGTGGAATATTCTTCTAAATTCATAAGTCTATAAGATTAACCAAGGTTATCCATTACCAAATCTAAAAGATGGTATCCTATACTTATACTTATCCTCACAGTCTATCTTAGGGTTATGATCCCAAGTCTATGTTTTCTAAATCTTATTTAAAAGGTTTTTGATAAACATTCTCTGATACCAATTGTAAGGCCCCAAACCTAGAATCCTGAATCTAGTGCCTTATTTTAATTCATTTTCATGATTACAAGTAATCACACCCTGAAGGACTAATCATTTTAGAAGTCTTGGAAAATAGATTACATGAATGAACCATACATTTCAATTCAAAAAATAATATAAAATATGGATAATCCTTTGAGAACTCCATTATTTACCTAGCTTAAACCTTAATATAAATCAAAATAAACATCTTGGAATCCTGTGAAAATAAAACATAAGAAATGGGTGAGCTCAGATGTTCAGTAAAGGTAAAAAATATAGAGGAAGCTATTATAAATAAGCATAAACTTTTAAGTAAAGGTATAAACCTAAAAAAAAGCCTTTTATACAAAATATTCATCATAATATGGAAATAATAAATCAAATAATGCAATTTAAACAATAACATTGATATTTTACTATTCAAATAATCACATGTAATATCAATAACTAATCTCATAATGAGGGAATGAAAAATGTCAGACATCATAACCATACCATCAAGGCCTCATGCCATGACTATACATAACCATACCTTATAGTCCTCGTGTCAAGACACTGGTTTGTATTATGAGACCTACTGATGAATCAGGGGTCTATAGTAGGCCGCAACCATCACTTAATATGCCCAATCCATTCCTCTTATGAAAGGGGTAAAACATAATCAATATAAACAATAGTATTAAAACTATCATAAGAAAACATAATACATTAAACATAAAACATGAATGGTATCTAAAATAAAACATCCATGGTAAAAATATCATAAAACTTTTAATATAATATTGTATATTTTATCAGAATAAATCAATCTCATTTAAGCATAAAATCCAATAAAGGATGTTGACATAGATGAAAAATAATCTAATAAAATCATTAAGTTTCTTAGAGATAAATATAACTTATTTACTTTGAAAACATTAAAAGTAACTCTATTTATAAAATAATTTATTTAAAAGATCTTTTTGAATCAAAATGTCCCATACCACTTTGAAACTTTTTAAAAAAATTAACATTTTAAATCATTCATGTCGATATAAATAAATCCTTAAAACCATTTTGAAAACATGGACATTAATGAGACAAATTTAGAAGAATACATCTTTAAAACATTTAAAATGATTTTTTATTCAAATATTCCATTACATAAAACCTTAAAAATATTCCTTCTAAAAAAATTAGGAATCATGGACATGGGTGATAAATATGTCCCAGTAAATACTTACGCATAAATAATCTCTGATAATAATGAGATTGAAAAATTAACTCTTACCTTGTAATTTCTTTTAGTTGATGGTTCATTAACCACCTGTATAATGGTTTAATAATGTTATTAAATTATAACAGGACCATATCCATATTTATGATATAATATATGATCCTATTACATAGTTTGGTTAATAATATTTCATTATTATCATGGTTTAGGGTGTTAACTACTTCATTTTCCTATCCATGTTTTGTCATGTAAGTCATGTTTCTTATACATATGAAATATTGTATTCATATAAAGAATGATATTAGGTTCATAAATATTATATTTACTCATCATATGAATTTTATAATCATTTTTGAATAGTTAACATGGAGAATGAATCTCATCGCGTCGTGGCGACTGTAGGTTGTATGTACTCACAAGCGATGGTATCATTCCGTTAACGGTTAAATGATATTTAATTGGATTGTATATTAGTTATATAGAATAATTATTATGTCATATTCATTATTTATCTCCATTATACCCATCATTATATCCATCCAAATAAATTAGTGTTTAATAAAAACTTACACCACGATGTGGAAATGATAATTCGTACATACGTACACATTGTGATATTGTTATTCGTAGAATGGATAAAAGGAAGAAAATGGTTTTCCCATAATTATAATAAAACTTCATCATGTATAATATACTAGATTTGTTACATTAATGTGGAACCATCAAAGTAAGAAGAATTGGAAGAAGAAAATAACTTTGAAGGAGTTTATAAAATAATTACCTCTTCTTCATTGGACATCCTTTAGATCTCATCCTAGGGACACTTGGGATGGTCTTTTTGAAAGAACAGGACCTCCAGGAGTTAAATAAGGTTTTTAATATAATAATTGGGCTGAGGTTAGTTGATCTAGGAATCACAAGGTGGTTTGAGGAAGTGTGGGAGGGGGTCTCTTTTTATAAGAGAGGGGAGGGGAACTTTAGGAAACTCCAAAAATATTAATATATAATAAAACTATTCTAGATCCAAATACTTAAAAATGTCCCATAATTGAAAATTATAATAAATTCTCAACCATATACTATCCCCTTGTAGTTATTTATCATTATATGATTTTTTTAATAATTTAATGATAAACTAATTTAATAAGATATTATTTTTATTAAATTAAATCCTATTCATTTAGTTTTTTTAGAATAAATCCCCTAACCATTTATTAAATGAAATAAAAAGTACAAAAATGAAGGAAAAAGGATGCAGACAAGAATCTTTCCAACATCCAGAATTCAGTTCCTGTATAAAAAAGACAATTACATATCATAGTAATCATATCCTTCACCACATCCATAGTCAGGAATTTCCTCTGTAGTAGTTGATTCCCATTCGGAATTCGTTTCATATTTCTTCAAGATATTTACATACTTCTCTATGATCTTCAACTGTTTCAAAGCTAAATCCTCTTTGTTGGAATGTGCACTACCTTTCTTATACACAGGTATAGATAATATTTCCTTCATAGATGAAGACCTAGTGTTCATCAGCTTTGGAAGGTAAGAGTAATCTTTCCTTGCCTTCCTCCTTGGTGGCATAGACTTAATTCCTTTTTTTCAGATGCCCTGCTTCGTCTGCCTTGAACAATGTCACTATAATATTGTATGATGATTCTATTATTTTTTTGTCACTATTAGAATATCTTCCCCAATTTCTGGTTCTTTTCATGGAGGCAGAATTATTGACTCTACCATCCTTCCTCACCAAGACATTTTCTACAGCATCCAGGATCCCTCTTAGTTCTGACTTCTTGTTATATTCAATCGATGCAAGCGGTTACTTTTCCACAATTCCATGACCATCATGAAATTATATTTCAAATTCACTCATAAAAAACTCCAAATGGGTATTGGGAGTGATCTACACCATTTCAGACAATTGAGGTCCCACCAACACAATAGGAACCTCCTCAGATTCCAAGAATGAAAACCTATTGCCTGTTACACCACGGCCTTGCACCTCATGCCTAGAACCTAACTACAATATAGAGAAGTCAACACCACTTTCCATCGCGGATAGATTTCCAAAGCCAAGGTCACTTTCCAACCTCTCAAACACTCACTTCACCTATGGGTAAGCATACACATGCACCTCCTTCACTCCACTTCCATTTGTTGGATCCTCTGCGGGGTTCCCCTGCCACATTTCTTGCACCTCCACTTCATCCAACGATTGATTAGCCACTACTACAGCCAAAGATTCATCATCCACTACATCCAATGGTTCATCAGTCACAACATCTCTATTTCGATCACCTCCAGCAAAATTACCCTCATTGTTTCCCTCCACCGCCAATTGCACCAGCCCAGGATCCTCAAGTCCAGCACTTGACTTCCCCACCACCGCATCACCAGATCGATCCTCTCCATCACAAACACCCTCACTGCTACCTTCCACCACTAGATGCACCGGCCCAGGATCCTCAAGCCTAGAATTTTCCCTCCACTCTACAACGGATGGATCTGACTCATCTTCCCATTACGGAAAACCAACTTCGTGTGGCCAAAGTGCAAATAGGATGAGCAGTACTGCATCCAGGATTCAAAACGGACCTCTTGTTTCCACCAAAAATATTTACCATCAGTTATCCAAACTCAATTTACCAGAGACCTCACAACAGCAACCTCAACGTAGATCTGCAGACAAATTGGATGACACGCCACCTCAGTACGAAGATCTGAACACAAATATCGTCCCACTATATTCCCAATAACACACAAAATGGAAGGATTCTGAAAGGAAAGAGGTAAACCATGGAGTCTTACCTACGTCGCAATCATTGAAGGGTCGCGCCTCATGTGGAAATCAAAGATTCAATGAAAAAGGTAGAATGATGAGCCCTTGCATCGTCGAGGAGCCCTGGACTAGGCATCAATCAAATCCTCTTCCAAATGAAACCAGATCATGAAGTGATTCTGGTCAAGAAAACCAACAACTGCATGCTTCCCCAAATTCTAAGCTTTAGTAATGAACTGGTCAAACACATCCACTGAAGGCTGATTGAGCAGTAAGCAAGCTAACAGGATGAGAAAACACAGATTTGAGGCACTATTTATCTCCGACGGAGGTAGAGATAGAATGGCAGCCTCGAAAAAAAGACCAGGAACCTTTGGAGACAGTCAGATTCTCGGGAAGGGATAAGAAGGATTGAGCGAAGCTGGGATTTCCCAAAACCAAATATATCAAAATTAATATTATTAAAATCATTTATTCTTGTTTTTATGCAAATTTAATAAATATTGTTTTAGAATTGAAGAGACTTTTAAGGTAATTATATAACTTCAAAAAATTAAAAAAATTATATAATGAAACTAACATCATTTATATAAAAATAAACATTTATTTTCGTTCATATCTTGATTTTGGCCCTATGTGCACATATAAAATATTTTAAAATACAAGATAGTGATATTTTGTAACTATATTTGATTTAAATAATATATAATTTATTTTCATGAAAAAGTGTCCATTAAACAACAAAACATTGATCCAAATGTGATAAGTATCTAATACTATTCATTCAATAATTTTTGGACATGTTTTGGTTTTATTTTAAACCTTATAAATTTGATTTACCCTTAATTAATCTATTTAATTTTAATTATAGTAATAATATTCTAGATATAAAAAAGTTGTAAATATTTACTTATGTTGTGTCAATTGTCCATAAATGGACACTTAATGAAATTTTAGACCTTATAATTATCACTTTTTAGTTTTTAAAATTTGTTATGATATTTAAATAATTTAATAAAATGTTATTTTTATAAAATATTAACAGTTTCAATTTTGATACTATTAATTTCATTGAGTTTAAATAAAATAAAAATAGAATATAACTTTTAAAAATCATTTAATATACTCCTAACATGTCATAGTCACCTAGAAAATTCATGGATCACCTTAATTTATTCATATTATATTTATTTTAATATTTTTAAAACCATTTATTTGATATTTTTATTAATAAAATAATTTCTTCATCACTATTGTATCATCATTAATGGTAATTATTTAATCTCTAAAAATTATAAATAAATTACTATTATATAGGAAATTATTTTACCTTTCTATAGACTATTTATAATTGATATTTCCTCTAAGGTGTCCCTCTATTAGAATTAATATACTAATATAAAATTATATTGTGACAGTTTGTCACATTCATTGATTTTTATAATATTCACAACATATTCATAGAAGTTTCCTATTGAAGAATTCCATTTCTAAAATTACATTATAAGGGTCTAATTTTGTCATCCAATAGGATTTTTATAATTGTTAGGTAAATTTATAGTTCTATTTTTATCTTTAATTACCATATTTTTCCTTAACCACGACAATGAAAAAATACTATTTCTTATGAGGTTTGACTTTTCTTATATTCTGAACTTGTTGGATTCCCAATTTTTCCTTAAAATTTCTTTCTAATAATAAAAAATATATTTATTGGTATAAAAAGATTACATAACTGTCCTCTCCCCCACTTGTAAAATTCCATCAACTATCCTCTCTGTTACACACCTCTTGTAATGACCTGGACCCCTCCGAGCAATTCCTTTTAAAAAAATAGTGTTTGGGGGTGTTCTAGGTCATATTGGTGACTTGTTCTGAGAGTTATCCAAAAATAAAGTTTGAACCGTCGGCATCAGTGAGTCAGGGGAGTAGGCATCGGGGAGTCAGGGGTTTCGGTATTGGTGAGTCGTGTGCATATGCGTCGATGTGTCAGGGGAGTCAAAATCGTTGAGTCAGGGGTGTCGGCGTTGGTGAGTCAGGTGAATTGGCATCAGTAGGTCGATAGGTCAGGGCATTGGTATGTCAGGGTGTCGGTAGGGCGAGGCATCGGTAGGCCATGGCGTCGGTAGCTCAGTGTCAGTGGATCAGTGTTAGTAGGTCACGTCGGTAGATCACCGGCCAGTGGCTCATCATCGGTGACTCACCCATTGGTGCCCCATTTACAATTCTTCCAATTTTTCCCAGTTTTCCAGTTTCACCCCACTTACATTTTATTTGATGTAAATCGAGGTTAAATTTCTTTTGGGCTTTTTAAATGGTGTTAAAAAAAATATTAAGTATATATTTAATATCCTAATGCTCTTGGGACTTTGATATATTCAAACCATTTGATATTTACCATGATCCCATGATGAATGGCTTTTCAAACCATTCTTCCTTTAATATAGGATCTGTCTCTTCAAATCCAGGATCTTCCATTCCAAGTGTGTTTTTTCCCTCTTGGTGCACCTAGATACTTCCTCCCTAGACTAGTCATGCACCTATTCTAGATCTCCTCTTGCTTAGTTTTCTTGGATTTCTTTCCTACGACTCACATGATCCCCTATTCTTGGCTCAAAGAGGAGCTTTGGTCTCCTATTGTTCTAAGTATGGATTTCTTCTACCTCTCTTTAATTGTGCATAATGAGGGGTGGGTGTACTAACGATTCCTTGTGAAGAACAAGTGAATTGTTTTCTTAAAACAAGTAATAAATAAGAAGGGAATATAAACCAGCTAGGAGTGGTTTGATGTGATCTTCTGTTTTAATTATTATATTTGATTATTTTATGGTTTTTTGTGGGTGTATTCTTTTTGAAAATCATGTCTGTTAGTGGTATTTTCTTTTACATAGGTGATATTCTATTTTGATTATGATGCTTTAATAAATGGATATAAAATGAAATCTATTAATCACGTATACTGGGATAATTGAAATGAATGTCGTTGGACCAACCCTGTTGTTTGATCACCCCAGTTATTTTAAAAGTGGAATTAAAAAACCTATATTTATAAACCATAATATGTTTTATTTTAATTGTAATTATTGTGGGATTTGTGTGTGGGGTGGTAAGGGGGTGTTGGTATCACTGCTTGAGAGACTGATTGATTGGGGAGTGGATGGACTTATAGGTAGTGGCACTGCCTTTGTATGTGTTGTGGCCATCAAGAGATGATGGGCAGTGGGACTACGGTGTGGTTATTAACTTTTTATAAAGTGTGACTACATCTAGGGAATGTTTGGATAGCAGGGCTGCAGGACAGGGTTGTGAGAAAAGGATTGTGTGGTATAACTTTGAATAATGATAGTTATAAATAGTTTAACGGGTGTAAAGAAGGATGAGATATGTGTAATGGGATGTGGGTTAGTTTTTGTTTGTGGTTTTTATAAATGTGTGTTAAAGTGGAAGTACTTTAACTTGGTCCCTCTTCCCTTATTCAATGTTGGCAGTACCGAAGAACGAAGCGAGTTGGTTGGTGTGTGTTTAGTTAACCAGGATCTTCACCTTCTGAGTTGGTTGTAGATGATGTGATGGGTATTTTTCCAAGGTATTTTTGGAATAAAATAAATTGAACCCTCTAAATAAATAAATGGAAATTTGAGTAAACGAAAAAGGGGTTGGGTTATGCTTTAGCAGTGGTTGTTTGTGTGGTTTTGCATATAGGCATAGCAACAAAATATATTTTAGTGGTCTAGTTATTTGATTTGGGAACCTATAGGTTGGTATGACTATTTGTTTACTTATATGTATAAATTATAGTTCCTCATGGTTTTTATATACACCCTACCCTTATTGAGTGCCATGTGTTGAATACCCTCATTTCATGGGGGAGGACGCCTTTCCCAATATCTCGATGGGAGGATGGATGACTATTTACTGACTTTCTTCCTTGTACCCTCTTCTAATTCTTACCACATGAGCGTATTCGGGCAGGCTGTAATGGATAGCGGCTAACTATAGTCCCAGATCATTCGAGCTGGTTTGTTGTGAATGAGGGGCTCAGTTGTTTTCGGGCCAGGTTTGATTTTCCCAAGTGTCTTTGGGATGAGTTATAAAGTGTCTTTGGGTGATACGTGTAGTGCGGTTGTGGCCCAAGTGTCTTTAGGAAAAAAAATTGTGTGCTTTGAGGCCCAGGTGTGTACAGGCATGTTGTGGTAGTGGGACTTTGTTTTGGAAGAGTGGGGGCATCAAGACGTTAGCTATTAGGAATGAACAGTTAAGCAGTGGGAAAGTGGTGTGGGTACCCAAATGTTTATGTGCTTATACTACTACTTTACTTGACTTTCATTATTTAGTGAGTGTGCCTTAGTGAGGCTAGGCTGGTTATTACTCCATCGTAGGTGATTTGATGTTTTATTATTCTCTCACAGGGGCATTAGTATGTTCCCCCACTTATGCATGGGTATCTTTATTTTTCTTACTGGGTATAATTGTATACTCACCCTATGTCTGTAAAACTCTTTTCAGGTTTCTAGGTGGACTTTGTGGACCATGTTGTACTTTACTAGCTCGAGCATCATGATAGTTGTTGTGATTTTATTTATCACTTTTCATTTGGTGTTTTCTATTGTTCTTTGGTTGTACTTTTGTGAAATTTTATGTTTAAATCAGGCATGGGATGGATTTTTGTTTAATTTATATAATTTTTTGGTGTTTTTTAAGATTTTACCATCTTATCTCTTGATCATGTTTTAATTAAAAATGTTAATTCCTTCCATTTTGTGTCAGATTTTATAACCTTGGTTCTATTCGCCTCTACGGGACATATTAAAGTTAGGTCTTGGGGTCATTATCTCTCCTTCATCTTGAAGAAGGAAGGGTGTGGCACCTTTTTTCCCCTTCCCTCATCTTGAAGAAGGTGGGTCATGAAATAATGGTATTAGAGAAAGGTTTCAGAGATAGTATGGAGTTTGATGTTAGGAATAATAAGGATTTCATGGGATGGTAGGTAAATGGTGTTAAGAAATCTAAGTGTAGGAAATAGGTCAGGGATGACCAGCTAGGACATGAGATTTTAGGGACCCCGGTGATCTGAAGCAAATACTCTAGACCTACTAAACGACCATGTGTGGCTACATTGATTATAGGGTAGAGACCCTAGTAAAGTTACATACATCATAAAAACTTGTTTTCTTGTGTGTGTAGGATGTTTTGGGAACTTAAGATAATTGAAAAGTTAAAATTAATTTTAAGAAGAAAATTTATATACTACTCACCCTTAGAAATTCCTTATTTAATATTTTCATCTATGGAACTCGTATGTCTCCCACATGTGGTATGATCAGTTGAGGCCCAACCGGATGGCTTGGTTGATTAGTGGAGGGATGATCGAAAGGATGAATATGACTTGTGGCAGAAGACCCTTTAGGATTTCCAGTGGTAGACCCTGGAGAAGTACAAAGGAATTGTTTCAGACTTAGAGATGCAGGGTTGGATTGAGGATATGGAAACCACCATTACCTTGATCTGATCTCTAAGGTATTATTGGGTTCTGTTGGCTGTCAACTAGATGAGGGGAGCAGTGCGTCATTGGTGGACGCTCTACCTTAGGGAAAGGAAGGAGACCCATGTTTTGTGGGCTGACTTTGGGAAGGAGTTTTAGGTGGAGTTTCTTTCCTCAGAAATAAAGGTTGAGAAGAGGCAGGAGCTACTCTACCTCTATCATGGGATTATTTTGGTGAGGTAATTGGGGATCAAGTTAAAGGATCTTATACACTTTTCTTTGGATCTCTTTCTAGGTGAGGAGTCTCAGGCGAGATGCTTAGAGGAGGCACTCTGACTTTCTCTTCAGTATGTTGTTACTTCTTTCACTCTAATGACGTACATAAAAGTTAATAAGATGGATTAGGTACTGGAAAAGATGATCTCACTGGGAGGTTTAATCTGATAGGGGAGATAGCTGAGTTTATCAAATGGAATGTCTATCAGTAGCATGTCTCCAGTGTCAGGGCCTTCTAGGTTTGGGCCAGTGGGGAGTATGCCTCATCAGTTCCAGTTCTGATCTCCTGGTCCTCACACTTTCCCCCATTGACCTGGGACCAAGGTTCTTTTTATATGGAAGTAGTCGACATCTTCAAAACCAATTCGCAGTTCGAGTGCAGTATAGTGGTGGTGGCCAGGTTTAGGACACACCTCAGTAGTAGCAGTTGTCAGATAGGCCTTTCCAGCAGTAGGGGCAGCAAGCTCCCGCTCCACCGAGGGTGGATGGTGCTGGAGGAGTCTGACCATATGTTTCTCTCTATGGACCTTGACTAGGGCATGGTCAGGGATGTGGTCGACAACAGTGGGGTAGAATAGCTGGGTGTGGCTAGTTTTGTGTCACTAAGGCTGCAGTTCCGGTGGGTCGAAGTTCTTCAAGGTACGATCAGTCTACTTATTAATATTGAATGTTAATTTTTTGATTTAGGAGCATCACACTCCTTTGTTTCACCCAATCTATCCCATGCCTTCTTACTAGATTTAGAGATAATTTCTGTTACCCTAGTGTTGAGCACGCCCTTTAAAGGTCAAACCAGTCTATTTGATGTTTTCTAGTGATGTAGACTGATGTTGGGACCACATAAGTCTAGTGGGGATCTTATTCTACTAAAGATGTTGCCATAAAATGTCATCCTAAGAATCTACTTTTTTATTGTGCATTCTATTATCAAATTATTTTGGAGGAGAGTCATTTTCTCAAATATGTATGGCTAGCGTGTAGTTTTCATTGGTGAACGGAGGTGTCAGGTGGGCAGTCAGTGTGTAGATCCACTTCTCTCCTTTTCGGTCGAGATGTTAGTAGGACCAATAGACATAGAAATAGTGGAGGTTCTATGTTTTGTTAGATAATTTCTAGATTTTTTTCCTCAATGAGGTTGTGACTCTACCCCCTCTATGTGACGTTGAGATTAGAATAGACTTGCAACCTGGTGCCTATCTGATTTCAATGGATCTCTATTAGATGGAGCCTTCTGAGTCACTAGAGTGGCGAATTTAGGATGACGACCTGATGAAAAAAGAGTTTTATCTTCCAAGTGTGGGTTTCTCTAGTCTTGTTCATGAACAAGGCATATAGTGGTCTCAGGGTATGCATAGACTACTAGGGACTGAATCAGGTGACGGGCAAGAACCATTACCCCCTTACTGAGGATCGATGATCTTTTAGATCAATTAAAAGTTTTAGGTTGGTTCTTTATGATTGATTTGTGTTCTGGATATCACTAGTTGAGGGTAAAGGAGGGTGACATCCTAAACACTGCTTTCAGGTGACGGTATGGGCACTTTGAGTTCGTGCTCATGCCTTCTGGTGTCACGAATGAACCATCCATGTTCATGGGGCTCATAAACTCTATTTTCTATGAGTTTCTAGGCCAATTCATCATCGTGTTCATAAAAAATATTCTAATTTACTCAAAATCATAGGAGGAGCACACTAATCATCTCAAGATAGTCTTGTAGGTCCTTCTAAACCACCATCTCTATGGGAAGTTTTCCAAGTGCATGTTCTAGAAATGATATGTGCACTTCCTTAGATATGTGGTGTCTTGGTAGGAGATAGTAGTGGACCTAAGAAATGTTAAATCAGTTTTTTCTTGGGTGGTTCCCAAGTATGTAGCAGAGGTTGGTTGTTTCTTGGGTCTAATAGGCTATTACTAGAGGTTTGTACCCAACTTCTCTCTATTTATGGCTCCATTGATATATTTGACCAAAAAAGACCAATCCTTTGTGTGGATTGAGTAGTTCCATGTAGCTTTTAGAATCCTTAAGGGAAATTTTGTCAATTCCCTATTGATTGGGTTTCTATAAAAAGGGGTGATGTATGATGTGTTCTACAATGCTTTCGGTTTAGGATTGGGGTGTGCGATGATGCAATAGTAGGAACTGATCTCTTATGGGTCTATGCAGTTATGTCTACATGAACATAACTATTATACCCATGATATAGAGCTTGCAGTGGTCATATTCATGATGAGGTTGTGGAGAAATTACCTCATCAGAGAGTGCTTTGTGGTCTTCATGGATCACAATAGTTCAAGGTAAATCTTATCCCAACGACACCTAATCTTTGAAATGTGGAGGTGAATGGAGTTCCTCTAGTGCTAATCGATATATATCTTCTACACTCTAGGAAAAGGGAACATGGTGGTTGATGACTTAAGTAATAAGTCATGGAAGGAAGTACTTTGGGAATTCATGGATGCTTAGAAGGAAATTGAGGATTTGGTTGCTATGTGTTTGGATGCGAGAGTGGATAGTAGAAGAGGATCTCTGTTTCAGATGAAAGTATAGTCTTCCTTGGTATAGCTGATGGAGGAGTCTTATTGGGGAGACTTAGAAACCAAAGTAATGCATGAACTCTCTATCTAGGGTGATGCTCTGAAGGGATGGTTAGATGATAGTTAGAATCAGATGTTGTTCCATGGGAATGTGTTTTCCCCAGCGGTAATGCACAAGGGTGTTCTCTGTGAGTTTCATATATCACCTTTGGTAGTGCATCTAAGAGTCTCTAATATGTACTGAGGCTTGAGGGGACAATTTTGGTGGCTTTGGGTGAAGAGGGCGGTGGAAGAGTTTGTAACAAGGTTCCTAGTGTGTTAGTAGGTGAAGGATTACCACCATGTTCCCGGTGGTCTGTTTCACTCCTTAGACATTTCCAAGTGGAAGTGGAATGACAGCTCGATGGATTTTGTTACTAGACTACCCAAGTCTTAGGGAGGTTGTGATGCTATCTAGGTAGTAGTGGATCAGTTGATGAAATCGGTTGACTTCCTGACAATAAGTGAGTCGAGCGCAGTAGATGCCTTGGAAAGGAGGTATATAGATGAGGTGGTGTGGCTGCATGGGTTTCCAAAATACATTTCCTCAGATTGGGATACATGTTTTATGTCATGAGTATGGAGGGGATTGTAGCATGAATTTGGTACCCAGTTACACCTTGGTAATGCTTTAAACCCTTAAAAAGATTGGAAGACATAGAGGACCATCCAAATATTGGTGGAAATGTTGTGGTCATGTGTTTTGGACTTTAGAGGATAGTGGGTATGACTCTTTCCCATGGTATAGTTTTCTTACAATAATAGATATCACTCTACTATTTTCATGGCACCATTTGAGTACTTGTAAGAAAGTATGTTTCATTCTCTAGTATGTTGGGTGGGGGCTGGGGAAACATCCCTTATTGTCCTTTAAGTGGTGTAGAGCATGATAGAGAAGGCTCAGCTCATGCGTGAAAGGATGAAGGCAGCTCAAGACTGGTAGAAGTCATATTCTAATCGTTGGAGGAGTCCCTTGGAGTTCAAGGTCGGGGACCATGTTTTCTTGAAGGTTTCACCTCTACATGGTTATTAGAGGTTTTTCATAGGGAGAAAGCTTTTCCCTAGTTCATTAGACCTTTTGAGGTGTTGAGATGAGTGGGCAAGGTGGCATACTAGCAGGCATTGCCACCATGGTTGTATAGGATCCCCGATATCTTCCATGTGTCTCAGCTCTATTAAAAACTACATGATGACCCTCGCATCATTTACTAGGGAGAGTTTTATATTGACAATGATGTGACATTCATGGAGAAACAATAAATAATCAAGGATTGTGAGGAAAAGGTGCTTCATGGATGGACCATTCCCTTAGTCCATGTGTTATGGAGGCATGGTGGCCTCGAGGAGAGTACTTGGGGTTGGAGGGAACAGATGTATTCTCATTACCCATAGTTGTTCTGAGTTTTTCTCTTGAGTTTTTTTTTATTTGTGCTTTTCTTATGATGTAATAATTGACCTCGTTTCCTGGGAGATGAGTTGTTTCCTTATTCTCTGAATGTGTATGAAAATTCCTGACTGTGGGGAGGAGAGGAAGTGGTCCCTAATCAAGACCCATTAATGTGGATGTGATTAAACACTTGTAGGTGAGTCAGCGCTTCCTAAAGTGGATAATATCTTGACATGGAGGTCGAAACTCCAAAATCCATGTGTCTGGTCAGTGAGAACATTAGTGTTTCTATGGTGGTTTGGGGTAGTGGGACCTTATTTTTTGTATAGTTTTTTAGGATATATATGTCAAGGAGGTGTCCTTATACGTCAAGGTTTCCACTCTAGTTTTCAAACAACGTAGGGTAGTTTTTCCCTAAGAGGTAACTTATGGGGTAGTTTTTTAGAGACCTCTTTCTTTTGGGTTTGTTCTGAATTATCAAGGACAAGAATAGTTTGAGAGGTATCTGATGTAATTACCTAGACAACTTCGAGCCATTCCTTTTTTAAAAACTAATGTTTTGGGTGTTTTTGGGGTTGTCGGTGACTCATTTTGAGAGTTATCCAAAAATCCAATTTGAACCGTCAACATCCGTGATTTAGGGGCATCAACATTGGTGAGTCAGGGGTTTCATCATCAGTGAGTCAGGGGCCTTGGAATCAATGAGTTAGGGGAATCGACATTAGTGAGTCAGGGGTGTCATCATCGATGAGTCAGGGGAGTCAGCATCGATAGGTCAGGGCATCAGTAGGTTAGGGCGTCGGTAGGTTGCGACGTCGATAGGTCGAGGAATCTGTAGGTCGAGGCATCGGTATGTCGAGGCGTCTATAGGTCGAGACATCAATAGGTCAAGGATTCAGTAGGTTTTTGTGTTGTCAGCTCTATGTTGGTATCTCAACATTAGTAGGTCATGTCGGTAGCTCACTTTTTGATGGCTCAATTTCGTTGTCTCACCCACCGGTGACTCATTCACAGATTGTTTATTTTTTCCCAATTTCCCAATTTTGTCCCTCTTACATTTTATTTTACATAAACTGAGTTTAATGTTTTTTAGGAATTTTGAATGGTTTCTTAAATGATATTAATTATATATTTAATATCCTAATTCTCTCGGGACTTTGAGATATTCAAACCATGTGATCTTGACCATGATCCCACGATTAATGGATTTTGAAACCGTTCTTCCTATAATACAAAATCTGGCTCTTCAAATTCGAGATCTTCTCTTCCCAATGTGTTTCCATTCCCTCTTGGTGAACCTAGATATTTTCTCCCTATATAAGTTGTGTGCCTATTCTAGAGCCCCTCCTACTCATTTTTCTTGGAGTTCTTTTCTGCTACTCGTGTAATCCCCTGCTCTAGGTGTAAAGAGGAGTTTTGGTCTCCTGTTGTTCTAATTATGGATTTATTCTTCCTATATTTAATTTTTCATCATGAGTGGTGGGTGTAGTGGATATTCCTTTTGAAAAATATGTGAATTATTTTCTTAAAGAAAATAATAAATAAGAAGGGAATATTAACTAACTATGAGTGGTTTGATTTGATCACATGTTTTCATTGTTATCTTTGATTATTTAATGTTTTGTTGTGGGTGTATGACTTCAAAAAATCATGGAAATTTGTGGTCTTTTATTTCACACAGGGGATGTCCTATTTTGGTTGTGATTATTTGATAAATGGTTGAAATATGAAATCTATTAATCACGTATAATTGGCTAACTAAAATGGATGCCCTAGGAGGAACCATATTATGTGATCCCCCCAGTTATTTTTAAAGTATAATTAAATAAACCCTCTTGTTGAACCTAAATATGTTGTGGATTAAAGGTAGTTTTTGTGGTATTTGTTTATGGGGTGGTACCGGGGGCGTGTTGGTATCCAAATTTCATAGAATGATTGATTGTGGAATGGATGGACTTGTAGGTAGTGGGAATACCTTTGTTTGTGTTTTGGTTTAAAAGAGATGTTGGGTAGTGGAACTATGGTGTGGTTATTAACTTTTTTTGTATAGGGACTTCATTTGGGGAATGTTTGGGCAGCGGGGCTACGGGAATGGGTTGTGAGAAGAGGATTTTACGAAATAACATTGAAAATTATAGTTGGAAATGGTTGAACAGGTGTCTAGGAAGGATGGGAGATGTGAAAGGGGGACACGAGTTGGTTGTTCTCTATTATTTTTATGAATGGGTGTTACTGTTGAAATACTTTAACTTGGTCCCTCTTACCTTGTTTAATGTTGTCATCATTGGAGAATGAAGTGAGTTGGTGGTGTGTGTTTATTTAATCAAGCTCTTCACCTTCTGAGGTGGTTGTGGGTTTTGTGCGGGGAAGTTATCTCAGGTAGTGTAGTAATAAACTAAATTAAACCCCCTAAATAAATAAATTGAATTTTTATTAAATAAAAAGAGGTTTGGATTATGTTGTAGAAGTGTTTATTTTTGTGGTTTTGCATATAGTGGTAGTATAAAAAAGTAGTCTCAGTGGTCTGGTTGTTTGTTTTTAGGACTCATAGGTTGGGTTGAGTGTTTGTTTACTTATATATATAAATTTTATTTCCTTGGGATTTCTATATTCACTCCACCCTTATTGATCACCATGTTCCTAACACCCCCATTTCATAGGGGAGGGTGTCTTTCCCAACATATCGATGGGAGGATGAATGGATGGTTTCTGACTTTCTTCCTTGCACCCTCTTCCGGTTTTTACCACTCGATAATATCCGGGCAGGCTATAATGGCTTGAGGTTTACCATAGGCCTATATCATTTGGGTATGTTTGTTTTGAATGAGGGTATTAGGTGTTTGCGGGTCAGGTTTTTTTTTTCCAAGTGTCTTTAGGATGAGGCTCGGAAGTCTGCTGGCGAGACATGTAGTGTGGTTGTGGCCTAGGTGTCTGCGGGTGGGATTTTTTGTGTCGTTTGAGACCCATGTGTGTACGGGAAAGTTGTGGTACTAGAATTTTGTTTTTGAATAGTGGTAGCATCAAGAAGTTAGTCATTAGGAATGAGTAGTATACAAGTGGGAAAGTGGTGTGGGGTTCCCAAAGGTCGATGTGCTTATATTACTACTTTACTTGACTTGTGTTATTTTGTGAGTGTTCCTTAGTGAGGCGGGGCTGGTTAGTAGTACTTGTTAGGATCTTTGAGGTTCTATTATTCTCTCGCATGGGAATTAGTATGTTCCCCCACTTTTCCATGGGTATCTTTAGTTTTCCCATTGGGTATACCTATATACTCACCCTACGTCTATAAAACTATTTTCATGTTTCTAGGATGACTTTATGGACCATGTTAGACTTTACTGGCTTAGGCATCGGGATAGTTATTGTGGTATTGTTTAGACCTTTTCTTTTGGTACTTTTTTTGTTGCTTTGGTTGTACTTTTTTCATAGTTTACATTTAAATCATGTATGGGTAGGATTTTGGTTTCCTTTATATAAATGTTTTTTGTTTTTTCGGGATTTTACCGCTTTATCTCCAAATCCTATTTTCATTATAAATGGCAATTCCCTCTATTTTTTGTATATTCTATACCCTTGGTGATATTATTCACTCTAGTTCCTATTGAAGGTGAGTCTCGGTGGGTCATTATCTCTATTTCATCTTGAAGAAGGAAGGGCATGGCACTTTGATGCCCATTCCCTCATCTTGAAGAAGGTAGGTTGTGACACTTCCAAAACCAATTGTTTTGGACAATACCTACACCAATAGCTTCCCTAATTTCATACCCTCATCCTATAATCATTTTTATGGTCATACCTATGACCTATCAAGGATTTTGGTTCAATCCAAAAGAAGTTTTATGAAGAAGATGTGACATCCTCAACCAAACATTTTATTTTATTTCTTTCTTAAACTCCATAAAATATTATTAAAACAGGATAATATAATAACCATTGAATATTTAATATACTGAGATATTTTTATTTTAATTTCATGAACTAAAACCATCCTCTCTGCCTTCAAATTTGAAATGAATCTTTTGATCATGTGTGCGGCAGACTACCACTTCATGAACCGATGTAATTTATTTTTCATAGTCACTTATCATAGATAAATATAATGAAGTATTGGATTTTTATATATTATTTTTGTGATATAATTATAAATATTCAATTATAAATTCAAATATACCTTATAAATTTCCATTTCATATAGAATACGATAATGTATCTCATATGTATGGTGGACTACTGCCTCGAAAAGAGATGTGAATATTTTTTCACTAACGCTTTACATAGAAGGTGATGAGGATTAAATTTATATTTATATATTATATTATTAACAAATTTATCAATTTGTAAATTAAATATTTTATATAATTTCTTACCTTATCATCCTTTGAATAAATGATAATTTCGTTTGTGTTTACAGCGAACTACCACCTCACAAAGCGATTTGATTCATTTTTATTGCTATGTCACATGGATGGTATGGGTAAGGGTATTTATGTAAACAGTATGATATTTATCATGTAATTATTATATTATAAATATAAAATAACACAAACTTATTTCTAACATTATATTCAAAAAAATGTAAATGTTACTCATGTGTACATATGACCTACCATCTTCATGATTGTAACATAGTTTATTTTTTATTACCATATTTCTGTTATAGTTTAAACAAGTATAATTTATGTATAATAATGGTAATTATATCATAGAAAAAATTATGTATATAATTACTTAATAATATCTCTAACCTTACTAAACTTACCTAAGTTATTTAGGACATGTGATCTATTTATATCTAAAACATTGGATGAGAAATTAATTAGTTATGTAATTGAATATGAAATTTTAAAAATTAAAATAAAAGTAAAAATAAACATGAAAAATTTTATTATTTACATAAATAATTAACATGTTATTATTATTCATGGAGACAAATAAAACACATGAAAAATCAAGCTCAATGTAAGGGATATCTCTAAACTACCCTTTCCTTCGAGTGATGAACTTTCTCCTTCTAACTCACTTTTATTCTCTCTTAATGTTAAATAATACTTATAAATTCTCTATATATGTATCCAAAATATATAAATAGCTTATTATACCTTGATTTTATGGGGTAATACAATACTTATGACTATATGTCAAATTTATTCCATAAAGATTATCTTTTATTGTGTTAACAGACAAGATTATGAAACCCATTTCTTTCCATGGGTAATCCTTATGTTAATTACTTATGATTTATATCCTTATATGGTAATAAAATTCATGTATAAGAAATTACATTGATATGTGGGTTCAAAATTATATAGCACATCCAATGCATTGGGAAATATTTTAGTCTCGTGAGACAACATGTATGGGATTATGGAGTGAATCTAATCCATTATGGGACTCTGTACACCAAGTGATGTTGTCTTGGAAGTTTTCCTTAACTTATGTTTATTTCATGTTTTATGTCTTTTCCAATTTTATATTTTTTCATGATCTCATTATACCTTTCTCTTTATGTTATTCTTCGATTTTATTACTTGTGTACCTTTTATTTTATGATTCCATGTTATACCTTCAACTCACATGTCATGATTTCTTATCATTTTTATTACCATTATGGGGTTTTTAGCTTAACACTTTCTTTATGTATTCCCTAGTTTATCCCAATTTTTTTTTGGTTCTCAAATGGATTTTATAATTTGACCATCGAGAATAAATTAAGGATACAATTTTTAACTTTATTTTTATATAATATGGACCTAGTCTTCCAAAGACACTAGGATTTTATGATCTATATGTTGTAATTATTGGATTATTTATGATTAATAATATTGTAATATAATCTTTAAAAGTAATGGGCCTCTATAATTGGTATTAGAAGAAATATTTAGTTAAATATTTAGAATTTTTATGAGAAAACTTTAGTTAAACCGTATAGATACGTCCAAGGATAAGTTTAAGGATAAACATAAGTATAGAAAAAATATCCTAGAAGTTTTTTGAAGTATAGATTGAGTGGTTTCCAAGAAATTAAATCTTTATCTGGATACTGAGAGTGGAACTAGTTTTGTAACAAATGTAATATGATTAATATTTCTAAAAAAGGTGCATTGGGATTGAATTAAACATTAACCGTTACCTGGAAATGGACATTAATATCCACCTTGTTTAAAAATATCAGGGGATATATTTTGGAAATTCAAAAACTCTTTTCAAATCATATGAAGGGAATAAAAATTCCTAGAATATTTTATATTATGAAATAGATCATGGATAAAATAGTTAAAAACTAAATATTAATAAGTTAATGAATATATTTAATTTATGAGTTATCCCTTTAATGTTCATATTTTTCCATATATATGTTTAATTATTTAAAATATCATCCTAAATTCTCATTTATTTCAGTAAAATGGCTATAAATAGGAGAAATTGAGTCAAAATTCATTGTTTGGGGAAATTTAATGACTTCCCAAATGAGATGGCCAACCAAACGGAATAAATATTTGGTAAAATCGTGAAAATAATTTCTCTCTTAATTAATGTTTTAAATAAAAACATAATCCATGATAAATGGTCAAATACCCCCAAGAATGATTAAGTTGAAATTGAAACATTTCTATGAAAAATGCCACCAAAATTTAGTGGATATTATAATACTTTAATTATGTAACAACAGATCAAATCCTTCGAAATGATCTTATATATCCTTAAATTCTTTAATAAATATAAGGTTATGCTGCTTGTTTATTGTATAGAGGGATAATCTGATAAATAGTGGACATTGATCAAAAATACAAATCCTGATGAAGATACCAATGATATAAAGTGGAAGGAATTATGGAAAATGATTTTTATAAAATATTTTCCTCATACACTCCAAATTAAAATAGATAGGGATTTCATTTTCTTAAATAAATAGGATGTTGAATCCCTTAGGTAATATCAAGTGAACTCCACAATACTAGCATAATACACCTCTAAATTTTTCTTCTCCCTTGAAAGTAAAGTTCACTGCTTCTTTGGATGGATAATTATAAGTCTATAAAAAGATTTGGAAATTTGAGACTTAGATAAATCAGAGTAAATTGTCAAAAATTCAAGATGGATATCATCAAATATTAAGATATCATGGTGATAGGAAGAAGAAAATAGAGTTTAAATCTGGTGGTATGATGGATAAAGATAACGGTGTAAATAGTGTTCAACATCCCATAAGTATAAATTTTGGGAAAAATAATTCTTAATATTGTCTAAATGGGTCTAGGTAGTAAAGTAGCTTTGGGAATGGGAATATATCCAATTATTTTTAATGGTAGAAACCCACCAATGTGATAGAATAAAGGAATTCTCCAACTAAACCTCAACCTATTGTCTAGTGTTACAACTTCAAGGAACATGGAAACAATGTGAACCCATGCACTAAGGCAAAGATTATTGATTAAAACTGGAAAAAAAACTACCTCCAAGTCCTATTGAGAAATTGAGATCATATGACATCAAAACTATGGAGGTGGATCCTAACAATTAAGTGGTATTTGGTACTCTATTTATTCACTGAATAATTTATGAACATGGTTTTCTATTCCAATTTAATGAATTCTTTCATATCATTTAAATTTTGTACAACAATTAAAGAACTACCTCAAAACATGGATGTTGAGTAATTAGTGAAGATGTAAAATGGTTAAATTATTGTATCTCAAGAATATGACTCATCCCCTCTCCATATTTTTAGTTTTAACTCCACAGAAAACCAAGTGATACTTAAGTGTAATTTGATTCAATTATGGGAATGGGTTGGATTTCCATATATAAAGAAAAAATAAAACAGTAAAAGATTGAAATCACCCTTTAAATCATCTATCATAAATTTATTTTATACTAGTGAAATGTTGAGGATGAATCTATTTTGGTATAATCATCTAAATCATGGATATTTTTTCCTTTTGAGAATGTGTATCTTGATAAAATGATTGAGGATAAGGAAAAGACCATGCTTAAAGACATACCCTTTTAAGGGATTATACCAAAATATCTATTGAATAGTATCTTAGTATTACTCCTAATTAATAGGTTTAATTTTCAATCAAGGTTATACCTAGATCATTTTCAATATCTAAGAATCTATATAGAATAGACATTAAGGAACTTGAGGATCTTATGAAGAAACCATAAAAGAATATGGATAAATTATTTATATGACTATGAGCTTTAATGTGGGGTGAACTAGTCCTCTTATTCATGAGGAATGATGGGTCAATGTGCCTCTACATTTATTATCATGAGACCAAAAAAATCATAATAAAGAACAAGTATCACCTACTAAGGAAAGATGACTTGTTCGATCAGCTACATGGAGCCCAATATTTCTCTAAGGTGTACCTTCGATTTGGATATCACCAATTAAGGGATATAAAGGATGATATTCCCAAAAACTGCCATTTGAACAAGGTATGGATACTATGAGTGAATTGTGATGACTTTCAGGCTCACTAATGCTCCATTAATATTTATGGATTTATGAATAAAGTAATTTAGGATTACCTTGGAAAAACTATTGTTGTATTTATATATGATATTATTATATACTCCAAGAGAAATTAAGAGCACGAAAATAATTAGAATATTATGATAAAGGTATTGAGAAAGAAGAATATATATGAAAAGTGTAGTAAATTGGAGTTCTGGATGAGGGAAATATCATTCTTGGGGAATATTATCACCAAAAAAGAGATATCTATGGACCCTTATAAGATAAAGGTGATCAAGGACTAGCCTTGACCAGAATCTATATTGTAGATCTGTAGTTTATTTAGACTATCTATGAATTACCAATTATTTTAAAAAAAATCACAATTTTTAGACCCACTAACATATCTATCATTGATGGATGTAAAATTGTTATGGACAAATGAATTTGAAAAGATCTTTAAGGAGTTGAAAAATAGGATGATCACAACACTAATACTTTGTAGCCTTCAAGTGGGGAAAATTTTCTGGTATACAACTATGATTCAAATAATGGTTTGAGTTATGTACTAATTTATAATGATAAAGTGATATTATATTCCTCAAGAATGTGTAAGTTTCATGAGTATAATTATCCAACACATGATCTGTAGTGTCCTTCATTGTCTTTTCACTAAATATCTAGAAAAATGATCTCTATGGGGAAAAGTGTGAAATATATATGGATCACAAGAGCCTAAAATATATATTTACACAAAAGGATCTTAATGTTCACTAGTGAAGATGGTTAGAGCTAATCAATGACTATGAATTCTCAATCTATTATCATCTTGGGAAAGAAAACAAAGAACAAGATGCTCTAAGTAGAATGGATATATTGATTTTATCAATTATGAAAATTTAAAATGATCCAATATTCATAGATTTGCAAAGGATGGATATGGTAATAGTAAAAGGATCTTCATCGTTCCATTCTCAAATAAATTCTCAACCATCCATTCCAGATAGAATCAATTAAGCCCAGAAAGAAGATGGGTTTCTATAGAAAAAGGTAGCTACTATTTCAGAGTTCATCCTTGATAATGATTAGGTTATAAGGTTTGGAACCTAGATATATTTCCCATAAAACCAAATCTAAATTGGGATACTATGAATGGTGTATGTATATTTTCCTTCTCTATTCATCTATAAAGCACTAAGATATGTATATATATATATGAAGAAAAACTTCTCGTTGGATAATATAAAGAGGGGGATTATGTAATTTGTATCTTGATGCTAGGTATTCCAATAGTTCAAGTCTAAACAATAGTACTATAAGGTTATGATGCAACTATTGTCCATAACAATATTTAAATGGTAAAATATAAAAAATTATTTCATCACAGGACTCCCCAAGAAACCAAAAGGTAATAATTCCATCTATGTGGTAGTCGGTCTCCTTACCAAGTTGGAACATTTTATTATTGTAAAGAAATAAATATCTCTTGACAACATTCTATGATATTAATAATGGGAATTGGTAAAATTTATTGAAGTGAAAATCCCTATTGTATCGATTGATATATAATGTTTAATATAAGGTTCTATAGAAACATTCAATAGTCATTGGATACTAAACTCGGTTTCAGTACTACTTGTCACCATCAAATGAATGGTTGGTCTGAGAAAACCATCATAACTCTAGAGGATATATTGAGGCTTTTTTCAGTAGATTTCCAAGATTTTTAGATCAACACTTTCCCCTACTAGATTTCTCATATAAAAATATTTTTCATTCAATAATTTAAATGTCACATTATGATTCTCTATATGAGAAGCATTGTTGTACTCTGAAATGTTAGCATGATGTTGAAGAACAGAAGGAAATGAGACCTAATATTTCTCAAGATATGACAAATATTATTCCAACCATTCAATTTTATATGAAATATTTTCAAATTTGATAGAAAATATATGAAAAAATCCATCGATGATACCAAGAGTATGAGATTAATGATAAGGGGTTCCTTAATATTTCATTATGGAAGAAATTAATGAGGTTTGGGAAGAAGGGAAATATTAGCCCTAAATATATCATCCCCTTTTAGATCCTTGATCTCATCAAAGTGGTGTACTATTAACTAGCACTCCCACCTAACCTATCTCAAGTACATTTTGTGTTATATGTATCCCTCTTGAGAATGTACATATCAGACACCTCACATGTACTAAATCTAAAGGTGGTACCATTTGAGAAAAATATTTCGTACGATGATCGATTGGTGAAGATCTTGGATCATAGAGGAAAATTTATAAAAAACAAGAAAACTCACCTGGTCAAACTGTCATGGTGAAACCACAAGTTTGGGTAAGTAATATGGGACCTAGAAGAGGTGATGAAGCAGAAATACCTTCACCTGTTTTCACAATAGTATTTAATATGAAATTTCAAGGGTGAAATTATTTAAGGGTGTAAGAATGTAACACCTTAATACTTATTGATTTTTCAAAAAAATAAAAATCTTTGATATATTTTAATTCACCCAACACCAGGTTTAAATGAAACTAGATACTCTATTAAAATATTATTTTTTAAACATGGTCATTATAACCTTGTTGTTCAGATAGATAGTATGAATAGGAATATTTAAATTATTAAAAATTATATGGTTTAAAATTTTATAAAATAAAATGGTTATCAATAGATTATAAATAAAATAATCATCATTTGAAAGAAGGGGAAATGTTTTTCAAAAATAATATTTTTCTAAAAGCCAATTTTGTTGCACTTTGATCACATAATTTAAACTTAATTTTTATTAATTTTACATAATTTATTTTAAATAATTAATTAAAATTTTGAAATATTAATAAAAAAATTGTCTTAGGGGAAATTTTTTGGATTTTTCAAGATAGTATCATTTTTTTTTGAATAGTGAAAAATATTGATTTTCAGAAAAAACATCCTTTTGTTTAATGAGTTTAAAAGAACCATTTTATTTTAATGTTAATTTAAAATTAAATTTATTTAAATTATATATTAATTAATAAAAATTATTTCATTTTAATAAATATTATCTTGATTTTTTAAACAAAAAAAACTATTCCATCTTTTCGAAATTTTTTATTTTGGAAAACAGTTTTTTCAACAAATTTGTGAGTTTTATTTTAAATTAAAATTTTCCACTCTAGGGATTTAAATTAAAAAAAGATTAAATATTTATAATAATAAAAATTTATATTATCTATTAATGTATACTTAATTTTTTACCATAATGAAAATTGGAAACAATAAAATTTATTTACCATATTTAAGGTAAAAACGGGTTTACTTAGAGAGGTTAAACTAAAAATATAAGGGTTAAAAATGACCCAAAAGAATTATAATTCGTATTTTAAAGAAATATTTAGATATTTTATCTTATATAATTCTAAAATGGTCTATTTTGGATCCTTTTTACAAGAGAAAAACATGGGTGGAATTCCTTCTTTTCAAAAATTCCAAGTCTGTCCTCTCCCTTACTTATAAAAGGACACACCTTATCCTATCTTTTACACACTTCCAGGACCACATTGGTTGGGATAATACATTCCAAAATAACTTACCTATTTCAAAAAACTCATACTATAATCCTTTTTTGGTTATATATACATAAAATTAATTATTTTGGTACAAACCAAAAGATATTTTCCAAAGAATAGGTAATGTCTTTAAATGGGTGTTTTATTTTATTTCTTCCTCCACGTCCTTAGAATATTATTAAAAAATTACAATATAAAAACAAAATATTCTTATATATACATATATATTTTTATTTTTATTTAATTACCTACAACCATATTCTCCTCTGTCAATGGGAAACAAAATTATTGATAATGATTACGGCAGACTACCACCTCACGAACTTATGTAATTTGTTTTCCATCGCTGCTTGTCATGGATAAATATAATTAAGTACATAATTTTAATATAATATATTTTTTATATAATTATAATTATTTAATTATAATATCATATATTCATTCTTTACTTCTATTTCATAGAGAATTTGATAACATCCCTCATGTGTAAGGTGGAATACTACCTCATGAATCAATGTGATTTGGTTTTCACTTAGGATTTACATAGAAGGTAATAATGATTAATTTTTTGTTTATATATTATATTCATGACATATTAATAATTATTTTATATAATTTTATCATATAATTTCTTACTTTGTAATCCATTGAATAAATGATAACGTCGTTCATGTGTACGGTCGAATACCGCCTCACCAAGCGATGTAATTCATTTTTATTACCACAACACATAGATGGTATTTATAAGGGTATTTAAATATATAATATGATATTTATGGTATAATTATTATTCTAGAAATATGAAAAAACTTTTATTTATTTATATCATGACATTCAATAAGTGGAACCGTTATTAAAACATGCACACAACCTGTCATCTTCATGATTGTAACATTGTTCATTTTGCAAAACCATATTACATTTTTGGATTTAAAAAGTGTAATTTATGTATAAAAATGATAATTATGTAATATTTAACATTATATATATGATTAATTAACAATATATTTGACCTTATTCAACATACTAAAGTGATTTTGGATATATGATTCATTAACCATTAAAACGTCAGATGTGAGATTAATTGGTCAAATAATTGAATATTAAATGGTAAAAATTAAAATAAAATGAATAAAAAACATGAAAATTTTTCTTAATAATGTAAATAATTAAATTATTTTTTTAGGGATATAAATGACACATGTGACTAATCATGCTCAAGGTAAAGGATATTTCTAAACCACCCTTTCCTTCATGTTATTATATTTTTTATCTCTAACTCACTTTAAATCTCTATTAATTTTTTATATTTCTTATAAATTAAATGTATATGTATCTCACATATATATCTAGATTATTATCCATTACTTTAGTGGTTTAATACATACCTTATGAACATTTATCAAATTCCTTCATTAAGGAATCTCTTTTGATAATGTTAAGAGACATGGTTATGCATCCCATTTCATTCCATTGGTAATCCACATTTTTATGCCTTATGATTAATATCCATATGTTTAATTCATATAAAAGTACATGAAATGACTGTGATGGGTGGGATAGGGATTATATATCCCTATAATGCATTGGATAATGTTTTAGTTTTACGAGACTTCATATACGGTATTAGGGTGTAAACCTAATCCATTTTGTGACTTTGTCCACCATGTGATGTTATCTTGGTAGTTATCATTGACATGTGTTTATGTCATGTTTTAAATTGTTTCAACTTTTCCATATTTCCATGGTCTTATTATACCATATTTTATGTTATGCTTAAAATTTATAACTCATGTACCTTCTCTTTTATGATATCATGTTTTACCTTTGACACATATGTTATAAATTATTATCATGTTTTTCCCCTGATGGTATTTTTAGATCACCACTTTATTTATGTATTCCCCAGGTTATCCCATGCATTTAAGAGATTAATTGGATTTTAGGTGATTTCTATAGAGAAAAAATTATGGATTCCATGTTTAAGATTCCTTTCATGTAATATGAACTTAGTATTCCAAAGACATAAGGAGTTTACAATCCTTGGGTTGTAATTTTTGGATATTTATGTTTAATAATCTTTTAATAAAATGTTAAAAGGGAATGGGTATCTATACTTTAGTATATAGTTTGACTTGAATTTTTCAAATAATATTTTTCTTATAAAAATAAAAAAAACATAAATAATTGGTTATAAAGATAATTTTCCCAAAGGTCACCCTCTGTTATAATTGATTAGAGGGTTCAAAATCCTTTTTTCAAAGTCATTAATTATAAAAACATGTTTAATTATTTTATGTTTTTTTACCAAACGTTTATGATAATAATTTTTTTATTTCTTGACTTGTTCAAATTTATCCCATGTTCTTTTATGATGTCAGAGTATTGAATTGGAATAGGATACATTGTAAATTGCATTATAGGTAAATTTAATACTAGAGAAGGTTTATAAATCATAATATTTTTAAGATATTATTTCAAGTGAATCATGTAGAAGAGAAAGGAAGTTGGATTTTTATTTCTTTCCATAAAACATAAAGAAGATCTTTTACCCTAATAAAATAATTTTGTGATCCGATACCCAATAATTTCATTAAGTAAATCATAGTGAACTAAATAAATTTTGAATTCCTTACTCTATAACACCCATACTTTTAATTTATAACACCCAAGGTTTATCCTAGGTTTTCCAAGGTTATAATTAAATTATATAACTATATGTTCAAATCCTTTATCTTGATTTGTATAGAACATGTGAATTAACCCAATAATATACCCCAATGGTGTCTATCCATGTGTGTAATCTTAGGCCCACTCATTGTGCACTGTGTGATGATCAAGTGAATACCAAATCTTCCCCTTTATAAGTTATTACCCCTAGGTACATCTATGCCACAATCACATCCACTTTCTAGCATTCAAATAAGTATGTAATTTCTGTGAAAATAACATAATCCTTTTCTAACCAAATAATTTGGATATTATAAAATACATAGACTTATTAACCCACAATAGTATCAAAAAATATGAAACGGACCTCACCTAACTAAACAAATAAATTTATAATAGATAAATGACACGTCGTCATACAAACACCCCACTCAAGGGGGAAAAAATGGTGAAGGCCCAATGCATCACCTCTAACTATGACCATACAATCGCTAGGTAAAGACCCCAAAATACTATAAAATATAAAACACTCACCTAGAATCCCTTTTTTGGATAAATAATTAGTTTCACAGTTCCCTTACCTCTAAGTGTGATGGTTCTAAATGACTTAGTTGAGAAAAAAAATTCAACTTATGATTAGATAAATCTTCTCCCATGGAATAAATTCATTCCTTTGTAGAATAACAATAAGCATAAAATAATCAGACTCAATATCAGTAATCAAAATTTTAATATCTATGTAGAGAGTAATATCAATGTGCATGGTTGTAGCCCTGGCTCCTAAGGATGAGCCTGGAACATAAAAGGAACTGAAGCCACAGATAACAGAAAAACTCATGTCCCTTATGAGACCACATCCTCTCATCAGTCCATCACTACAGAATCTATCCATATTCAATTTAAACCTTAAATAGGTGGGTTTCCAATAAACCCCACATCTTTGGTTATCTTTTATATTACCCGAACTTGTGTAGAATGTTGGAACAATCCTTCTCAAGGTGAGAGAATTCAACTCACCTTTGATTAACACCCCAAGTTAGGTCAATATAATCTTCATATTAACCTACATAAATATGAGAGACAACTTGATAACTTCTATTAACCTATTTATTTCTTCCTAGAAAAATGATTATATCACCACAAAAACCAATCCATGGGCCCTGAGTTCCACCCTTGTTATGCCAATGGCCAAGAACGAAGCTTCTAGAATTTCCTAAATCAAACCCCAACCACTGATGACGTTTAATTCTATCCTCATGTAACCCCAAATAATATTTACCCAGTATCCTTGGAAGAATACATGTTAATCCATTTCACATTGAGAAGTTGCAAAACACAGACAATGAGAAGCCAATGCATCCCCCTTCTTCTAGATATTTTAATCCGTGGGAAGAGACTAATTCCTCAATCTCTAGAAATGAAAGGGAATATTGCTATAAATATCCCTACACCACGGTCAATATGCCCATTAGTCAACATTACCTCCCATATTAATGAGTTTCCTATAATATTGGGATGAAAAATTCCCAAAAGATAAACCCATAAAAACGCATTTTTCTAGTTCCACAATCAGCCTGATGGACTCAAAAACGTTTTTATGATCTTTACTAAGAATAATATTTAGAGAACATAGAAACAAGCTATCCTCTTTGAAATAAATAATTAGTGATAGACACCCTATATAATACAACAAATCCCCTACACAGTTATTAGTCTATAAATTAATGTCTCTACAACCATCTATCCAATGAGTGTGACCCTGTAAAACCTCTAAGTGTTCATTTATGCTCTGGGAAAGTCTAGTTAATCTATTTTTTTTGTCTTCTCAATTCATCCAATCCCCCATACCTATTTTTCAAAAAAAATTCCCATAAATAATTCTCTTCAACCACAACCCACACCAATCTATATTGCATGCCACGCATGGTTTTAACCACACTATGGTGACCAATACCACCCATCTCAATAGGCTTGGCAGTGTGCTTCTAAGAATCCCAATGGAAGTGAACATCCTAATTAGAATCACATAGAAAATAATTCATGATATTCCCCAATTTTGTGGTAGTACCTTTTAGAGGCTTGAGGATGGAGAACACGTGCATAGGAATAGACATAAGAACATTGTTGATAAGTGTGGTCCTCCCTTCAAGGGTAATAAATTTATTCTTCAAACAAAATATTCTCCACATGATCTGATTTAAGAAGACATAAAAAATAACTTTCTTGACTCCATTTGACAAAGGATCTCCAAGGTAGATCGTTAGTAGTTTATGTTGTTGCATACCCAATTTGTCTTGAATTTCCTTATACCATCTCCAATAGCATTTATTAGAAATAAAAACTCTTATTTTCTTAAAATTAGCCTTTTTCCCACTCAAATAATTATTGTGTGATATGATCTTGATGATTCCATTCATTTATCCTTACTTTCCATTAATAATTAAAAGGATATCATCACCAAACCTGAGATGAAAAACTGGTAATGTCATAGAAATTCCATGATTTGTTTAAAAATATATGGATTATTTTGACACCAGGCACTAAGAAGGCTCATGATTCTGAGGCCTGGGGATCCCAAAATAAATGTATGAATTTTTTTAGTTAATTAAAATATTACACATGTGCATTTTTGGAAACTTCTAAATGGATGTCTGGATTAAAAATCTAAGAGCACCGTTAAATCTGAAAAAATGAATTTACCTAAGAAATGACCAAACTTTGAATGGAAAAGGTTGAGGGTAAAAGTTATTTTTTGAGCATTTAAATGAAAAAAAAATTTAATAATGTTTATTTTATTCAAATTTTGTTTCATTGTGATGCATCATCGAGCCAGCAGTTTTTTTTTATAAATGAAGCAGTGTAACGATGCGATGAATCAACGTAATAGGAAATCTAAAATTAAGTTCATCCATTTATTTGTTTAATAGAGATATGGGATCGTTATCATGATTTTAAAAATCTCTCTGAGTCTTTGGAAGATTTAATCCAGTGAATGTTGAACGAAAAATCGCCAATGACATCAAGAACTCCTCCTCCTCTTCGAAAGATCATACCCACGAAGACGGATCGAGGACGTTCACGGATGGATGGACACCATGATGAACTCCTTCCATTGATGAGAAATACAATCATCGGGTAAGGGGTTTAATTCTATATGAATTCATTTTTTCATCTTTATTTGGTTTGAGCGACGAACGCAGATCAACCCATGAACAGGTTGACTCGCAGATTGATCGCGTATTCAGGATGGGTTTTCCTAGCGGGCATTTATGGGATGGTAGATCCATGTATTTATTTTATCCTTTATTAAAACATATAACAAATAATAATTACACTATCATAAACAAATTTCATGGTCCGTTCTTCATGTGTTTTTTGTGTTTCATTATCCTCCCCCTTTTTCATTCCCTTCTTCGTGACACGATGACAACCACAGTCCAGGAAGGATCGCAGCGGAGGATCGACCTGCGGTGCTAGGAGAACAGACACTGACATGGGATCTAGAAGTGGTGGAGGGTCGTGGCGATGGAAAGGTTCGCTGGCTTGATGGATGGTGGTGTAGGGTCCGATGATAACCATTGTGGGTAGTGGAGGGGCCTACATCACATGGTGGAGGGCTGCGGTCCAGCTGGACCGCATGGTGGCTACAAGTCGAACTTCCCAATTAAACGCGTCATTCCATGTGGCATGGACATATGCAGCACTCACCGCATCCCGATTGGACAAGATCAGCCTACCAGCTTGGGCTGGGAATATGGGGGACTGGGACGCTGAGCGGCTCGGCTGAGTGAAAATCGGCCCACCAGTGCAGGTCGGGCTAGACGAAGTCCAGGCCACTGGGCTAGACTCGCGGCCTAATGGGCCTGGCCCTTAGGCCAGGCCTGACCAGGATGGCCAAACCAGGTCAACCAGACCGGGTCAGACTGGGTTTGGACCCAATCATCCCCCTTTTCACGAAAACACTCATATCTTCTAAACTATACGTCTGATTGATGAGCCTTTTGAGGCATGGGGACCCTCACAATGAGACAGTAATTTTGATATATTCTAAGTCGATTTTTGTGGATGTTGAGATATAACTCATGAATTAAGGAGTATATTCTCCTAGAATTAAGTACACTACGAGCGAGAATCATGTAGCTAGCTGTGATGAAAAGAAAGTGACAAGAAGGTCTAGGTGACCCAGTAGGACAAAGTGATGAGTGGGTCTAGGTGACCCAAATGGGACTAAGTGGAGAGCTGGTCTAGGTAACCAAGTAGGCCTAAATTATGAGTGGGTCTAGGTGACCCAGCAGGCCTAAGTGACTCATCGAGGATGAGTTCCTCAAAAATAAGGGTGGTCAGTGTTTACGACTGATAGTCTTGTTTTACATAGTTTATATTATAATGCATGAGCTCAAAAAACATTTTCCATACTTTAAATTGTGGTATTACCTTTGTGTTTTGGGGTATTTACTGAGTATTGTGTTAATCACCCCTACATGGGCTCCGCCCACACGTTTCATGTCTTCTGCAGACAAAAATGCTTCAACAAAGACCTTGGTGGTTTGGGACTATGTGGTGCCTAGTGAGATCTGAAAAACAAGTCATACTCCTATGGCTTCAAGTAGAAAACCCTTCACCTACACTCTAGGTAGGGTTTACCACCGATAGACTTTAGGAGCTTGTACTTGTCTTTTTTTGGGCTTGTATTCTGGACCTTTTACTTTCAATTTTGTACTGTTACTCTCAGTGGTTGTCTTAGTGGCATGAATGTTTACATTACATCATTGTGGGATGGGGATGTGTGTGTGTGTGTCTACATATCAGCACTCGAGAAAATATCTCCTGCATGCCGGTTAATGCCTTTGGTGCTAGTCTCCAGCCCCTGTCCTTTGGGAGGTGAACTTGGGGTAGTCACGGCACAAGCCTTGGGGGATGGGTCATGACGGAGTGGTATCAAAGGTGGTCAGTTTCACCTTAATGACCAAGAGTATGTGGATTTTTTGGGAGGAAATAGTGTTGAATGTTTTGAGTTTGACTTTCATATGTGGGGAGTTTAGTGATGGTGCGACGGCCGATGTGTCCATATGCCGGACCCTGAAATTATGTTTTTTGACTTGAAACGTGAAAACACTTGTTGCATGAATCATATAAGAATTGAGTGTGTTCTTATTGAGTCAGCTCACCACGTATAATCTATTGACTGTGGTCCGTCTTGATCTGTTATAAGATTCCACCACATAGACAACTGGCTAGGATTCTGGTGCGTAACCATGGTGATGGTATGCCTAAAGATGAGGCATCAATATAGATACTAGTACTAGAGGTGGACCCACCATGTGGTGCACCAGTATTACCACCACCCATTGATCATTAGTTCCTACCAGTGTTACTAGTAGAGGACGCATGCAGGTTCAATGCCTTATATGAGTTCCAAAGGCTGAGACCTCCCAAGTTCATGGGAGAGACTAACCCCTAGATAGTTGAGGATTGGTTGGAGGCGGTCACCCATGTCTTCTGCCGTGTGAGGACACCACCCGACCAAATGAAGATCTTAGCTGTGAGCCTTCTTCAGGTATCAGTGGGGATATGGTAGAGTTTGATGGTCCAAAAACATGATGAGGCAACCCTCACTTGGATTTATTTTGAGCACCTCTTCAAGGAGGAATTCTTCTTGATGACTTTGCGCTCAGTCACTACAGGAAAATTGCAATTTTTTGGGATTTTTTTGGCTATGGCAGCAATTTAAACCACCTCCATATGCTTCTATAGTGGTTTCACAAAACCGACTCTAAATTGAGTATTGGGAAACTATTTGTGGTGGTTAAAGCGGTTTATCAGTGGTTTATGGGAACCGTCATAGTTGGTACATTTTCCCAACTTTTATATTGTTTTTCGTGGTGGTTAACACGGGTAGGGGATTACTTTTTTTAGTATTAGTTTTGACCACTGCTAAAAAAGTAATTCCCTCTTAAGAAAAAATGTTGCGACAAAAAATATAACCCCTGCGAAAATGTGTGGAAGATGGGCCATTATATCAGTAGTTAAAACCGCCGCTAAATTTAAGATGGTAGTGATGGTTAAATCCACCGCTAATAGAAAAATATCAACATTTATCAGCGGTTAAAACTGCCGCTAAATTTACCTCTTATAGTTAGCGTCGGTTAAAACCACAGCTTAAGAGAAGATTTAGAAAAAAACCAGTTTTTGGAGCCCCTATACCAGTTCCCTAAACAAACCCATTCCATGAATACCAACACACCAAAAAATACATACTACAATCAATATGAAAAGATATTCTTAACTAAGAACCACAAAATGCATCATTATATGAGTAAAGGGATGAAAATAAACATATAAAATGGCATAATCCTAGTATCCAATAAAATGTAGTTGAGAATTTTTGTATTTAAAATTGATAATTGCAGACTCATATGTACTAGTTGATCCTTGATTGGACATTTGCAAGTTGTGTGCAACTTATATGGTCACCCATTGGGTGATCTAAGTGAAATGGGAAAATATGATTTTTCTTCAAATTTTGGTACTCCCACATATCTTCTGGAATTGTTAAAGAATGTAATATTCCTTTATATATGAGTATTTGATAGAACCCAAGGCATGACTTAGGTGTTTGGACAACTTATAGTTGGAATTTCTAAAGTGGGCAATTTCCTAGATTAACATGTCACCATCTAAGTGACTCCATCGAGATTATATATGGGTTTCCCGTGTTTTAATGAATTTAATGAGTTAAATATAACTGATAATGTGAAATAGATAATTAATTATAGGTTTCATTTCTTAAAATAAATCAATTAGTTTTAAATGGAATGACCCCAAGTAATTGTAACGTCATGCTCTTGATTTATGCTTTATAAAATGCTTCATACAAACTGTAATATTTTAAATGGGAATTGAACATGGATAGAGACATGAATAAGAGGTTATTATTTATATATTATTACACAAATGATTATTCCATTATTATGTATATGGTGTAGATAAAATATATAGATTTGATTAATTCCCCTTGGTAGTTATATTTAATATATTTTTTCTAGAGGTTGTGGTATGATGGTATGAGATTGTTGAGCAAGGATATATCATAATTCCTTACTTCAGGTGTTGAGCATGGTGTATTAAAAAATGTTACTATATAAGTATTGTTATTTACTCACCACTTTCCATGAGTTGAATTTTGACTTGATGGTGCACTCAATATCCCATGTGTTATTTCATCGAATCTCTCACTCTATTGGGATATAGGGCATGTACCCAATTACACAAGCACATAGGCTCGTTAGACTGGTTAGGGATGTCTGAGTTATGCCATGGTATATTCATCAGTATTATTATAAGTATATTACTACAAACATACTCACATACATTGATAATATAGTTGGATGAAATATATATAAACTTATATATTACTACTATATATAGTAACTATTTATATTTCTATTCCATCTATGCATCGACAAATTTAAACCCTCCTACAGTCCTTTAGGAACATGATTGGGTGGTAATTTATTTATTCCTTAGTTACTCAAAATATATGGGGTGTAGTATGTCGGTGGTAGACCCTTCATCATGTGAATAATTATGTGGTAATATTTTCTTGGGTTTAATTTATGTTGGTGTTCTGTGTGGAATAATTATAAATGAAACATAACATAGAAATTAGGTAAAATAATCTATCTCTTTGGTTATTCCATGTGGAATTATTATACTTGACAATGAAGATAGAAAAAGGTAAAATCATATCTCCCATGGATAAGGGTTCCTAATTTTTTAAGATTTATGCATCAGGTTCAAGTATCATATTTGTTTCACTCATGTTATTTCTTTGGAAAAGGAGTATTTTGTGTGTTTTTCTTAGAAGGACTGGAATTTGGATCCTAATATATTGTAACTCCCATTATGCATCCTAGTTATTCTGATGTGTGGAATATAATAGAATTGATCAAGAACATTCCTTCAAAGGGAAGAGTGTCTCATGAAGGGGGTTGATATATTCTATCAAGGACTATTGATGCTTATAATAAATTATTTGTGATAATGTAGTTTATGTTGTGAACGGTAAGTAACTGATCCGGTAGTCTATTTAACATTTTTCAAGGGCAGGGGGTTCTACAAGAATCTACTGGGAGTTTCCCATCAGCATATCATGCCTACTGAGATAATGGACACTATCATTCACATTGCCTGACTATTCTTGGAGGATACTTTGGAAATAGTGGGAAAACCCCATTTCAGACTGTGTAGCAAAATTTCCCATAATCTCATATTAGTATTTACAGATTCCAACTATTTTTTGAAATTTTGGATACTAAAATTATGCTAAACTAAAGGGTGATATATCTTAAACATGTTAGTGAGACACACATTCTCATCCCTAGGGATTGATAAAAGAGAATAACTAAGAATTAATTCTTAGAAATGGAAATGTAGTGGTAAATGCATTGGGCTAGAAAATGTTGGATAAGTTATTATAATGAAAAAATGAATTTATGAAAAATGAAACATAAAAAAATGTATCATCACAATAATGAGTCCATATATATGTTGCATACCACACTTGAGAAATCAAGACATAAAAGTAAACATCAGAAATCAATAAAATACATAAAATGAAACATGAGAAATCAAGAAAATGTTAGGTCCGGAAAATGTTTGGAGGCAACTATGTGCCACAATTGATACATATACAAACCAACTGTCAATATTTGTCCACATATCAAAAATACTACTAATCATTGTCCGATGATGAACATATATTATCACCCTCTCCACCTCCATCTTCACTTCCTTCTACCACATGTAAGAACATTATATTGAAAATTAAATAGTGTTAAATATTTATATTTAAACATAAAACCAATAAAAGTTTTCAAACTAAATGGATTTTATTTTTTGTGATTTACCTACTCACCACCAGTTGATGCAATACCACCGAGGGATATCTTCTCATCCGCTGACGTATATCATTCAACGCTTTCTACAAAGCGGATATCTGAGCCCCCTAGTCTTGAAATATGTTTTTTAGGGAAACAATATCCATCTGAGAATCACTGGGTATATACAGACTAAAACCAAGAGAATATGTATCTGTAATCCCTGATGTCCTGCCAAAGGCCTTAGATGGTTCGGGTCCCAAACCTATCCCACACACTCTACCATGATGCTCCTTCCCAATGACTTTAGCAACCGGGACATCTTGGGAGACAGAGTAAGGCTGCCTAGGATTGGCATCCCATATTTCATTAATTTTTACCTATAAATAAAATATCCATATATATTAACATAGTTAAAACTGATAATAAGTTATTATAATGAAAAAATGAGTTCATACCCCAGCTTCTTTGGCAGGATCATTTACAAAACTTCCATCAGATTTTTTGTGAACATCTAACCACACTTCAGTTTGGTATGTTTTGTTCCCTAAACTCTATGAATGCATTAAAACATGATAAATCAATAGTTTAATATATTAAATAGATAATATTGTATTATAAATATTTAAACTAATTAAATGATTACCAGAGTCGATCGGCTCCTAGAAAATCTTTTTGACCCCGTAGTGTGAGGGATGACTTGCTTAGCCTCGCTTGATGCATTATTTCTTGAGAGATCCTAAAATAAATAATATGAAATTTAATAGTAATGTATTAAATGTCTTCTCCTCTTCATATACATGTATAAATATAAAATTATGTTAATATAATAATATATATATTTAAATACCTTCTGCTTCTTATCACGATGTATGTCATCAAAAACTTTCCACTTTTCTTTGGGTATCGCATTGGGTAGCTTCTCATACATTTGTTATATGGTCAACGATGTATCATTGAAATTTCACCCCAATCTCCATTAAAATTATTTCTATTTCTTACCAATATTTTTTAATGTCCACTTTTGTACTATCACATCAGAAAGTTTAAAGTGGAAAAACAACTATATACAGAAATTCATTTTGAACATATTAATAACATGACATTCAATTACACCATAATGAATTAAATTTACCTTTATTTAGGAATCAAAAACATCATTTTTCCAAATTGGAGGCATATTTCTCCAATCATCATATGAAATAGAAAGGGAAATGGGCTCAGCTTCCAGCTGGCCTAGAATTTGGCCATGTAATCCCGCAGCATCATCCGTAGGGAGCCCATACGAATCAAATGGGAGAACTACCTTCTCTACATTCATATTCCACACGTATTCACTTTTTATATTTTTCTCCACTTTTGAATATTTTTCATCTTTAATGAACTAATAATTAGTATAAAAAGTGAAATAAATTTATTTATATGAAAATGTTTACTTATAACAGTGACCCTCTAGTATGCTCGTGATGAACTAGATGTGGCGCGCCACCGCCCGGCTGCTGAGGGTACTGAAGGGGGAGTAGATTACTCAATTTCTAAAGGGACACTCATAGAGGGTGTGAGAGATGGTGCAGGGGGAGATTGTGTAGGGGGGAAGGAAGCTAGTGGCTCAGATGATATAGGTAGGGAGACAAATGGATCTCCATCTATCGTAGTAGTGGATGAAACAGTATATTGCTTCCTACTTGGAATTCATGTCATTTAATCAAATAAAATTATGTTTAGAACATATATTTCAAAAATATTATGCATAAAAGTAATTTAAAAATGATATTATATTCCCAGTACTAACCAACAAAATATACATAATAGTGATAACGAATGATTGCAAAAATGAAATAAGTGGTTTCTGAATGAATAAATAACTTTACATACAATCATTTTCCCCTTCAATCATATCAGTTTCCTGCTCCATACTTCATCCACTTCATTCTTCCTTTCTAGAATAATATTTTCAATATCATGATGGAAAAATAATTTTGCTTCTTGTTGTTGATGAGATTCAATTTCTGAGGTCAAATATTCCACTTCATCGCCCATATCATACAAATTTCTTTGTATTACGTGAGAAAATACACTCCACCCTTCATCCACATAATAATTCACATAATATACCATTTTTTCTTGCGATGATAAGATATATGGATCGTACAGTTCACTATCACCAATATCCATCAAGCGAGAGAAGTTCATAGAAGTAAATTTCAAGGAATCTCTTTTGACACCTTTGATAATATCGACCCAATTGTATTTGAATAAAACAACTAAAAAATTCCTGTGGTAGTTTAATTCAATAATATCAGTCATATATTCATACTATACCACTTCAGAAAATGTAAATATACCATTATTCTATGTTTTTAAACTCCTTTCTCGATCGAATGTAATAAATCTAAATCCATTCACATTTTAAGAGTCAAACATTTTAACTTGTTTTAGAGGATCTCAAGCAAGAAAAATCAAATTTTCTGACAAATCTACTCAAGTTTCTGTATTCATGATCTAAAAAAAGAAATATACTTTATTATATTTACAAAATATATGTGTCGAACTAATATTCATATTAATTGAAATATTTATGAACTTACACATCGTGCAAACCATTCTACAAGATCTTTATTAATATATTTCGTTATATCTTTCTCATTTTCTGTTTGGACTCTAATTCATATCTATGTTTGTATCTTCAACTCTTCAATAAATAGAACTTCAATTTCATTATTCAGCAGTACATATCTATGTGCCAGTAATAATTCCAATTCTGTCAGTGTCACATTTGAAGTCCTCCCAACTGATCAGCCAATAGCAGGAAATATTTTTTATTTCTGATTTATTTGAGATCGATTCAATGTGTCGTCAACACGTCCAACTAGATAAAATATTTTCTCAATATCATCCAAGTATCTAGAATAAAAGATAAGACACTCCTCAGCCAAATAGCCTTCTGGTTGAGCTTTATTTCTCACGTATGATTTCAAATTCCTAAGATATCTGTGAGATAAAATAAACATAATTATGCATTTAATTAAGTTCCAAAAAATTCACTTAATTGAAAATAATATAAATAAATTACATCTCAATTGGATACATCCATCAATAATGAACTAGGCCTCCTAATTTAGCTTCCTCAACCATGTTCGCTGTTAAATGCATCATGATAGTAAAAAATGATGGGGGAAAGATCATATCCACTGCACAAAGATTCAATACAAACCTCTCATGTAGGTCGTCAAGATAAAATGGATGTAGAGATTTCTCACATAGCTATCTGAAAAATGTGAAGAATTGGAGTACAACAACACTATGTTTTTCATGTAATAATGTATGCAATGCCAATAGTAATAACTTTTGTAACAAAATATGTGAATCATGACTTTTCAATCCATGTAACATACGATTCTTTAAGTCGACACACCTCAAGATTTTACTTGAATACCCACCAAACACCTTCACATTCTTTAAAAATAGAAGGGATGTATCTTTATCCCTATTTTCCATTTCAAAAATTGTTGGAGAATACTTTTCATCCTCATCTGGCCAGAGATCATGTTTTATGTTCATTACTTGTAAGTATTTGAAATCATTGAGATAATCCTTCGACTTTCCATGCTCATTAAGCAATGTGAAAATAAAATTGTCATATAAATTATTTTCAATATGCATGAAATCAATATTATGCTGCAACAAATTAAATTCCCAATACAGAAGTTTAAAAATATACTTTTTCTTCCATTGTGGCATTCTGATTTCACTTGATAGTGTACTTAGAACCCATTTCCCATTATCATTCAAATGATAAACCTTCACAAATTATGTTTCAACATATTCAAGTAATGTCAATATTTTAGAACAAGTTAACAACTTTGGAGGTGGTCTACGATCAATGAAACCGTTAAATTTTGATCTGTTTAGCCGAAATCTATGAGATGCATCAAGAAATCTTTGATGGCACAAGAAGCACCATTTTTCTATTATGAGGTAGTCATTTGAGCCCAAAATCAAAGTTACCAACTAAATAATCCAATCCCATGTAAATGTTCCAACCAGATAAATTCCCAAGCCCAGGGAAGCCATTAATGTCCACATTAAAGAAACATGAATTTTGAACATTGTTTTAGAAGAAGCATCAAATATATCAACACTGTTGCTTCATAACTCCTATAATTCTTCAATAAAAGGCTTCAAGTATACATCAATATCTTTTCCAGGAATTTTTTTCCAGGAATAATCATCGAAATGATAAAATATGTTTGTTGCATATACATCCACTGTGGTAGATTTTAAGGGATAAAAACAACTAGCCAAATGTTATAACTGGTACTCAAAGACCCAAATGGGTTGAATCCATTGGCATACAATCCCAATTGTGTCACGACCTGTCCTCGGGACCCATGTCGTGACTACCACAAGCCCGCCTTCCATAGGCCAGGGGCTTTCGACTAGCACCAAAGGCTTAAATCACGATAAAAAGGGAAGGCATTGCCTTTATAAAGTAAACAAACACCATAGAGTAAGCCAGCAGAAGTAAACACTAAGTAAAACTGGGTACAAAAGTAAGTGCGGAAAAGTATGTGGGACAGAATACAAACCCAAACTGAAAGTAAAGTACAGCTGGAAAGAAAGTACAGTAACTGAAAAGTAAAGCAGCAACGTCGAGTCGTCCACTAGAAATCCCACCTGAAGGGTGGGTACAGATAGTCTCTTCAGCTCCTTGGTTCCAACCGTCTCCTCCGTGTACGTCTCGCCCAGTGGTCTACCTCAAGGTACCGACTTGTTCCACATCCCTCAACCACGATCAGTGTTGTCCGTCATCTGCATCCAACACAACGTAGTGTGGGCATAGCCCGTGTAGGGGTGAGTATACGCTACTTAGTAGGGACCCCGAGACCCCCGAAGGTCTCCCAGAATCCATGAAGGATAAACCACAAAGGAAAGTTACAATCATGAAATAACAACCAACGCTACTTAGGTATATGCCCATAAATATACCTAAGTCATCAATTCCAGTTCGGATCCAACATCCGTGCCCAAGTTCGATCACGTCCACACAGGATAGTACAACCCAATCCACACAGTAAATCACAACCCAATCCACATAAGAAAGCAGGTCAATCATATCGAAGATAATGATTGAAAGTCAAGACTCAGCTCACACAGGTATACTTCTTCATAAGGTGATAGAGTTGATCAGATGTAGCCATTGATTCATCTAATATGGGACCCACGTAGAATATAAGACAAGCTAAGCTGGTGGACCCACAAAGGATACAAGACCAGCCACTCTATCGGACCCACGCAGGATACAAGTACAGAGTCAAATACCGCCGGACCCACGTAGGATACAAGAACAGTATTCACGAACTGCCAGACCCATATAGGATACAAGAACATTAGTCATCGTTGTCGAACCCACGGAGGATTTCAGTACGGTCGTCATCGCTGCCGAACCCATAGAGGATCCTTGTACAAACGTCATCGTCGTCGTAGTCGCAGCCAGCTCTAGGGTTCCCGCACACAACATGCTCGTTTCCAGGAGGGTTCGCTCCACGAGCCAAGGGGGTCGATACATCAACTGACACGTAGTCCAGAGTTAATGTATCCCAAAGTTCCCTATCGACAAAAGGAACTCAACGCGACAGACGGCGCGTCAATCAGACGCCCATTCTGAGAGTTATTGGTTTTTTCGTCCTAGGGGTCCGGTTGGTTTTTAAGTCAAAACCAACCCGAACATACTCCAAATGATTCCAAGCCTCGAGAGGAGTAATCCAAAAGGTTCTTATCACTAAGAGGAAACCAACAAAGTTGACGTCACGTCAATCGGACGTCCGGAGATCAAGTTATAAGTGTTTCCGCTCCGAGGGCCCGGTTGGTTTCGTGTTCGAACCAACCCGTCCATACCCAAAGTTCTCCGAAACCTTGAGTGTAATATACTGAAATGACCATCTCGATCCAAGGATCGCATCTCAACTGACAGTGTGTCAATCAGAGGCTTGTAGCCCAAGGTACAGGCGTTTTAACGAACTTGTCTGTTTTTTGGGGGTTTTGGGCCTGAGACCGACCCGGCCCAAGACCCCCTGGGTCGGCCCAAACCAGGTCGACCTGACCTAGGTCCGGGTCCGCCCCATCAGGTCATGGTCCGGCCTAGCTGGCGCGGCCCGGCCCAGCCGATGCGGCCAGGCCCGGCGCGGGCGGCCTGGCCTAGGCGGCTCGGCGCTGGCCGAGCGAGGCGGCTCGGTGCTGGCCGAGCGGACGCGGAAGGTGGGCACTGTCCTCCTTATTTGTAACAGTGTCCCCCACGTGGGGGCTTGTTACTTTGCCAGCCAGGGGTTACGACCCCTGGTTCTTCCGAAATGGTCGGCCGGTGTGCCTCCACAGGTCCCATCTTCCATGCGCTGGTGGTTCCGGCCGCCGCTCCCAGCATCGTCGCGGCCTTAAGTTGTGGCCTTGCTCGACCAGCGCGGCGCAACGACAATGTGCCCCTCCGCTGCGGCCAGACTCCGGCAGCGGATTATTTCGGCCTCAACGGCGCGACGCGACGGCACCGTGATCCTTCGCTGCGTTCCTCCTCGTTCCTGCGTGGTTTCGTTGCACCGTGCCGCCTTCGTTCGAGTCGCAACGAGTACAACAACAAAGGGGGAGCAGGATCGGTTGTGTTTGGGAGGTCCGACCTTCTCCCATTAAATTGATAACAGGCGGCCCAAAGATTTAACAAAGAATGCAAGAATTAACGCTTCCTAAAAAAACACACCCCTACCTCAAGGAGTTGTCGAATGATGGTCATCGCGGAAAAATGACATCGCGGAAGATGGCGTCGTGGAAGACAGCATCACGGAAGACGGATTCACGGAACTAGGCTTCATACATGTCGTCGGTGCATGCCCGATGAAGGATGTGGTGTACCCCTTTCTATGACGTGGAATGAAGATCGAGAAGCATGCCGGCGTTCTTTGCGTTCTTCTCTGTGGAAGAAGAATATCTCCAAGATTTGATCCCTCCTCTCCGAAAATCTCCACACAACGATCAACAATAATAAAATAAGGCTTTCCTTATTTTATTACTCATACTAACCTTTTCAAAATTTAAATTGAATCCACCTAATTAATCAACGTGCATTGTCCAATTAATGAGGCATTTTATTGGCATGTGTTTTAATGTGGAGGAGATACAAATTAATGGGGGTGTGGGTGTGTTACACAATTAAAAGCACGAGGGAGGTTTTAAGGGATTTGAAGGGGTGGGACTCGTGTGGGCCCCACCTCACTATTATCCTACCAAGTGGAGTTAAGATGTAGTGGGTCCCACCTCAACTTCCATGCATATGTTATAACTGCTTAGAATAGAAATAAAAATTGTAGCACAAATTTTTATTTCACCCTTCAGTTAACCCATTTATATAACAACCTCACCCGAGAAAAAGAAACTTCAGAAAATGTCTTCCTAAGCAATTACCGGCACGGCCGTTTCATCGGTGCCCTCGGATTTCGGTTCCAAGCACCGGTTCAAAAGTTAGGAAAACCCGCTCATTCGTTCATTGAACGTACCCGAGCTAAACTTTGGAAATTGATTCCGGGCACACCAGACCTCAGAATCAGGTGCCGTTAGAAACTGTGTATTCATAAAATCACATAGAAAATTAAGAAAAAAAATTTCCCTTGAAATTTACGGGTCTTTACATTACTCCCACCTCAGGGATTTACATCCCTATAAAGATACATCACACACTAGGGGAACAAATGAGGGTACTAAGCACGCATCTGAGCCTCCCACTCCCAAGTGCTCTCCTGGAGGTTCCCGTGTTGCCATCTAATGTGCACTAGAGGAATCGACTGCCCACGTTGGACCCACTCCTGTCGATCCTCGATCTCCACTGGGGCCTCCGCAAAAGTCACCCCATCATCAATGTTCAGCTCTCCATGGTCAATGATATGTGTCGGGTAGTGCACGTATCTATTTAGCTGAGATACATGGAAGAAATTGTGCACTCGGTGCAACTGAGGTGGTAGATCCAGCCGATAATCCACCTCTCCTATCCTGCTGAGAACCTGGAATGGTCCGATGATGCGCGGAGATAACTTGCCGCCCTGGACGAATCTCTATAATCCACATCGAGGTGAGACCTGGAAGAAGATGTGGTTTCCATCCTCGAACTCTAGTGGCCTCCGCCTCCTGTCAGCATAAGACTTCTGTCAGCTCTGAGATGTCCTCATCCACTCCTGGATGCCCTGGACCTTCTTCGTCATTGCCTAGACCATCTCTGGTCCCACAAGTTCTAACTCCCCAGGGTCTGTCCAGCACAGAGGTGATCTGTAAGGTTGGTTGTACAATGCCTCATATGGTGCCATCCCGATGGTGGAGTGGTATTTGTTGTTGTACGCAAACTCCACCAAGGGTAGGTGATCCTCCCAGCTACGACCAAAGTCGAGGACACATGCACAGAGCATGTCCTCGAGAGTCTGAATGGTCCTCTCTGTCTGACCATCCGTCTGAGGGTGAAAGGCGGTGCTCAGATGTAGCTGCATCCCGAATGCCTCCTGTAGCCCCTTCTAAATCTGGAAAGTAAAGAAATAATCTAGATCGGAGACAATAGATGATGGCACACCATGAAGTTGTACAATCTCCTGAACATAGAGGTGTCCCAAGATCTCCACTGAGCCCTGCACTCTGATGGGTAAGAAGTGGGACAACTTGGTGAGTCGGTCTACAATCACCCAAATGGAGTCGTGACCTCTGGAAGTACGTGGAAGTCCAGTCATGAAATCCATAGATATCCCATCCCACTTCCACTCTGGGACCTCCAAGGGTTGTACCAAGCCTTCTGGTACCTGGTTCTCCACCATCACCTGCTGGCAGGTGAGGCATCGAGAAAAGAACTCTGCTACAGCCTTCTTTATACCTGGCCACCAGTGCTGTCATCTGAGATCCTGGTACATCATCTCCACTCCTGGATATACCACTAAATGGGAAGTGTGAAACTCCCTCAGCATATCCTCCTGTAAAGCAGCTGGTACCATGGTATGTCCTCTGAAAAGGGAGATGTGCTCTCCTCCCACAGAGAATCGATCAAGTGCCTATCCTGAGGATATCTGTGCACGTCGCGTCTCATAGTCAACATCCCCACACTGTGACTCTCTGACCTGCTGAAAAAGTGGAGTGACTGTGAGTGACTAAAGAAAGGTTGCTCCATCTCTATCCACGAAGGATATCTGCAAAGCGGCTAGCTGCTCTGTCACCTCCCCATGTAGACGAATTCCCATCCTCCTACTGAGAGCATTAGCTACTATGTTCCCCTTTCCAAGAGTATATACTATCTCAAAGTCATATTCCTGGAGGAACTCGAGCCATCGCCATTGTCTCAGGTTCAGGTCCTGCTATGAGAAGATGTACCTGAGACTCTGGTGGTCAGAATAGACTGTAAAGTGCTCGCCCATCAGATAGTGTCGCCACATCTTCAGAGCGAAGACCACTGCTGCTAACTCCAAGTCATGGGTAGTGTAGTTCTGCTAATGCTACCTCAACTATCGTGATCCATAGACGATCACTGCCCACTCCTGCATCAGGACACACCCGAGTCCGGTCCCTGATGCATCGCAGTAGACTACGTACCCTACTCCCTCCTCCGGTAGCCTCAATATGGGTACGCTGGTCAATCTCTGTCTCAGCTCCTAGAAGCTCGGCTGACATCTATCTAACCATACGAAGGGTTTCCCCTTCTTCGTCAAAGCTGAAAGTGGTGCCACAACTCTGGAGAAGTCTTCCACGAACCTCCGATAGTATCCAGCCAGGCCTAGGAAACTCCGCACCTCCGTCACACTTATAGGTGGCATCCAAGCTAGCACTACCTCGATCTTCGTAGGATCCACCACAACTCCCGCCTTAGAGATAACGTGTCCCAAGAAGTGGAACTCATGTTACCAGAACTGACACTTCGAGAGCTTACCATAAAGCTGGTGCTCTTGGAGTGTGTCCAGTACAACCCACAAGTGGTAGGCATGATCCTCCTCAGAAGTCGAGTATATCAATATGTCGTCAATGAAGACCACGACAAATCGATCGAGGTAAGGCTGAATGATCCTATTCATGAGGCTCATGAACACTACTGGTTCATTGGTTATGCCAAAAGTCATAACCAAGAACTCATAGTTGTCATACCGACATCTGAACGTCGTCTTCTGCACGTCCTCGTCCCGAACTCTGAGCTGATGATAGCCTGAACTGAGGTCTATCTTCGAGAACCACCGTGCTCCCTTTAGCTGATCGAAGAGGTCGCCAATACAAGTTAGTGGATACTTGTTTCTCATGGTCACCTAGTTCAGGCGACGATAATCGACACATAGTCGCAAGCTCCCGTCTGCCTTCTTGGCGAACAAAATCGGGGAATCCCAGGGTGAAACACTGGGTCGGATGAATCCCTTTCCCTACAAGTACTCCAGCTGTACCCCCAGCTCTTGACGCTCAGCAGGAGTCATCCAATATGATGGAGTACATATTAGGGTTGTCCCAAGGTACAGGTCAATATAAAAGTCTACCTCTCTATGAGGAGGTAGTCCTAGAATGTTGTCAGGGAAAACGTCTGCATATTGATCCACCACTACAGGAAAACTAGGACTCTGCACGTCAACTGCTCCTAGGATGAGGCTAGCCAGCTGATGAGTGATCGGCTGTCCTCTCCTCTGCATGAGTCCATCCTACGCTGCTAAGGCTCCCTTCTCGCCGGTGAATGTGAACCTGCTCCCATCGGTGCGGACACACTGCACCTTGCGCCTAATACAGTCGATCTGAGCACAGACTATAGATAACCAATCCATGCCCAAGATGACGTCAAAAGGACTTGACACCGCTAAAATAAGATCCCAGTCGTAAGGATCGAACCAACAGCTCCGTCGGAATCTCCGAGCTCCGGACAAGGGCAGAAACAATGAAAGAATGACTCTCTCCTGTGTTTATAAGAACTGTAGAAAGGGTGGAGTAGACACAGATAGTACCTTGAATCATCTCTGGTGTGCCGTGGTCGTAGGCCTCCACTGCCTGAAGCTGAGCCAGCCTCTGCTTTCCAGCTCCCTGTGGTCGTTGTGGACCTCCTGGTGGTGGTGGTGGTTGTAGGGCCACAATGTGTCTCCCACCACCTGCTGCTCGGTCAGCTCCTCTACCTCGTCCTCCTGATCCCTGCGGACCGCCACAGTCGACCCTATGCCTCTGCCTGTGTGGCCCCTAAATTGTCTGCTGCTCCTCTACATGGTGAGTCGGGCAGTCACGAGCCATGTGGCCCTGCCCACCGCATGTGTAGCACTGCCTGCTCCAAGTAAGACAGTATCTGCACCGTGTGCCCCGCCCCTTTGAGCCAGTGTCCTGAGGTCGTCTGCCTGCTGGTCTGGTCTGCCTGGACCCCTGTGACATTCGTCGACTTCCAGCTACAGAAGACTCTGCTACGTGCCGCCCTACGGTAGGTCTCGCTGCTGGTGTACGCTCAGCAAGAAAGCTCTCTATGAGAAGGGCTCGCTCCAGTACTCCTACCTACGTTAGAATGCTGAGGGATATCATCGATGCCCTGATCTCATGCCTCAGTCCCTGCTCAAAGGTCTAGGCCCAAAAGAATGTGTCTCGTACCAAGTTCGTCAAATAGCGTGAGAGATCGGTAAATCTCACCGAGTACTGGGCTACCGTCATGCTGCCCAGCCGCATCTGTAGTAGCTCCTGAATGCACACTGCACGTAGGGTGGCTGGGACAAACTCTGAGCGGAAGAGGCTCTCAAAGTCCATCCTGAGGATAGATGTCGTGTCATGCACCTAGAGTATTCGGCTACACCATCTGCCTGCTTCCGCGTGCAGGAGGCTTGATTTAAGGATCACCATGAGGTCAGATGGTGTCCCCACTAACCTGAAAACTCAAACTAGAGCCTCCAGCCAATCCTCGGCTACCTGAGGGTCCGTCTCCCCACAGAACCTGGGCAGTCTCTGATGCTGAAACTCATGCAGTGCACTAAGGCGACATGCACCCTCATCGGCTTGGGCTGGTGGCATCGGTGGATCGGCGGGTAGAGGTACCACTGGTGCCTCTGCTGTAAAAGGGACCTGCATCGAGGCCTCGTCGCTCGGTGGGTTGTCGTCTCGCACAAAGATCGGAACCCTAGCTGGATGCCATCTTGGGGCCATCTTGAAAAGAAACAGGTGCTCCACGGTCAACACAGTATACCTGGTGAGCTGACACAAAGTAATCACAAAGAAAACTTTTGAAACACACATGCAATCAATGTTTTTGTGCACTGAGTCAGAAATCAGAAGTCAGGGTCATGGTGTATGGATACATCAGCCGCCGCACAAACACTGGACTCCCTGGACTGATAACCACACTCAATACCCTTAACACTATTGATTCACACAGAAGAAGATCAGAGTCCTGAGTTCTGTGGTAGAACTGAACTCCTTTTATACCAATTTTTCACGACCAGTCCTTGGGACTCATGTCGTGAATACCCCAAGACCGCCTTCCAAAGGCCAGGGGATGGCGACTAGAACCAAAGGCATAAATCCCAATAAAAAGGGAAGGAATTTCTTTTATAAAGTAAACAAACACCATAGAGTAAGCCAGTAGAAGTAAACACTAAGTAAAACTGGGTACAAAAGCAAGTGCGGAAAAGTAAGTGGGCCAGAATACAAAACCAAAATGAAAGTAAAGTACAGCTAGAAAGAAAGTACAGCAACTGAAATGTAAAGCAACAACGTCGAGCCGTCAACCGGAAATCCCACCTGAAGGGTGGGTATAGATAGTCTCCTCAGCTCCTTGGGTCCAACCGTTCGCTCTGTGTACGTCCCGCCCAGTTGTCCACCTCCAGGTACCGACTTTCTCCATAAGCCTCAACCACGATCAGTGTTGTCTATCGTCTGCATCCAACATAATGTAGTGCAGGCAAATCTCGTGTAGGGGTGAGTATACGCTACTCAGTAGGGACCCTGAGACCCCCGAAGGTCTCCCAGAATCCACGAAGGACAAACCACAATGAAAAGTTACAATCCCGAAATAACAACCAACGCTACTTAGGTATATGCCCATACATATACCTAAGTCATCAATTCCAGTTTGGCTCCAACATCTGAGCCCAAGTTCGATCATTTCCACACAGTATAGTACAACCCAATCCACACAGAAAGCACAACCCAATCCACATAGGAAAGCAAGTCAATCATATCGAAGATAATGATTGAATGTCAAGACTCATCTCACACAAGTATACTTCTTTGTAAGGTGATAGAGATGATCAGATGTAGCCACTGATTCATCTATGTTGGGACCAACGTAGGATACAAGACCAGCTAAGCTACCAGACCCACAAAGGATACAAGACCAGCCACTCTGTTGGACCCACGTAGGATACAAGTACAGAGTCAAATAATGATGGACCCACGTAGGATACAAGAACAGTAGTCACGAACTACCAGACCCACATAGGATACAAGAACAGTAGTCATCTCCGTCAAACCCACGGAGGATTTTAGTACGGTCTTCGTCGCTGACGAACCCACGGAGGATCCCTGTACAGTCGTCATCGTCGTCGTAGTCGCAGCCAGCTCTAGGGTTCCCGCACACAGCATGATCGTTTCCACGAGGGTCCGCTCCACGAGCCAAGGGGGTCGATACATCAACTGATACATAGTCCGTAGTTGATGTATCTCAAAGATCCTTATTGACAAAAGGAACTCAACGTGACAGACGGCGCATCAATCAGACACTCGGTCTGAGAGTTATTGGCTTTTTCGTCCTAGGGGCCCAGTTGGTTTTTAAGTCAAAACCAAACCTACCATACTCCAACTACGTCCAAACCTCGATTGGAGTAAGACAAAAGGTCTGTCTCACTAAGAGGAAACCAACAAAGATGACGGCACATCAATCGGACGTCTGGAGCTCAAGTTATAAGCGTGTCTGCTCTGAGGGCCCAGCTGGTTTTGTGTTCGAACAAACCCGGCTATACCCAAAGTTCTCCTAAACCTTGACTGTAATATACCGAAATGACTGGCTCAATCCAAGGATCGCATCGAAACTGACTTTGTGTCGATCAGAGGTCTGTATCCCAATTTACGGGCGTTTTAACGAACCTGTCCGTTTTTTGGGGGTTTTGGGCCCAGGCCGACCTGGCCCAAGACCCCCTGGGTCGGCCCGAACCGGGTCGACCCAACCCGGGTCGGGGTCCGGCCCATTAGGTTGCGGCCCGGCTCGACACTGGCTGAGCGGGGCGGCTCGGCGCTGGCCGAGCGGACGCGGAAGGGGGGGGGGGCTGCCCCCCTTGTTTGTAATGGAGGCCCCCACGTGGGGGCCCGTTCCTTTGCCAGCTGGGGGTTACGACCCCCGGTTCTTCCAAAATGGCCGGCCGAGTTGGCCGGCCGGTGTGCCTCCACGGGACACCCCGCGGGTCCCGCCTTCCATGCACTGGAGGCCGGCGGTTCTAGCCGTCGTTCCCAGCACTACCGCGCCCTTGTCCAACTGGCGCGACGTGACGGCGTCGTGCCCCTCCACCACGGCCCGACTCCGGCCGCGGCTACTTTCAGCCTCAACGGTGTCGCGCTCCTTCGCCGAGTTCATCCTCATTCCCGAGAGGTGCCGTTGCACCGTGCCACCTTCATTCGAGCCGCAACGAGTACACCAACAAAGTGGGAGGAGGATCGTTCGTGTTCGGTCGGTCTGACCTCCTCCCATTAAATTGATAACAGGCGGCCCAAAGATTTAACTAAGAACGCAAGAATTAACACTTCGTAAAAAAAACACACCCCTACCTCAAGGAGTTGTCAAATGATGGTCTTTGCGGAAAAACGGCGTCGCGGAAGACGGCGTCGTGGAAGACGTGGTCACGGAAGACGACGTCGTGGAAGACGGCGTCGCGGAACGAGGCTCTGTACACATCGCCAGTGCACACCGATGAAGCATGCGGCGTCCCCCTTTCTTTGACGCGGAAAGAATATCAAGAAGCATGTTGGTGTTCTTCGCGTTCTTCTCCATGGAAGAAGAAGATCTCTAAGATTTGAGCCCTCCTCTCCAAAAATCACTACACAGCAATCAAAAATAATAAAATAAGGCTTTCCTTATTTTATTACTCATTCCAACCTTCTCAAAATTCAAATTGAATCCACCTAATTAATTAACGTGTGTTGTCCAATTAATGAGGCGTTTTATTGGCATGAGTTTTAATGTGTAGGAGATACAAATTAATGGGGGTGCGTGTGTGTTACACAATTAAAAGCACGAGGGAGGTTTTAAGGGATTTGAAGGGGTGGGGCTCGTGTGGGCCCCACATCACTATTATCCTACCAAGTTGAGTTAGGATGTAGTGGGTCCCACCTCAACTTCCATGCATAGGTTATAACTTCTTAGAATAGAAATAAAAATTGTAGCACAAATTTTTATTTCACCTTTCAGTTAACCCATTTATATAACAACCTCACCTGAGCAAACGAAACTCTAGAAAAGGTCTTCCTAAGCAATTACCGGCACTGCGGTTTCATCGATGCCCTCAGATTTTGGTTCCGAGCACCGGTTCAAAAGTTAGGAAAACTCATTCTTTCGTTCACTGAATGTACCTGATCTAATCTTTGGAAATTGATTCCGGGTACACCGGGCCTCGGAATCAGGTTCCGTCAGAAACTACATATTCATAAAATCCCATTGAAAATTAAGAAAAACAAATTCCCTTGAAATTTATGGGTCTTTACAAATTGAACATTCCTAGGATCAAAAGAGAAATATGGATGTAATAAATCAAATGTAATCCATGATCGTGAATCTCGTGGATGTCTCATTAACCCATCATTGTTATTATCTACAAAATGCAACTTCATGTGTTCAGCAGTTTTCTATTACATGAATAATCTTTTCAACCGAGGATTTAATGGAAAGTAATGCAAAACCTTTTCAAGTGTGTTTATAAGGCCCCAGCCTTAAACCTTACTTAATCTTGAGTTATTACAAGATTACAACTTGCGGATCTTTTCAGGTTTAGAGTTTTAGAGAATTAGATCATACAACTTTCATTACATTCCACATTTAAACAAAGTGGTTACATAAAGATAGTATTCATTTTTCCCATCAATGGAACATATTTAAAATAAAACATGGATTCTTTCTTGACACTTCCTTGACAATATCATCATATCATGTACCTTTCTCTTGACCTGTGAAAAACATTTCAAAAAAACTTGGGATGAGCATAAAAAGCTCAGTATGGGTTATAAAAATATAGAAAGGAAACATGAGTTCATATATACATAAGAATGAAATCATACTTTACCCATAAAACATAAGCACTTTAACATACCTCATCAAATCATGAATAAATCATAGAAATCATAAGACATAAAGGTAACTTGAGGCATTCATAACATTCTTACGTAGGGAGTAACCCTATTGGTTACATTTGGAATACCCATCACAGTATATTCCCTAAATCTCTTTGGAGAAACCATAACGTTTCACTCCTTCATGTTACCCAATTCATTGGAGAGCTATATCGGGCTCACCTGCCCTTAGCTTATCACGGAACCACATGTCTTCATAATAATGCCCAAAAACCTCAACATAATCGTATCACATAAAACATGCATAAAGGAAACATAAAATTTCCACCTTTCAATCACAAGATATCAATACAAAACATTGATATAAAAACATTATGAAAACCATTTTCAATACAAAAATAAAATTAAAGTAAAACATGGTATTTATTTTTCTTTTAAAAAGAAGGTATGGCTTGTAGAGGAAGCCGAAACTCAAATAATGGTAACGGCGGCGGAGAAGTCATTGTCGCCGCATACGTGCGACAAAAACATTCCCTTTTGTCGTTTAGTAAACGCTTAATATAAAAAATATTCCTTTTGAATAAACTTAAAAGTCAAAGGGGTTTATACACCGTATAAAGAAGGTTGTGTATAAAACAAAATATGCCTCAATGAAAGGAGATTGAGACGAAGTCCCATACCTCAGGTCCGACTTGACTCGATCGTTCTTTAATATCCTGAATAATAAACTTGAGTTAATTTCTACTTGTTTAAGAACCTTTTTCAAGTTCATTATTCCTTTTATATCACTTATTTCCATGTCATGAACACTATGTAATTATTTAAGTTAATAACGGTCGTTTTAACGATCATTGGTACTTGAGTCAAAAATAAACCATTTATAATCACATGTTGTTGATGTATACATTATATCCAGAATTGTATTCATGATGTAGATATCATATATGTCATATATATCCAGTACATGCATGCATTTATAATATTACATAATCATTTAGAGGTAAGAAATGAAATGCACTGTTCATGGAGACGGTAAGTCGTACATACGCATGAACGCTACTTTCATTTCTATTTCATATTTTATAGAATAGAATCATAATGATATAAAGGTATATTATAATTCCAGTGTAATATCATATATAATATCATAACTCCATCCTTTATACGTCCCACATATGGTATTAACGAATCAAATCACTTTGAGGGGGCGGTAGTCCTCACTTCCTTAAATGAAGATATCGCATTTACCCATAATGGAAACCATAAAGGTATGACCAAAATGAAAAATACAGAAGATTAAGGAAAAAATAAACATATTATATATCATATATAAATATAGTGTCATCTTAATGGCCACCTTTTAAGGTGTTAAAAGAATGTTGAACAATCACCATTTCGGGAGGCAGAAATTCGCCATCCACGGAAACAATATGTTCTTTAACCATTAGATGTAGGTGTGTGTAAGTTTAGCTCGAATACTTATTATAAAAACATCCTAGTATATTTAAGATACTGGATTTGTTACAAAATAAATGAATAAAAATAGTTTAGGGGGTTGGAGAAGCAAAATAAAACAAAATGACTCAAGTGAAGACATTACCTTAAAATCGGGTAACTCCCTTTGGTTTGAGCTCAAAGGCTTCCTTGGGAAGACTTCTGCCCAAATTGAGTCTTCAAGGAGTAATAGAGGAATGTGGAGATACAAAATGGGCAGGGGTTGGCCGAGCCAAAGGCTTTGAAAGTGTGGGTAAGGAGGTAGAGGTGGGGGCCTTTTATAAGAGGAGAGGAGGGGCACTCTTGAAAGTAAAGAAATGTTACTTTATTTTAAAATGTGTTTCGGATTCAAAAGGTCCCACATTGATATAATTCAAGGTTAAGGTGATAAGGGTTCTAAATCCACCCATCCAATAGGTTTTGTACATGTGTAGGTCATATATTTTACATTATCATTTCATTTTATTTAAATCCTTTATTAATGAGGTAATCGCTGCATCATCATGATGTCATAAATAATTTAATTTATTTAAAGTCTAGAAATTATAAAAAAAAATACTATGATCTAGGAAATCTTTTTATATTTCCAATGACTATTTAAAATCAAAAATCTTACTTGTATAACCCCATGTAAAAATTGTTTTAGTAAAATAACTCATGTTTGTGTCATTTTTACTTTAACATTAAATAAAAAGATATTAATGTCATTTTCCTACCAAAGAGGCTCCCTGGGGTCCCCAAGTTGACCCATGGATTGTTTCGGTCGGCCATGACACATCCAATGATGGTAGGACATGTGTCAAGCTCATCTCATATTATTAAAACATTATTTTTACCTTAAACTACACTAATTACCTCTAATCGTGATTAAGAACTTAAAAGTTACTATTCACCAAAAAATTATCTTAATCTCATTGAACCACATTTTACTTCTTAATGACAACCATGTATGTCGGATTTTTGAAAATCAAATCACAGAAGTGGAAAAGTTTCATTTAAACAAAAAATCAGTTTCTTTAACTACCACTTAGTGGTTTCACTATTCATCAAAAATTGAAGTTTTTCAGAAAAATACCAAAACTTCACCCTAAGCTATATTTGATATTCCGAATTCAAAAATGATGTCTATTTTGAAAAATTCAAATAATATAAGTTACATTAATTAATTTAATAATTAATTCCTGTTGTCATGAAAAATAGCGTGTTTTTATGAAACAATAAGTATCAAAAGATTGACACCAGTTTAAGTCCAATTTCAAAGTGAAATTGATTGCAATGACCACCATTGGATTAAATAGTAAAAATATATTCTAATTTCACTTAAAAACAATTAAAAATATAATCTAATCATATAAATAAATTAGATTAAAAAGAGGTTTTGAATCAAAATACAACATTTTTCACTATTCATTAAAAAATGAACTTTATTGGAAAAATACCAAAAATTCACACAAAGTAAATTTTGATGTCCTAATCATAAAGAATAAGTTTATTTTGACAAACATAGCTTATAAAATTTTCAAACAATAGATTTAAAAAATGGTTTTCCATAAAAAGGCAGTAAAACAATCTTTTAAAAAATATTAGTGTATTCCATGCTTAAGATTGGATTTATTATCATTTTAAGCCTCTAAAACACTATCTAATTCATTAATAGACATAGATAAACATATTTATTATTCATTACTTACTTGAGATGTTAAATCCTTCCCCCATTTAGAAAATTGCGTCCCCACAATTTATTTACCTATCGAATAAGTGGGGGTATTTATCCCTCATCACATTTTCAGATTCCCATGTTGCCTCTTCAATCATGTGGTTTTTCCACAAAACCTTTACCTGATGAATCACCTTATTCTGTAACACTTTCTCCATGTGGTCAAGAATCTGGACTGGTTGTTCCTCATAAGATAGGTTCTCTTCCAGCTGGACTACCTCTGGACTCAAAACATGAGATGGATCTGGCATATACTTTCTCAACATCGAAACATGAAAAACATTGTGTACCTGAGATAAACATGGAGGTAAAGCCCCTTGGTAAGCAACTGATCCAACTCTCTCCAGAATTTCATATGGACTCATCTTTCCTTTCTTACCAAATCGCATCACACTTTTCCATGGTGAGACTTTGAGAAAAACATGATCACCTACCTCAAAAGAGAGATCCTTCCTCTGGTTATCCGCATAACTCTTCTGCCTGCTCTGAGCTGTTCTCATGTGTTTCTATATCAGCTGAACTTTTTCTGCCAAATCTTCTACCAATTCTGGTCCCATCAGCTTTCTTTCACCCACTTCATCCCAAAAAGCTGGAGTTCGACACCGCTTCCCATATAATTCCTGAAATGGTGTCATCTGTATACTGGAATGAAAACTGTTATTATATGAAAATTCAAACAAAGAAAGATATTGGTCCCAACTTCCCTGATAATCCATCAAACAAGCTCATAGCATATCCTCCATGGTCTGAATTGTTCGTTCTGATTGCTCATCTGATTGAGGATGAAAAGCTGTACTAAAATTTAATTCAGTACCCAACAACTTCTTAAGGCCTTTCCAAAAGTTAGAAGTGAACCTGGGATCACGGTCAGATACAATGGATAGAGGAACTCCATGTAACCTGACTATCTCTTTAATATACAAATGGGAAAGTTGATCTAGGGAAAAAAGTATCTTGTATAGTAAGGAAATGAGTAGATTTAGTCAAGCGATCAACAATAACCCAGATTGCATTATTACCTCGAGGGGTCTTCGGTAATCCCACAACAAAGTCCATGGATATATTCTCCCATTTCCACTCTGGAACTAGTAAAGGCTGAAGCATCCCTTTTGGTAACTGCCGCTCTGCTTTAACCTGTTGACATGTCAAACACTTCATAGTAAAATCATCAATATCTCTTTTCATTCCATCCCACCAGTAATACTCCTGCAGATCTCTGTACATCTTAGTACTGCCAGGATGAACTGAAAACGGAGAACTGTGAGCTTCACATAACAACTCTCTCTTCAACTGTGAATCACAAGGCACACACAATCTCTTCCCAAATCTCAAAACACAATCATTATCAATGTTGAATTCAGGAAACTTACCCTTCTGAACCAGCTCTACCTTTTTCTGCAACTCATTGTCTTGCTTCTGTGATTTCTTGATTCTGTCTGATAGAGATGATCTCACTGATACCTGAAACAAAACAGAAGAACATCCTGTACCAACAACTTATATGACAAAGTTCATCAAATCCTTAACCAAAGGATCACGTTCCAAATGCAACATTTCTAATGAAGCATTAATATTTCGACTCAAAGCATCAGACACTTTATTTGCTTTTCCTGGATGGTAATGAATTGTACAATCATAATCCTTGATTAATTCCATCCATCTCCTCTGTCTCATGTTTAAATCTTTCTAAGTGAATATATACTTTAAACTTTTGTGATCAGTATATATTTCACACTTTACTCCATACAAATGATGCCTCCAAATTTTTAAAGCAAAAACAATAGCAGCTAATTCCAAATCATGTGTAGGGTAATTTACCTCATGAGTTTTCAACTGTCGTGAAGCATATGCAATTAGCTGATCATTCTGCATTAGGACGCAACCAAGTCCTTTCAATGAAGCATCACTGTATATAACAAACTCACCATTCCTGGAAGGTAGTGCCAAAACCGGAGCATTCAGCAATCTTCTTTTCAGTTCCTGAAAACAATCATCACATCCTTTTGTCCAGATAAACTTAACACCCTTCCGATTTAGCTTAGTCATTGGACTAGATAACCGTGAAAAATTTCTAAAAAACCTTCGGTAATAGCCTTCCAAACCAAGGAAACTATGAATCTCTGTTACATTTGTGGGTCTTGTCCATTCTTCAACAACCTTTTTTTTTAAGGATCAACGGTAATCCCATCTTTAGAAACTATGTGACTAAGGAAAGAATTTTTTTGCAACCAAAACACACACTTGCTGAATTTCCCATACAATTTATTTTATTTTAAGGTTTGAAAAATAACCCTTAAATGTCTTTCATGCTCCTCTTTACTTTTAGAAAACACCAAAATATCATAAATGAAAACCACCACAAACTTATCCAAGAACTCATGGAAAATTCTATTCATTAAGTCCATGAATACAGCAGGTGCATTGGTTAGCCCAAAAGGAATTACTACAAATTCATAATGGCCATATCTTGTACGAAACGCAGTCTTCTGAACATATGCTTCCTTTACCTTCAGCTGATGGTACCCCGATCTCAGGTCAATCTTTGAAAAAAACTGATCTCCCTGGAGCTGATCAAACAAATCATTGATATGAGGAAAAGGATATTTGTTCTTAACAGTGATGTTATTCAATGCTCTATAATCAATGCAAAGTCTCATAGAACCATCTTTCTTTTTAACAAATAAAATAGGAGCACCCCATGGTGATGTGCTAGGTCGAATGAAACCTTTCTCTAATAAATCTTGCAATTGCTCCTTCAACTCTAAAAGTTCAATTTGATCCATTCGATAAGGGGGTTTAGAAATTGGCTTAGCATCAGGAACTAAGTCAACAGTAAATTCAACTTCTCGATCTGGTATTATTCTAGGAAACTCATCAAGAAAAACATCAGGATACTCATTTACCACTGGCACATCATTAATCTTAACAGTTCCCTTATTTTCAACAATATGTGCAAGGTAACATTCATTTCCATCTTTTACAAGTTTCTCGGCCTCTTGATATGTTATCAACAGTAAGGGTTCATTCTTGTACACAAACTGAAAGTCTTTCTAAAAAGAAACTTCTTTAGCTCTATAGTCAATCTTAGCATGGTAAATAGAGATCCAATTCATACCCAGGATAACATAAAACTCTACTAGAGGTAAAACAATAAGGTTCACAAGTAGGTTCTTTCCACGGATAAGGATAGGAAGATTCTTATAAATTCTTTTTGCCTCAACATTTCCCCCAGGTGTTTTTACCACAAGTTCAGGAGTCATTTCTTGAGATGGTATTCCCATTTTACTAGAAAAGGTTTCAGAGATGAAAGAATGTTTGGACCCCGAATCAAACAACACACTGGCATAATCTGAAAAAATAAACAAGGTACCTGATACAACTTCATTTGTTGGCCCGACATCTGCTAAAGTAGTTGAAAAGGATATCACCACCCCTTTCTGCTTGTAGTCTAACTGCTTCCCGTCACTCAAGCTCTTTGTCGGACACTCGTTTTCATAGTGACCCATCTCATTTCAATTAAAACATTTCACTAACTGTAAATCAAATTTGTTCTTACCATCACCCTGCTCTTTTTCAGTGCAATCATGAGCCTTATGTCCCATCTTACCGCATCAGTAGCACTTTCCAGAATTCAGAAGACATTCCCCAGCATGCCTTTTCCCACATTTATCACAAACTGGAAACTTAGTTTTCTTACCATCAAACTTTTTTGAAGAATTCTTCCCTTTCTCCTGCCACCTCGGTCTCTTCTTCTGCTGGTTGTTATAGAACACCGGATCATCGTCAAACTTAATTTACACCTTCTCAGCACATCGAAAAATCTTTTCATAACTTTTAAACTCACGAGAAGCTAATGCCCTTTGATATTTTGGTTTTAATCCTGAGTAAAAATGATTGATTTTACTATCAAGGTCTCGGATAAAATTTGGAGCATAACATGCGAATCGAGTGAACCTTTCTTCATAGGAAGCCACTGAGTCTTCCTCTTGCCTCAATTCCATGAATTGCTTTTCCATCCTAAGTCGAACAGCCTTAGGAAAATACTTCTCAAGAAACATACCTTTGAATTCATCCCAGTCAATAGCATCAATATCATCGGCGTCCCTGATATTTTTAACCATCAACCACCACTGATCTACTTCACCCTCCAAATGGTAAATAGAAAGACTAACCTTTTGATTGTCTGAACACCCCATGACATCGAAAATCTTCTCCAGTGCTTTAATCCATCCTTCAGCTAACATAGGGTCAGATGATCCTCTGAATGATGGGGGATGTTGCCTCATGAAATGTTCCCCCACTGACATGTTCCTCTGCGGTTGATCTGGCTGATCTCGTGCATGGATACCACCACCATTTATCGCTTGAGTCAACTGTACCATTACTACAACAAACTATTTAGTTCCAATTCTGACCATCTCAGGATGCTGATTCGGAAGGTTATTTCCTTCTGTATGCCTTCCTAGCACTGCTTCCCTGTTTCCTCTGTGGAAAACCATTCTGAACAAACATTTCTTAGATGAAGCAACATGGTAATCTTAAAATGCTATATCATTTCAAAAAAAAATTAGATAATCATTTAATAGAATTCTAACTCCTAAAGTTATCTAAACCGACCTTTGATACCAACTATAAGTCCACAGCCTTAAACCTTACTTAATCTTGAGTTATTACAAGATTACACATTGAGGATCTTTTCATTTTAGAGTTTTAGAGAATTGGATCATAAAACTTGAATTACATTCCACATTTAAACAAAGTGGTTACATAAAGATAGTATTCATTTTTTCCCATCAACAGAACATATTTAAAATAAAACATGGATTCTTTCTTGACACTTCCTTGACACTATCATCATATCATGTACCTTTCCCTTGACCTGTGAAAAACATTTCAAAAAAACTTGGGATGAGCATAAAAATCTCAGTATGGGTTATAAAAATATGGAAAGGAAACATGAGTTCATATATACATAAGAATGAAATCATACTTTACCCATAAAACATATGCACTTTAACATACCTCATCAGATCATGAATAAATCATAGAAATCATAAGACATAAAGGTAACTTGAGGCATTCATAACATTCTTATGTAGGGAGTAACCCTCTTGGTTACGTTTGGAATACCCATCACAGTATATTCCCTAAATCTCTTCGGAGAAACCTTAACGTTTCACTCCTTCGTGTTACCCAATGCATTGGAGAGATATATCAGGCTCACCTGCCCTTAGTTTATCACGGAACCACCCATCTTCATAATAATGCCCAAGAACCTCAACATAATCGTATCACATAAAACATGCATAAAGGAAACATGAAATTTCCACCTTTCAATCACAATATATCAATACAACACATTGATATAAAAACATTATGAAAACCATTTTCAATACCAAAATAAAAGAAAAGTAAAACATGGTATTTATTTTTCTTTTAAAAAGAAGGTATGGCTTGTAGAGGATCTGAAACTCAAATAATGGTCACGGTGGCGGAGAAGTCGTTGTCGCCGCATACGTACGACAAAAACATTCCCTTTTGTCGTTTAGTAAATGTTTCATATAAAAAAGATTCCTTTTTAATAAACATAAAAGTCAAAGGGGTTTATACACCGTATAAAGAAGGTTGTGTATAAAACAAAATATGCCTCAATGAAAGGAGATTGAGATGAAGTCCCATACCTCGGGTCTGACTTGACTCAGTCGTTCTTTAATCTCCTGAATAATAAACTTGAGTTAATTTCTACTTGTTTAATAACCTTTTTCAATTTCATTATTCCTTTTATATCACTTATTGCCATTTCATGAACACTATGTAATTATTTAAGTTAATAACTGTCGTTTTAACGATCATTGGTACTTGAGTCAAAAATTAAACCCTTTATAATCACAAGTTGTTCATGTATCCATTATATCCAGAATGGTATTCATGATGTAGATATCATATATGTCATATATATCCAGTAAATTAATGCATTTATAATATTACATAATCATTTAGAGGTAATAAATGAAATGCACCGTTCATGGAGACGGTAAGCCGTACGTACGCATGAACGCTACTTTCATTTCTATTTCTTATTTTATAGAATGGAATCACAATGATATAAAGGTATATTATAATTCCAGTGTAATTTCATATATAATATCATAACTCCATCCTTTATACATCCCACATATGGTATTAACGAATCAAATCACTTTGAGGGGGTGGTAGTCCGCACTTCCTTAAATGAAGATATCGCATTTACCCATAATGGAAACCATAAAGGTATGCCCAAAATGAAAAATACATAAGCTTAAGGAAAAAAATAAACATATTATATATCATATATAAATGTAGTGTCATCTTAATTTCCACCTTGTAAGGTGTTAAAACAATTTTGAACAATTATCGTTTCAGGAGGCAGAAATTAGTCATCCACGGAAACAGTATGTTCTTTAACCATTAGATATAGGTGTGTGTAAGTGTAGCTCGAATCCTTCTTATAAGAACATCCTATTATATTGAATATAATGTAGGTGTTACAAAAGAAATGAATAAAAATAGTTTAGGGGGTTGGAGAAGAAAAATAAAACAAAAGGACTCAAGTGAAGACATTACCTTAAAATCGGGTAACTACCTTTGGTTTGAGCTTAAAGGCTTCCTTGGGAAGACTTCATCCCAAAGTGAGGCTTCAAGGAGTAATAGAGGGATGTGGAGAGACAAAATGGGCAGGGTTTTTCCGATACAAAGGCTTTAGAAGTGTGGGTAAGGAGGTAGAGGTGGGGGCATTTTATAAGAGGAGAGGAGGGGCACTCTTGAAAGTAAAGAAATGTTTCTTTATTTTAAAATGTGTTTCGGATTAAAAAGGTCCCACATTGATATAATTCGAGGGTAAGGTAATAAGGGTTCAAAAATACACCCATCCAATAGGTTTTGGACATGTGTAGGTCATATATTTTTCATTATCATTTCATTTTATTTAAATCCTTTATTAATGAGGTAATCGATGCATCATCATGATGTCATAAATAATTTAATTTATTTAAAGTCTAAAAATTATAAAAGAAATTACTATGATGTAGGAAATATCTTTATCTTTCAAATGACTATTTATAATCAAAAATATGACTTGTATAACCCCATGTAAAAATTGTTTTAGTAAAATAACTCATGTTTGTGTCATTTTTACTTTAACATTAAATAAAAAGATATTAATGTCATTTTCCTACCAAAGTGGCTGCATGGGGTCCCCAAGTTGACCCATGGATTTTCTTGGTCGGCCATGTCACATAAAGTGGGGTTAGGACACGTGTCAAGCTCATCTCATATTATTAAAACATTATTTTTACCTTAAACTACACTAATTACCTCTAATCGCGATTAAGAACTTAAAAGTTACTATTCACCAAAAAATTATTTTAATCTCATTGAACCACATTTTACATCTTAATGACAACCATGTATGTTATATTTTTGAAAATCAAATCACATAAGTGGAAAAGTTTCATTTAAACGAAAAATCAGTTTCTTTAACTACCACTTAGTGGTTTCACTATTCATCAAAAATTGAAGTTTTTCAGAAAAATACCAAAACTTCACCCTAAGCTATATTTGATATTCCAAATTCAAAAAATATGTATCTTTTGAAAAATTCAAATCATATAAGTTACATTAATTAATTTAATAATTAATTCCCGTTGTCATGACAAATAGCGTGTTTTTATGAAACAATAAGTATCAAAAGATTGACACAAGTTTAAGTCCAATTTCAAAGTGAAATTGATTCCAATGACCAAAATTAGATTAAATGGTAAAAATATATTCTAATTTAACTTCAAAAACAATTCAAAAGATAATCTAATCATATAAATAAATTAGATTAAAAAGGGGTTTTGAATTAAAATACAACATTTATCACTATTCATTAAAAAATGAACTTTATCGGAAAAATACCAAAAATTCACACAAAGTAAATTTTGATGTCCCAATCATAAATAAAAAGTTTATTTTGACAAACATAGCTTATAAAATTGTCAAACGATAGATTTAATAAATGGTTTTCCATCAAAATGCAGTAAAACAGTCTTTTAAAAAATATTAGTGTATTCCATGCGTAAGATTGGATTTATTATCATTTTAAGCCTCTAAAACACTATCTAATTCAATAATAGACATAGATAAAAATATCTATTATTCATTACTTACTTGGGATGTTACAGTGTTCCCTATATTCTTCCTCTTTAAAGTATGTTTATTTAGACTTCCAACACCACCCATTGACTACCATCTAGAAGAAGAATTTTTTTTTGCAATTCTGTCTATTTGAATCCTCTCACCAATAAAGCATACAATCATTGGGACACTCTTCTATTTTTTTATAATTCATACCAAGCATGTTAACAACTTTTTTCATATCATAAAAATACTCTGGTATTTTTTCTTTAAGAAATGCATCATGCTTCAATTCCAATATCATGGACATTTTCTTATTTGTAATTACACAAATATATTTAATATGGTACAACATCATCAGAAAAAAAAGCTTTGAATATTTCAAACATCCACTATGAAACTCTTCATTTCCATCATCAACTAAATCATGAAATATATCTTCCTTAGTAAAGTTTTCTATGACATTTGTCTCCACAAAATCAAGAGGAGGATCCAATGATATGTTACAATCTTGATCTGGTTGTGTTACAATCTCAAAAACATCACTTGTCATGTTGTAATTTGTAGCACCATATTCTGGTTGTTCTGTTATGTTTTGATGTTGATAGTGGTGTCTTTCAGTGCCAAATGCATCATTTATGAGGTTTTTCATTTCATTTTCCACTATTGACGAAGTTGGGAGCTCATTCTGTGAATTAACATCAGTGATCAACATTTTTATAACATTCGATTATCCATCCCAAATACAAAACAAATATTAATCAGGGAGTTGATTCAGTATTAAAGGTTCATAAACTTCATCTCTCTTCAAACACTTTATAAATTTACATTTAGAACATGAACATCTTATTCTCCCTTCAAAGGATCGATTGGAAATTTCAAAATCTAAAAACACCTTCAAACCCTTAACATACTAAGGTGTGTTCCTCGGTAATGTGATCTAGCTTTTATCCATGTATATAACAATGTGCCTACACAATATTAAAAAAATTAGAACACATAATTACTACTAAATAGGGAAAGAGATTCATATATACTAGGTGAAAAAATATATAAATATGTTACATATGGTTTTCCTATATAAGTACATATGCTAAATCACCCACTAGAAAACCAAAGTAAATATGTGCATGCATGTGTATGCTTATACACATGTGATTACAAAATCACTTGAAGAAGCAAGAAGATAATGATTATTTTCTTAGGAAATATACATTTTAAGAATATAGTGAGTATTTCAAGATATATTTGAGCATGTTTAGCATTAGTAAAACAGTTAAGAGTTAAACTGAAGTAGTATATTAGATGTTAACTTGCAGAGCATTGGGATATTTTCAAGTTGATCATTCTGATATAGCAGTTAGTTTAATTAGAAGTATTATCTTCTATAATTCATGAGAGTATACTGAACGGACATTCATGCAAATTTATTAATTACATGCATGTCCATATAATCACATACCTGTAAGATCCATGTTATTATATTAGGGGATTTGATACAACCCTATCTCATTGGGATGGGGGCATTATTACCCTATCATCATCTATATATGTAGGTCTCTTATATATTGGAGGATCTTCACAAAAAAATCTCTTGAAATGTCTTTCATTTCATGACCCAATCTTCTCATTGGGGATGTGCTTAGTGAATTCTGAATGGTTCTCCCTTAGGATCACCACTATAAACCACTTTTGGGTGAGCATCGAGTGAAGAAGGTAAATCCTCATAGGGTTCATAAACTAAAATTGTAAACCAATAAGGTGATGAACAAGGATAATTTTTATTTTTCCTTCATAAAATATTTAAAAGATGTTAAATCCCACTACCATTCTAATTAAGTTTTGATTTCTGAAGAATACTTTGAATTTGTGATTTTTATCAGTGTTGGACCCAAAGATAACTCAGATTATAATGCAAATACCAAAGAACATGATGAAGAAATGTTTGTTTAGAATTTTTTCCACACAAAAACTCTTGAAGAATGTTTTTATACATATGTACTGAGAAAGATTCAAAACATGGGATTCAAAAAATATATTAATCCACCACCTACCCAATGAGATTCTACCAAATAAAAAAATAAAAGGTGGTTTCCATATCCCACCCATTACCTAGGATTCTTAGACACTCATTATTAAGGATAGGTTAACACAATATGAAACTGAAGAGTAATTAAGGTGAATAAATGTGAAATTAATCCAGAAAAATATTCTTATTATGTATAACATCTATAAGGAAACCAATAAATCTCCTCAAATGAATATTCCTTGACCTGTGAAAACTGCTCAACCTATGATGGAAAAGTTTAATTACCTAAAAAGATCTAGGTCTAGACAATGGGTGTATCTAAATCCAGTAGATAAAGATAATTAATAATTCTTTATACTAGGGATATATCGATAATCATGTCAATAAGGTTTTCTTTGGTTGGATAATACTATATATCATCAATAAAGAAGGTTTATCTAACCAAATCAAGCTTTTCTTGCTACATGTACTTGAGTGTCTTCTCAGTTGAATGTCCTGTAAGAATTCCTATACTTTAATGAGTCTTTGATAGATCAAAAGGAAGTCATGGAAGGGAGATGAGAACTAGTCAAACCAAAATAAAAGTTTTATTCAGAGTGTGTCAATGCAAATCCTCCTTCAACCCACTTCGAGAACCTATATTTCCTGATCTTCAATGTCATGGGAGACTTAAAAAATGTATGATACACACTTTGTGACATGATGTGGCCCCATTATGGGAAAAATTGAGAAAAAATAACCAAATATGATCATCTTATTCTGAAATACACAAGAGGGGGTAGTGTTATTTGGTTTATCAAAAAACCAATAGGATTAGTTTTATGTTGGGAAGTCCTTCATTTGAAATTCCAATAAAAATTCAGATTCACATTTAAGAAGAATATATTCCTTGATCTTTTAATATACATGCCATTTAAAATTGACAGGGTTTAATATTTCATTTACAAATACAAAAGTCATTCCTATATATTTATTATGAAACTCCTATAAGAGTATCTACTGTAGACATATATATATATATAATATCTTTGATGAGTTACATACATGGTTGATCCCACTAAAATATCCAAAAAAGATACCTACAATTTATAGAAGTTTCGTAATGTTTGGAGGATTTTATTCGATGCTCAAATGACAAATCACGGTTGGTAGTCATAGCTCAATGAAATAAGGTTTGAAAATTAAAAGTGGTAATGGTTATGGTTAAACTAAAACCTTCACTGAATCTAGCCTCTATACATATTCAATATCTTCTGGTTTCACCTATTGAGCAACATAAATAGTAACAACACCCCTATTATGAGTGATAAAATGAATTGGGTCTCCTAGGTTTTAAATATCCTTAAAATAATCTGTGTTCCTTAAAAAAAGGGAAAGTATTAGGGTACTTGATCACTGTTATAGAGAATAACATAAAAAAGTTTTAAAATTCTTAAAAACAAAATGAATTTAGTCACACCGAATTCCCTTACTAATACCCATTATTTTGGATTCTATGACCAAATATCTAGTATTTATTTATCTTTGAAGGAATCCTTTAGAATATGGTTGACTTTCAACATGCCAAATTGAGAAAAACTCACAAAGGTTGATTTTTCCCCTGCCATACCTCCAAAACATGAAGAAGAATGGATGAAAATTATGAATGGATCTTGAGAAAATTGATCAAATGAGAGCTCTCCATCATCAATACAAAACTAAATCATCCAGTCAGAACCTTGATTACCTCTTCGATAATTGATCCAACTTCATTGGAATTACAATCTCTTAAGAGGAGTTGTGAATAGAAAAGAAAGTATTATGCATGAGAGGAAGGACCCATGTTAGTTCCCAAGCTAATATATACTTTTCTAGAGTTTCTACCTCCATCACTAGGAAGCATGGAACCATCCCATTAAATAAGATCCTTGTTAGATGAAGGTTCAAAATATGGTTCTATCAAAACGATCCACATGATCAACCACTTATATGATGAAGAAACTAGATATAAACCAAAGTTCCCCAAAAAAAATTGAATGAGGTTATAGTGGCCAAGGAGGCAGGGAAGGTGAAGCTAAAGCATACTTTGACACTCATGTACCTTTTATACATAGGATATATTTTTCAAAAAAACACAAAGACAAGCATGTTCTCATAAAGAGTATAAATCTACTACTGAATCATCTAGAGTTAATTAAAATCCAATCATTTGGGAGGAAAGTCTAGTAAATGTGCACATTTTTAGTCATAATCAAAAATATTGAAATGCTTACTCGTCCAAATCCACAAACAAAAAAACACTCCCAAATTATAGTAAATGGAACGACCGACCATCACAATCATCCTTAGAATCTGATCACACATAAATCTCTTAAAAAATTCAATGAAATGGAAACACTAACCTAAATAAAATTCACCGGCGGTAGGGAGGCGAGTTAGGGTTCGGGTCTCACAGGGGTTGGGGAAGAATATGGGGTCGGGGGGGTCGGGGGAGAAGGAGGTTCGGGGTTGGGTGTTGGGGGAAAGTGGTGCAGATTTTCGGCCAGTGGAGCTGGGGTTTGGGGATCACTCATGGGGGGGTTGAGGGAGAAGGAGAGTTGGGGTCAGAGGGGAGTGTCACGGCTGAAAAAAAAATAATTGGGATTAGTGGCGGTTTACAAAACTACTGCTAAAAGACCACCGCTAAAGGCGATTTATGTGGTAGTGATATTTGGTATTATTAATGGTCTGGAAATGGCTGTGAAGGCTTCCCTGTAAGGGTTTGCCTCTCCCGTGGTATTTGGATCATATCAGGAGGGTTCCCTCTTCAAAGACACTTTACCTAGCTCTACACCTCCTTAACCATCTCCTCCACCACCTCTTTCATAAATCGATATGGTTCATACCCATTCAATCTCATCAGACAGATTCTAGGAGGTATTCTTCCCAAGTGAGTCCTTCTCTATAGTGGACATTGGATGCCCGATTTGGGATGGAGAAACCATTATTGTTTGTTTTCCAGTCCTTCCTTGCAACCTGGGATCTCAATGCTTCTTCTAGGATTTCAGTGATGAACCCCAGATCCTTCTGTGTGTTCATTTCCTCCAAGGATGATTTCTTCAAAGCATGGTCACACTCGGCCATATCTATTGGAATAACTCAATCAGCGTGGAGCAACTCAAAATTTTCAATCAACACATCTGGAAAAAGTTTTGCATCAGGAATCATTATTTCTTCTCCACCTCTATGAATACGAAATGAAATTATGTTGAAATGGAGTAATTATGGAATGATCTTGGAATCTTTAATCCAAGGGATTATCCTTTGGTTGTTTTTTGTGATTTCAATATGGTTATGGAGGATTCATAGAAGAAGGGGGTGGCATTGTCCTGTGGAAAGACATAGAGGGTTTGCTGTATTTGCTTTAGAAAATTGTCCACTTGATATGGGCTATTCCGGAGATAGATTTACATAGTCCAACAACAAGAAAGACAGTCTTTGCATCTGGATTAGGCTTGATCAGCATTTGGAAAACCATCATACCTTAGCGTTTTTTTTGATTTCTAGCATTTCTAATATGTCCCGGTCTATTTTTGATCATTATACTATCCTTGTTTCTCTTGAGCCAAGTAGAGGAGAAAATGAAAGGTTCTTCTTCTCAAGTTGGTGGAAAGTGGATCCCAACATTCTTAATATAGTTTTCACTTCCTAGAACAAGGCCATGCAAGAATGATCCCGGATGGATTTCCAGAATAAGATTATGTGGTTGAAGATAGATCTCCAAATGAGGAGTAATAGATTTCCTTCTCAAATGTTGGGAATGGAGACAATAAAAGAAGAAATTGAAGATGTGGAGGCTAGTCTTGAAGAATTCTTGGATGAATCTACCTTCAATGACCTTGTTGGGGAAAAAAATAAATTATCTAAAATAATCTTAGAAGAGGAACGTTTTGATCGTGAGCTTTCTCAAGCGGTGGAAGGTATAAAAGAGGAGAAGAGGGATTTTATCCCCATTATTTTTATGGAAGATGGATCATATAGTAATGGCATGGATGCGGTGGAAGGTATGATAAATTCTCATTTTAAACCCTTTCAAGGGTGTTAGTCTTCTGTGGGTGGCTTGCACTACAACCATAGTTCTCATTCAGAATTTCAATAATCCATCTTCTATCAAACATTTTAGATGAAAAAGTATGTGCAATTTTTTCTATAAGGTTCTGGTCATCATAATTAATAGAAGACTTTCTCCACTTGCGAAACTCAGTTTCGAAGGAACAACACAATTTAATTAAACGATGATCTATCCAAGCATCTATCGATCTGGCTTAGGAAATGGTTGGTGATATTAACATTAAAACGTTGGAACCACCCTTGTAATCAAGGTTGATATGGATAGAGAATACGATAGAGTGTAATGCAGTTTCACCATCAAAGTGATGTCGAAGATGGGTTTCCCCAATGGAGTTATTGACTTGATCGTCAGGTTTTATAGACCTCTAGGGCTCTCTCTCATGGGGAAAAAGTATGGATTCTTTAAGTCAATTAGGGTCCTTAAATTTGGATATCCCCTTTCACCCAGCATTATAATCTCATTTAAAGACTCCCATAGAAGATATATCACAAGGATAATTTTTAATGGTATCATTCTTCCTTTCTAGTGAAGGAAATTTTTTAATGGTATTTCTCATCTTCTCTTTACAGATGATATCTTGATCTTTTTCAATAGGAACAACTCATCTATTTAAAATCTCAATAAAATATTCGACAAGTACACCAAGTGGGTGGAAAAATTATTTAAAAGTATAAAATTCATATTTATATTTATATTTATAATCAATGCTCGGAGATAAGAGTAAAAAAGATTATGGATTCTCATGATATTAATAGAAAACATATTCCATTGAAGTGTCTAGAGGCCCTGATTGAATAATGAAGGTTCTCTATCAACCACTTTGATCAGATGGTTGAAAAAATATCTAATCACATTCTCAACTAGAACAATTTCCTTCATTCCTTTAGAGGTTTCATTACTCTTATTTATTGTGAACTTACATCAATACTCCTGTATTTTTTTTCCTCCCTTTGTGTTCCCAAAACCGTGAGAAGAAGAATGTAGAATATCATGAATAAATTTAGATGGGACACAGACAATGAGGGGTGGTACCACTGGGAAGCATGGGAGATGATGGAAAAATATCTGAAAGTAGGGGTATTAATCTCAAAAGTATTGAAGAAATCATGCATTACATGTAGGACAAGATGGTTTGGGAGGCAATGGAGGGAAAATCCATGTGGACCAGGCTCATTTCTCTCAAGTACTAGTCTGGAAGAGCTGAACGGATGGAACTCAGAGGTTGGGAAAAGAATACATGGTCACATTGAGACACTCAAGTATCACTCAAGGTGGATAATTAGTCATGATGAAATTAACTTTTAGTAAAAAACTTGATAGGTATGTTGTTGGGATTTCTAGGATTTCCAACCCCTAAAATGTTTTTCTCTCAAGCCAACATTTAACTGTCGCCTTTTATCCACTCAGTTCTATGTCCATACCATTTTGAGGTATTTGGGAATATTATTTTGAATAATGAGCCAAATAAACCAGTTTTCTTGAATTCATGATCTGAGATTTTTTCACTATGGGAAAAGGTGGTTTTTGCGACGGGCTATTTGCGATGGGAATAAATCTTGTTGAAAATAGTCTGTCAAAGTGGTTATTTGTGATGGAAAATCAACCCGTCGCAAATAACTAATTATTTGCGATGGGTAGGCACCGCCCATTTCAAATATCGGGAGGTGGTAAACATTAGTTGCGATGGGGGATCTCTGTCTCAAAGAACCAGCAACAGTAAAAACATATTTATAGTGCCCCACTCGCCCGGTGGATCTCATCTATGCTCTTGACTTCGCCTCTCCTCCTAGGTTTTTGGCCCTCCTCAACGGCAGCGATTCTCCCCCTTTATTATCCCGATTCTTCTTCATTCCTCCTTTCCACTCTTCTTCTTCATTCTGGTGTTCTACTTCTTCCAGACGGCTACGAGTCTCTTCTCTGGTGCTCACTACCATGAGTTTTCTTCTGATACTCTTTCGGCCTTCCCATCGACAGTTGTGTGCTGGGTAAGCCCTCAGTATCTGAACCCTTCTCTGACCCCAAGATCCTCTGTGCTTCTCCAAGTTGGAGCTAGAGCGCTAGGATCAAGGTGGTTTTGGGTTAAGTTGTTCGGGGGTCGATTTTTTTTCTGTCTCTACTGTGGTTGGATTTTTCTGGAAGATTTTAGCTCTTTGTTACTTAGTCGTGGAATCTTCTGAAGCCCACAGTCATTAGGATCCCTGCTCTGACCTTGCGTTCCCCTGCGTCTCTCCATGTCGAACCTGGTGCATAGGTAACCATGTGGTTTTGGGATGTGGTGTTCAGTGGTAGTCGGTGCTTCTGGGAATCCTTGAGTCGATTCACTCCTATGAAAATGGTTACTGGTTTGTTAGATCTATTTGTTTTTTCTTCCTCAAAATCCTTTGCGAAGCGTCAATGGTCGACGAACGTGAAGCGACGATGGTGCATATTTTCTTGTAATAGAACTTCTGTTGGGTTGTTCTCTGGTGGGAAAATCGCTGGTGTGGTGGTGACATCAGGGGGTGTGAATCTAGGTATCTCGCAGCTCAAGGCTATGCGACCCGAGGATTGGATATGCAGATCTTCGGAATTTTTAATTTCAAACTCAGTTTTGTGGTTTTACTGTTTTGTGTCCTGGGATGGGTGATTTGGGTTTAGTGGTTTTTGTTGTATCATGGTTTTTCAATTTTTTATTTCGGTGGAGGTTCGGTTTGAACCCAGTTTGATGTTTCATGTGAGGATCCCACTTATCCATAAAGTGGTTTTTTGAATATACAAAATAATGGATTTGGAGGACAGTAAAAACCTATTTGCGACGGGATGTTGTCCCATCACAAATAGTGTGTCGGCAGGTTACCTTTTATAACATGTCCCGTCACAAATAACCTTTTAACTGCCAACAATAATTAATGTGGTTGAAGGTACTTGTGACGGGTCCCGTCGCAAAAAATACTATTTGTGACGGGAAGCCCGTTGCAAATACTCCTGTCGTAACTATTCTAACCTATATATACCCCCATACGTTTTTTCTTTCCTCCCCCTCAATTCCTTCTTTCCCTCCTTCTCTAAACTGTAATTTTAGAGTGGAAAGTTTTCAGAGTTAGTTTTTTATACGAAGAAGTTGTAAAGTCGTCTACAATTATAAAAGATCAAATTTAAAGGTATTTATATTTTATTTAATTAAATATTTAGTTCTTTTCATTATATTAATTTTAATTATTGGTGATTAGTGGTAATTAAGCTAGATTTAAATTGTTTTGCCATCAGTATTTATTTGTAATAATAAAATTAAATTAGTAGTACTAATTCTTAGTAATTAGTAATAATTAATAATTATTAACGATAATTAGTAATGTATATAAATAATTAGTGGTAATTAGTAATTAGTAGCTGTATTTTGCAGAAATTAATAGAAATTAACACAAATTAGTAATAATTAAAAATTAGTAATAATTTGAAAAAAAAAATAGTAATTAATATTTACAATTAATAATAAATACTAAGAATTAGTAATAAAAACTAATAATTAGTAATAAATGCTAATAATTAGTAATAAATACTAATAAATACTATAAATAGTAATAAATAGTAATAATTAGTAATAAATAGTATTAAATAGTAATAAATAGTAATAAATAGTAATAAATAGAAATAAATAGTAATAAATAGAAATATGTAGTAATAAATAGTATTAATTAGTAATAATTAGTAATAATTAGTAATAATTAGTAATAATTAGTAACAATTAGTAATAATTAGTAATAATTAGTAATAAATACTAATAATTTGTAATAAATACTAATAATTAGTAATAATTAGTAAAAAAATAGTAATAAATAGTAATAAATACTAATAATTACTAATAATTAGTAATAATTAGTAATAATTATTAATAATTAGTAATAAATCATAATAAATCATAATATATAGAAATAAATAGTAATAAATAGTAATATATAGTAATACATAGTAATATATAGTAATAATTAGTAATAATTAGTAATAATTAGTAATAATTAGTAATAATTAGTACGAATTTGTAATAAATAGTAATAAATAGTAACAAATAGTAACAAATATTAATAAATAGAAATAAATAGTAATAAATCAAAATAAATAGTAAGAAATAGTAATATTTAGTAATGATTAGTAATAATTAGTACTAATTTGTAATAATTAGTAAAAATTAGTAAAAATTAGTAATAAATACTAATAATTAGTAATAAATAGTAATGATTTGTAATAAATAGTAATAAATAGTAATAATTGGTAATAAATAGTAATAAATACTAATAATTGGTAATAATTGGTAATAATTAGTAATAATTAGTAATAATTAGTAATAAATAGTACTAAATATTAATAATTATTAATAATTATCAATAAATAGTAATAATTATTAATAAATAGTAATAAATAGTAATTAACTGCATATAATATTTTCACTATTTTAATTTTCAAATTGGAACTGAAGGAGTCAAATGAGGTCATGACCTCTCAGTCATGGGCTGACAGTCAGGCCGAGACAACTGATCAGACTAGTACCCACCATTTTGATGAGGTGGCATGGATGCATGCGACCCAGTATGCCTTCGAGAAGGGCCGAGTAGTTGGTATCGTCTCTCATTTCACTATTTAAACATATTATGGTGCTACTGCGATCTCGGCGTCTGGTTCGAGAGGATATCATGGTGAGACATCATCTTTTTTATCATAGAATTAGGATTAGTTGTGAGCTCAAACTGAGCTTATAGAGAGTTTGCATAAGCAACATCAAGAGATGCATTAGTAGCAGCATCAGCATGAGGAGTACATGTGTCGATGGCAGCAGCAGCAACACGAGTAGATTGAGTACATGCGTCATCTAACTCATAGTTTAGGGATAAAGATTCCTATGCCATGTCCTTGAGCTCCTTCAGCACCTCCAAAAGACTACCCCCCTATTGATTTTTTTATTGTATTAAAAACATTTGAATTCAGCATTTATTATAATATGAACTATTTACAATTTTTTTCTTTTATATTGGTGTGAATAATACATAATTTAATTTTTTATTGTTTTTATTTTTAATATTTTATTATTTTATTATTTATTATTAGTATTATATTTTTTAATGTTAGTTTATTTTACTAATAATAATAATAATAATATTTTGTGACTTTTATATTTTTTGTGAATATTGAGAATTCTAATATTTTTTATTTTTTAATTATTTTAATAATATTAATATTATTTTTTCATTAATCGTAATTTTATTAATTTTTTTTATTTTATGTAGTATTTGTGATGGGGTCCTATCGCAAATAGCTTATATATATTTTTTAAAAAACATATTTGTGATTGGTTACTTTACCGTCACAAATACTTTTTTTTGTGACAGGCTCATCACAAAAGGTTTAGGTATATATAACTTATATAAATGGAGAACTATTTGCGATGGGATGATGGGTTCGTCGTAACTACTTGTTGTGATGGGCCTGTCACAAAAGGTTTAGGTATATACAGTTTATATAAATAGAGAACTATTTTTTATGGGACGATGGGCCCGTCGCAACTACTTGTTGCGACAAACCCGTCACAACAGTTTCTTTTATATATAATGTATTTAATCATGGATCTATTTGTGATGGGAAGAAGTCCCATCGAAAATAGTATTATTTTGAGATGGGCCCATAAAAAAATACTATTTGTGAAGCCCTTTGCCGCAATGGTCTATTTACGACGGAACACTGTCACAAAAGATTTTTTGCGATAGGATCCCATCCCAAATAGTCTATTGCAAAAAACTGAAATTCCAGTAGTGTTTCCAGCATTGCGTATCATTCCCTAATGCATGTTTCTTCTTCTCGGGATGATTGGGGAGGGATTATATATTGAATTTATCTACCTCCAAAAATCATCTTCTGAGTCTAGTGTATCACGGCTCATGAAATTCCTATCGAAATAGAAGTCATGCATAAGGGAATCTTCCTTGCTTCAAGGTGTACATGTGGCAGGGACCCGAAGGTAGAATCAAAATTTCAACTGTTTTTTCAAAGAGGGTAGGCGGGTGTGGTGTGGAGAAATCTCAGGGAAGGATTCATATTCAACCTCCTCAATAGAACTATCAACGAGTTCCTTATTAACTAGTTTTTTAGCACTGGGAAAAAAACATGAACAAAAATCCAAGATAGATCTTCCAGTGTTAGGCTGTAAGACCATGTAGATTTCTAGAATAAGGCTTGATTTGGGGGTTCCTCCCACTCCAAGATGGTTATGGTTGCCAGATCCTAGAACATGGCAGTAGAGCATGGGCTTGTGATTAAGCATAGGGCCAAAACCACATTTTTTAGATCTCTCGTGGATGGTAGCGTGTTTCCCATCCCCACACTAGATTTGTGCATGTAAGGAAGATGGGCGAAATAGCCCCTGGCTATGGTCTGAAACATAACACATATATGTTTTCATTGATGAGATCATGCAGGGAGGTGGTGTCATAGGAGATCATTGGGTTTTGATCTTTGTGGCCTTCTCTATCATCTATGGTCAGGGGGATTTCCTTCTGGTAGAGGCATGTGTAATGCTCAATGGTGTGCTTCTCTGTCGGGATAGAGACCCATACCATGAGTTCATGGAGACAGATTCCTTGATCATCTAGAAATCTATTCGCAAGACTACCTCCACTCCTTGGATCATCAACTATCTCATCCAAAGAATTAAACTACATCTGAATGATCTGGTTGATGTCTGTCACACTTGGAAAGAAGGTAAAAAGGTGGCCTATTTCCTCACCTCTTGGAGCACCCATGTTGATCACTTCATTTTTTTTATTTTGTTTGGGATCACTTCTTTCTGAGTGTGCAGGTCTGGTGAGGGTTGATTCCCTTGGATTACATTTTTTTCACCCCCTAACTTTTCTTATTGTAATGTCATTTTTTATGCTTATCTAATATAATCTTCCTACTTTTGATTGTGGTAATCTTTGTTATTAAAATTAATAACTACATTTTGAAATTAATTACCAAGGTAATGGTAATTAAGGGTGAAAAATAAAAAGAAAGAACAAAAAAACCCTAAAATAGTAAAATATTTTTCAAAATGATTGGTTCTTGTGGGTTTCAACCGAAACTCATTTTCCTCTCATATTTTGTCCATTTTTTCATTTAAAACTATAATAGTAAGCTTACATTATTTAAAATGTAATAATTACTCCCAAAATTACCCTTATATTCTATTTAAAAAGGGTAACATATTATCCACTTTAGGGAACACTCATCATTCAAATTTCTCATTGAAACACTTCCATTTTTCTCCTAATAGAAACCTCTCTAACATTAATAATACCCTAGTCACCCATAGTTATCTGAAGTCCTTCAAATTCAAAGATAATAACAAGGAAAATACAAGTCCTTGATGCGAGTACTATCAACTACTTATTTTTCTTCATAATTAAATTCTTTAAAATGTATTCTATTTATACTAATATAATGATATTATTATCATGTATATAGTATAATATTTATATATTATGGGTATTACCATTATTCATCCATATACCCAATATATTAAGAGCAATAGAACTGTTTTTCATGCTTTGTGCGGATTACCTCTTCCACAACATAAAACATTTCATTTCCCTTCACCACCTCATGAGTTTGGATATGAGTATTATATTAAAGAGTAATCATAATGTTCATGATATCATTATGTTTTTTATGATAAATTTTGGAACATATTAATGATATTATTAACAAATGATCATTGTTATTTTAATCATTTAAAATAAGCTTATTTAGAAGAAAATATTTTATTTAAATTGTGAAATTCTTCCAAATAAGTGATTTATTATTACCATTCCATATAATTTTAATTTATCAAACTAAAAGACAATAAATAAGAACATTATTATCTTTTTATACTCATATTACTACAAAAACACCTAATAAACATTTCATTAAATCAATGTATGTTCATATTTCGGTCGTTCTAAAAACTGACTTGAAAATACTTTGGATTTATATAATGGATGACTATGAAAATTATTTACTAGTATAAAATTATATAAATGTATAAATTATTATTATTTTTTGAGATATTATATCAATATATAATACATCAATTAAGGAAGCACCCTCCATTCATCAAAAATCACAAAAACATGATTACTATAGACTTTATATTCAAGGATAAAATCAAAAAACTCATGAGAGGAATCTAAAACATCATAAATTATTAGAAATAATTCATAACATCAACTTTAATAACCTAGAAACAATTTTATTTGGATGTAGAATGAATATGGACACCTATATTATGAAACTAGTATAAAGATTCAAAACTGTAAGCAATCAATTTTGAAATTCATGAAAATTCATACAGTGAATGAATTATTATGAAGAGTATGAATAAAAATCAATATGGTCTTGAATTAAGTGATTGTTATTTCTATGTTCATAATACAAGAGGTTAAATTATGTTTATGGATGTCCAGAAAATAGGATTCCATTTTTCTTCTCAAATTCCACTCATTTAGGCATAATTTGTATTACAAACCAAATTTCCTTTATATGGTGTATATACTACCTATTTTGAGATTTTATATCATAAAATTTATTTACTAATTGTATCTGAAGTTAAATTTTAAACCCTACCTATCAAGTGGATATGATTTAATTTCTACCCAAACCATAACCGGGGTTTTCTATCACAATTTTGATTCTTTGAGACACAAATTTTAATCCCCACCTAATTTCTTTAATGTAGTGCAACCATTAAAATGGGATATTTTTTCCATGTTACACATGAAATTCAAGGGATTTAAAATTTTATATTTTTATCCCTCTATAACACTCTTTATATTTAATTTCTACCTTATATATGATGGAAAAACCATACAATGTTTTGGTAAATTAAATGTGTGTGTCATTTTCTAGCAAATTCATTCGTCTCTAGATACTGGAAAGGGGATGTGGTTGTTGCATACATACAACTAGGGCTAATCAACCTAAAAATGTTGGTTTATAATTGACTCAATCATCACCCTAAAGCATTATGAGTGGGCCTAAGATGACAGACATGGTGAGACACTCTTGAGGGATATGATTTTGAATATTCACATTCTCTTAATGAACCACAATGAAATATTTTTTCTACCATTTTCTTGGTCTTCTATTTATAAATTTTTTTTATTATAATTACTATCTTCCAAAGATATCCCATCATAATAAAGGTAATATATCCCCTATATTTCTTTGAAAATGGATCTACTTATAAAATTGATGATACCCCGCATCTTCCATGTTGAGTAAGGGATGTTCTCCAAGACATATACATTATTCAATTCAATTAGGAAGTATTTGATGTATCTATTTCCCAATATATGGATATCCAATTTTCATTTAGAAATATATTACATAGAGATCTTTATGAAATGTATTTTGACTCTTATGGATAATGTATTATACTTGAACAAGTAATGATTATATCCCAAAATGATATATCACCTTGATGCATCGACATGTATCATGAGACAAAATAGGTTGGGTTTTGGTGTATTCTTATTCCCATAATAGGATATTGTCTAGCCATAAGGCCTTGATAGTAGAATTTCATAATTGTTGTCACGATGATAAGTAAAGTGTCTTGGAACAAGGCCTTGATAACAATTTTTTAATATTTGTAATTATTCATTCCATCAATATGAGATAAATGATTATTTTTATCCATTTTTTCTTTTATTTTCATGTATATATAATTCCCTAGGTTCCAACGAAGTATGGATTCGTATTGTACATTTATTCTTTCCATATAACTTATTCCATGTTTATGTTATATGAGATTCTACTGTATGCTAGCCCTTACTATGCATCCAAGTTCACACTTATTTTTTTCCTTTCCCCTGGTAACATAGAGGATGATTATGGGTAATCTTTTGTTTTATGATGGAAGTTATATTCATGTTCTCTCAACATTTTCATCTTGTATCTTATGTTTTCTAGGGTAATTTATGTATCTATCTGGCCTTCCAAGACTACTAAATTTTCAGATCCATGGGAAGTCTTTTATTTTGGACCAGTAATTTAATAGTAACTATCAGCTCTAAGTTTCTGGAGTCCAGGATGTTACAATTTATATCAGTGAATGTTTAGTAGAATCCTTGGGGATTTGATTTAGATGAACCAACAAATATTGCAGGAGTACTATGAAAAGCCCTCATTATTTCTAGAGAGCACTGTAGAAAGAATAATAAGAATTTGGTATTATAATTCAATGTTATGTGATAATTATGTGTATGTTATATAAATATGGAGAATAATGGGAGGAATAGGAGTTGTATCAATAGTCAAATTCAATGCATGGATATTCCCTATGAGTACATTAATAGAGATAGAGTTTAAGCTAATATGTTCATATCCATATTGAGGTAGTTGACCCAGGGTATGAAAAATAATCTATCATGCATAGATCATCCTATTGATCTATAACATGGTGTAGATATTCCGAATCGATTCATGTGACAACAACCTCCAACATTAAGTTGAAATACTAATTAAACGGTACTTGAACAATTCATCAAGACCCTATATAGGATCTTTATCTCTTTTGGAAGTAGTGAAAAGGACAAATCCCACATGGTGTTTTATCATCTAAAGGGAGATGTGTACCAATGGTGGTTGCTAATTCAAAACACTAAGGAAGAATAAGAGATCAATTCCATGGAATGGGGAACATTCAAGGACATATTCTATGAAAAATACTATCCATGTGAGAAAAGAGTGGAAATTTTATGGAAGTTAGACAGAATGATAAGGAAGATGTTATTGAATATGGGGATATCTTTAAATAGTCATCTATGCACACTATGGACTATGTATGTAGACCATAAACTAAGATATATTATTTATTTGATGAGTTAAAACTAATCCTTCGAATGGTGTTGGTTTTTTAGACCTTTTATTAATGTGAGGATATAGTCATAATAACCATTAAGAAAAAAAATTATTTCTATAAAACTTATGTATTCAAGGGAAATAAAAAGAAGAATTGGATGAGAGAGAATCATGGGAATAACACTGTGGAAAAGGGGAAGAAATAAAGGATGTGATCTCCCAAATGTGAGATAATTTTGGTATGAAACACTATGGGGAATGGAAGAAGGGTACTGGAATTTATTTCAAGTGCAGAGAAAAGGCCATCAATCTCACTATTGCTAGGGAATGATAGAATCTTTTGATGTTCAATGATTTTATTATAGGGATAAGGGGAATTATGAAAATAAATTCCCTAAACATGAATGGGTTTTATCTTAGAAAAGGACAAGGTAGAAAGGCAAAGATTATGAGATTACCACAAATTAAGTCAAAGTTCCTTATGAAATAGTGGTAGGTACTTTGATCGTTGCCTAAATGTTATATAATGTTTTAATTGATTCTAGATATTAGTACTCTTTTATATACTCCATGTTTTTGAAAAACATTTGATACCTCCCTAGCATCATTGTAAGGGAGTTATCAAATAAAACACCAAGAGGTGGTTATATGGTAATAAAGATATGTCAATAAGCTCCAATTATGATGCATGGGAATACCCTATTTTCAAAAATGTTTATTATACATATGGATGACTTTGATATGATCTTTGGTATAAGTTTTATTTCAAATTATAACATAAAAATTTATTTCCAAGAGAATGAGATTAATATTTTTAAAGGTGAAGTTGAATACCATTTAATTATAATTGAAACTTCATCATTTAAATCATGTCTGGAAACTCCCCAAGTAGCTCTCCTTAATTAAATCAAGGGTAAATAAGAATATCAACTTTGATCTATTGATGAGGAAGGTATCCTAAGAATAAAGGCTATAACAATGGTATAAAATTTCATTGATTTTTTAAAAAACAATTATATGTTCATCCACCAGAGTATGACACTCAAAACTATATTTAACTTATTCTTGATGCAAGAACCATATGAAAAACTAATTATATAACAGAACCAGTGGAGTTGGTGGAGTTAAAGAAAAACCTACAAGATTTGAGTGACAATGTATTTATATTCCCTAGGTTTTCACTATGTTGATACCTTATTCTATTCATTAAAGTGATAGATAGTTCTATGAGACTATGAATTATTTTGGAAAAATAAATTCCATTACAATAAAGAATACATATCATTTACCATGCATTGATGAGATATTTGATCAACTTCAAAGATCCCAATACTTTTAAATTATTGATATTGACTTTGGCTATCATCAACTGAGGGTGAAGAAGGATGATATATCGAATAAAATATTTTGAACAAGGTATGGACATTATGAGTTAAGTTTAATGCATTTTGGATTAACTAATACGCCTTTTTCCTTTAAGGATGCGATAAATTGAGTATTCAATTATTATATGGATAATTTTTTTGTGGTATTCATTGAAAATATCTTGATATACTCTATGATTTATGAATATCAATATGGTTTATCTAAAAATAATTTATAGACCATCAAAAAATAAGAATTGTATAGGAGGTATATTAAGTGTGAAGTTTGTATCAATGAGTTTTTTCATGGAAATATTACCTCCAAGGATGCGATATCTACTGACCCTTCAAAGACAAAGGTATTGAAATAATGGACTACAATGACCAACAAAATTGTGATCTTAATTTTCATGTGTTTAGTAGCTTACTCCTTAGTTTTTTTCAGGATTTTTCCCAATTTTAAAACAAGTTAACCATGTTAACATGTAAAAGTGTTAATTTCACACGGTTAAGGGAATGTGTGGAATGTTTTGAAGAGATGTATAAAAGACTAATTAATGTGCATGTTTTTACTCTAAAATAAATTAATGAAGAATTTCTAATTTATATTGATGCATAAAGGAATGTAATTAGTTGTATCCTTATACAAGATGATAGTGTGATTGACTATTCATCAATAAAATTTAAAATAAATGAACATGAGCTAGAAATAATAGTATTTTGTTTGAAAATATAGAGATACTACCTATATAGTAAAATATGAGAGATATATGTGGATAACAGAAGTTTGAAGAATATATTCTCTCAGAAGTAGCTTAACATGATGAAAAACAATTTGGTTGGAACAAATTCAAGACAATGATTGCTCAGAACACTACCAACATAGGAATGAAAATATGGTGGATAATGAATTCAGTATGAGGAATCATGAATTTATAACACTGATGAAGATTAAAAAGGATCCTATATATAGATATCTAGTAAATATATACATGTTGATTTCTAAGAAAGTGGATCCATCATTACTTTTCTAATAAATTGTTAAATCATCATTACTAGAAAGGATAGAAAAGTAATAGAAGGATGATACAAACTTAAAAGGGATGATTAAAGTAGTGACAGATAAGAAATTAATAGGCTTTATCTATAAATATATAGTTTTGAAGATTGTAAGGTGTTTATGTGTTCCATCCATACTAGAGTTAAAGAGGGAAATTCTAGATGAAACACATAGCTCAAATATCCATATACACCCTGGTAGCAAAATGATGTATATGGTTTAAAGATAAATATTCTAGTGGGATGTTATGAGGTGGGAAATTGGTTTCCAGATGTTTATTATTCCAGTAGGTAAAGGATGAAAGATAACATCCTAAGGGATTCTCAAAACATCTTCATATACCTTTTTGTATGTGGGATAATGTTATAGTGGACATTTTTGTTGAACTCCCAAAGGCTCCAATGAAGAATGATGTTATATGATTCATCATTTTTCATCATAATAAGTATGATATTTTTTATTGATAAGATAAGATTTACCCCTTGAGTGCCTTGCACTTCTATATATCAATGAAATCATAAAGTCACATGGGGAACCACTATCAATTGTATCTGAATATGACCATTGGTTTACATTGAACTTATAGAAGAGTCTTCAATGAGATCTCAACAATGTGATACATTTATGTACTACCTATTATCCCCATACTGATGGACTGTTTGAATGAACTATACAAACATTAAAATATTTATTTATATCATTTCATTTTTTACATCCAAGGTATGTGGGATCAGAATCTACCAATGGTGTAATTTTCATACAATAACAGTTTCCATTAAAGAATCAAAATGGCACCATATGAATCATTACATGGGAAGACCTTTTGTGACCCAAACTATTAGGAAGAAGTTTGAGAATGAAATTTAGTTGGCCCAGATATTTTGGAGGATAAAACTATCAATGAATATACTATTCAGGATTATATTAAAGTAGCCTAAAGTAGAAAAAATATCTATTTGTATAATTTAAGGAAAGACTTTGAATTTCATGTTGGGGATCATGTAGTATTTTTGGTTTCACTAAGGAATGGAGCCATAAATTTGGTAAAATGGGGAAGTTAAACCCTAGGTATATTGGACCTTTTAAAATATTAGAAAAAAATTAGGGTTGTTGCTTACTTATTAATATTTCTGAAAAATATTTATAATGTACATGAAGTCATCCATATTTCATTACTAAAGAAATACATGTCAGATTCGATACATTTTATCACAACTAAGGGAATCAAGTTGGAGAATTTATTTTCTTAAAATGAGTAACCTTTCTAGATTTCTGAAATTATAGAGAATGTATTGTGAAACAAGATAACTCATTTAGTAAAATTCCTTCGGAGAAATAACAAATTATATAATGAAACCTGGGATCATAATAAATCTATAAGGAATTAGTATCCACATTTTCCAATCATTGATATATACACCAATTTCAAGGAAACAAATATTCAAGGGAGGGAGAATTCAATACCTAAGACACTACTATAATAGGAAAATGCTACTTCCCAAAACTATCAAACAATGTGCCCTTTTAAGATCCTTTATTCATGAATTTATTTAAAATTAAAAAAAATTATAATTTTAAATTGGACAAACTAATTCCATTTTTGAATTCATCATATCTAAATTATCTTAGTTTAAATTTTTTAATATTATATAAAAAGTATGTTTTAGTTAAAAAATAGGGTTTTCAGAAAACCTGTTATATTTATGAATTTAAAATTATATAAGAATTGTAACATCCAAATATTTTAAAATAATAAAATTTTATTCTATATAAAATGTGACATTCAACATGGAGCTTAAACAACCCAATAAATATATTTATTTAAATATAATCTCTTTAATGGCTTGTGGAGCACGCAACCTTGAGCCTAAATAAACCAAAATATAGACTACCATTATAACCTATCTATTAAATTTTTGGGTATGATTAGTACTAACAAAATTATAAAAATTTTGGTTTTCTATTGATTATTAAAAAACAATAATCATTTGAAAGAAGAGAGAAATGTTTTCAGAAAAACTGTATTTTTTTAAAAGAGTTTAGTCATGATTTGTGCACATAATATTAAATTAATTTTACCAATTTCAGAGAATTTATTTCATGAAAGGAAAATATTTTTTTAAATCATCATATAAAATCTATCTTAGGGTGAATTTTTGTAAATTTTCTTGAAGGTTTCACCTATCGATTAATAGTGAAAAATACTTTTATTTACTGAAAACTGTATTTTTTAAAATAATTTATATGGTTATGTTATATTTTAAATTTATTTTAAAGTAAAATTAGTTCTTCTATATTAAAATTTAACTAATTTAGTTCATTTCAATCAATTTTATATCGAATTTGGATATTAAAACCATATAAACTTATGAGAATGATCTCTTTGGAAAACCGTTTTTCCGTCGCATCTACGGGTATAATTTTAAATTAGATTCTACCATTTTTTTTAATTGAATTTCAAAAAATGTATTTCATATTTGGAATCAGAATAATTTATATTATATAATAATTTCACCTTCATTTTTTTACAATTATGAATTTTAAAAGTTTTAAAAATTTAATTGTTATGGTTAAGGTAAAAACAGATTTACTGGGGTTAAAATAAAACGATAGTAGTTAAAATGTCCTACCAACCTATAAAAACACCATTTTATAGACATATTTAGACCTTATAACCTCTAATTATTGATAATTATCCATTTTTAGGAATGTTTCATGATAGAAACATGGGTGTAATTGAATCTTTTTAAAAATTCAATGTGTGTCCTCTAACCCACTTCAAGAAGGCCACCCCCTCTAGTCCCTTATTCACACTTCAAAATAAATTAGGATTGGCCAATAACTACCCAAATCTCTTCCTTAATCCACTACCATTTTTATAGATCCGTTATTTTGATCATAAATCCAAATAAATATTTTGGTGTAAAGCTAAAAATAGTTTTTGATGAAGAGGTAACGTTCTTAAAGAGCTTTTTTTTATTCTTCTACCTCCCTCTAATATTATTAAAAAATGATTATATAATAAACTCAGTATGTTAAATATATTGAGATATTATTTTAAATTCTTGACCTTCATCCACCTCCTATTCCCCCAAATGTGATACAAAATCATCGATCATGTGTACGGTGAACTATCGCCTCACAAACTGATGTAAATCGTTTTCAATCACCACCATTCAAGGATATAAATAATGATGGATTTTAAAATTTTATATTATATTTATGATATTATTATACTTATTTAATTTTAATATCACATATATTTTCTTACTTTCCATTCCATTTAAAATATGATAATGTCTTTTTTGTGTGCGGCAGACTTCCTCCTGAAGAAATGATGTGATTTTTTCACATACGCTTTACATGGAAGGTAATAAGGATACATTTAGTGAATTTATTTGATATATCTATAATTATATTGATTATATAAAATAAATATATCACTCACTTCCTTACCCTTTCACCCATTAAGGAAATGATAACATCACTCGTGCGTATGTATGACTTATAGTCTCCACAAAGCAATGTGATCCATTCTCTATGTTCAAATTTCAATAATGCTTATAAAAATACATAGAATGGAAAAATTATATTTATTAAAATGATATAATTATTTATATATATATATATATATATAATTTATAAGAATCAGATCATTCATAACAGAACACACATGAGAAAAAAATCCAATTAATACCCGAAACAATGAAAATAATGGAATACTTTTAACGAATGAGTGATAAGATGTTATTAGAGAATCATATATGATATTATTAATATTAATTTGGTTTTATTATAAATTAATAACATTATTACAACAATTATACATGAGTTTAAATCACATTTAACCAAAATGAAGCATAAGGTAAGGGGCTTCATCTCAATTTCCCTTCATTGTGGCATATTGAAATGTTATGCATATAATTTATTTTATATGGATTATATAATAAACTTTTGACATGTAATATTTTGATTCATTAATAATTAATTATATTTTATGTTTCAATTTGATTTTTTTATCCATTGTAATTTTATGTGAAAATTATAAATTGGTAATGAATTTCATAACTCAATTTATTTTCATTATTTATTATATTTAATACTCTATGTATTTTGTGTGTACTGAATTTTGAATATTCTATATCATATATCCAAAAAAATTATGTATATTAACATTTGATACACATAAAAAATTCACTGGTTAATTATCAATTCAATATTATGATCTTTTTTAGGGTATATATCACAATATTAATTTAATTGGGATTGTATATGATTTAATTTACATTAAAGGAAATTATTTGATCATAGGATAATAAAATAATTTCAATTTATTATCCTCATGTTATTCATTATTTTTTTATATAATAGTACCATTTTTCACTAATTGCAACTTAAAATGATTTAAATAATTTTTTTAATAAAATCCAACTTCATTTCACTCTTTGGTTGAAAATACTTCTTCTTCCATAACCATATTCTAAAAATGTTTAAAAAATGTTTTTAATATTATCCAAATGATTTATTGAAGATATTTTTACCCATATTTTACTTTCTAAAATCTGTTTCAAAATGGAATCTTCATGAATTTTTCAATAAAATCATGTTTGGATTTTACCTAAAATGTGAAAGGAATTGTTATTTTAACATGTATGATATGTGTATAATTTTCTTCCATCATGACCACTTAATGTTTTTAAACATAATTTTTATGATTCAAAGGTTATTTTGAAAGGAAATTATTTTAAAAATATATAGTGAACATTTAGTTTTAAAAAAATATACATATTGAATGTGAAAATGAAATTTTACTCAAGAATGTTTTTTAATTAGCTTTTTAGGGTATTTATATTCATCAATGACAATAACACTTTATTTTAATTCTACTCCACTGTGGAATATTGTTGAATTTATTCAATCCTGATTCTTTTTATTGGTGGTTTATAAGCATTTTGACCAATTAAAGTATTGAAATTCAGTTTCTTGATTCATTATTGTAGTAATTAACTTTCCCATGAAATATCCACTTTACTGTGATCATTAGAAAATAAATTTCTCCAAAATATCAATATTATTTATCATGTATATATTTATTTCATAAACATTATATTATTTCTACATAAGGTGTTTTATATTGAATGTTAATTTTTTATCTTGGGGATATTGATAAATCTGCATTCCTTACACAATATAGATATTTGATGATAATACACAATATTCACAAGTTAAATAAATTATTAAATATATGACGAATTCCTTTGAAATGTAGTTAGGGGTGGATCCGTGAATTATATAACCCCTAGATTCATCAACAGACTCATGTGGAGAATCAGTAATACAATATTAAATGGATTTTTTCCCTTAGTTTTAAACTAACTTATGAAATATCTTGATAGTTGAGGTATCATTATTCTTCATATTGTGATTTTCAATAATTAATCATTTACTTCATTAAGAATTCAATTATTATTATCAGTGATATTTTGGAAGTGATATTATCTATAGAGGAATTTCGTTCTCAAATATTGATTAAATAGAATGTGTTTTCTATTATTTACCTTTCTATATTAATTATTACTTATTTATTCATGATATTAAATTTATTTAAATGTCATATTTGTTTATTTATTTACAATTCCATATTGATTATTTCTTATCTACCGAAATACTTTTATATTATTTTAAAACAATTTTAGGAAAAGTGAGAAACCCAAAGACACTTGCAATCCGAAAAAGAACAACTAAGTCCCCTCCAAAGTTGAACAAACAAAGAGACACCCAAACAGTCAACAAAAACTAAAAATCATAATTTCCATACCCATCGTCTCCACCAGTGTATGAACTCCCCTCCACGGTGGTCATTCCCCATTCAGAAGTTGGATTTAAACACCTCATGAAATCGCCATCATAGTCCCGCCTCACATCATCCGGAGTGATTCGCTCGAAACCATCTTGCATGGACAGGCTGCCTTTCTTGAAAGCTAGGGACACCCCATGGTCCCACTTAAAAGAGGCTCTACTGCACAAAGGTCGAGGAAGATAGGAGTAATCCTTTAAGCCTTTTCTTTTTGTAGTAGCAGAAGCCACTACTCCGTCCTTAGTCCTGGTTCTGTCTCCACCTTGCACTATATCACTAAAGGAACGATTGACCATATCACCTCTATTATCCTTGTCGCAACTGGAGAGCATCTCCTTCCTCCCAAGAATGTTGTCCGAGGTTAATTCCTTTCCCTCCACAATTCTTCCTCTCCTCTGATCAGGTGTGCTGTAGTCAATATCACACATATAAATTCCTGTGACCCCATCATACTTAACTGCTTCTTTTCCTTTCCCCTCAATAACACTTCCCAAGTCGGCCAGATTACACTGCTGGTAAGCTCCATTCTCCACAGTAAATGCCTCCAAAACATTACAGGAAGCCTCGCGGTCAGCTTATCCTACCACAAAATCCTGTATACTGGTCACCAGGGTTTCATCCTTCTCCACTGCAACAACATCCAAACCCTCCTCCACAAGACCCTGGAACCTGTTACTCAAAGTGAACAAAGTGTAGATGCACCACCTGGTCCCCCACTATCATGTTTTCTCCCATTCTTGCCCAAAGTCACTACCATATCACCTTTTTTACATTCCGTCCTCTGATACTTTATATCCAAGGCATCACCCAGATGATGATCCCTCAAAGTCTCCCCACTATATTGGTCACCATTCATTTGAGAAATACTAGTATTGGAATTCACTTGTCCTTGGATCTTGCCTTCATCAGGTTTCTCCAGATTACATTGAGATTCCATGGCATCTGAAAAGGATGTGTTATCACCATGCCTATCAGAATCCTTACCAACCCCTTCTGTGAGTTATTGAACCAAAGGACCTAGTGATTGGGAACCTTCATTTCCCCCCTCCATATCAGTTGTCCTCTACTCCCGACCTACCATCAGCTATGTCACAGGGGTAATCCCTGTTTTATTCTCCCTCCTAACCAGGGCCTGGTACTCTCGACGCCCAGATTCCAGCACTTGAGATGTTGAATCTCTTCGACATCTCCCCGGAAGATGTCCAAAATGGTTGAAAGACGAGCAAAAATCATACCAATTCTCATAAACTACCTACTGTTTAAACCTATATTCCTTGCTAATTGTAATCCCAACAAACTCGAATGGTACCCTTGAAGCATCAACCTCAATGCATACACGAGGGTTAATAGGATGACACACCACTTCAGTATGGCTATCCGCACACATGAATCTACCCACAATATTACGCAACATTCTTATAACAGATGGATTCTAAAAAGGTAAGGGGAGATTAGGGAAACTGACCCAAACCACAGCTGAGGGTGAATCCCATTTCATATGAAAATAAAATTACCAACGAAGTAGAAAAAACCTAATACCATTGCAACTGTGAGGAGATCTTGACCAAGCTTGAATGGGGTCCTCTTCTGACTCAAAGTATATAATAATATGTTGTCTATCCAGTAGCCCAATAGTCTCCATTTCTTGAAGATCCCAAGAGGAGAAGACAAACCGGTCGAATGACTCAATGGAAGGTCTCCTCTGTCTGAAGCAAGCAACAAGAGTAAGATTTAGTAGTGAAGAGGTTTTTGTGAACTTGGATGTTGAAATCTGATGATTAGGGTTGCCATCCAAAAGATCTGGAACCTTAGGGTCATGAAGGCTTTCGGACATGGAGGAAGAAAGGCGGGATTGGAAAAGGGTTGTAATGAAGACCTTAATATCCCGGGAGATGACGATTCTCCCTCCCCCGCAAAGGGGGGAGGAGCTGAACCAGATGTCGTTGTCACCAGTGGAGGAAAAGCATCAGAGGTTATTTATCTTTTATCTTTTGATTATTCATTATTTAATCATTTTAGTCATGTTATTTATTAAATGGAATGTGTGTTTACATATTTACCATTTTATATTTATTATTATTCATCTATATAGGATAGCTTCCTCTTCCCGTAACTCTTAATACGAATTTTATCTCACACTTATTTTTTTCCCTTTATTTGGAATCCAAGAAGTTTACTATGAAAGATAGGAAAGGATATTATAGATAGAATCATGTTATTCTTAAAAAATAATTAAGATGTAATTTTTTTCTTAAAATTTAATATGGAAATCATATATATGTATAGTTTACGAAGACTAATAAACTATTCGGTTAATCGGGATGTGATTGTTTAATTCTTATACCAATGTAATGAAGTAGACATTGACTATGGGTTAATATCGACGGGTTCATTACAATAATGAACAAATAATTTATAAAAACTATTAATTAATCACATATGTATTTAAAAAATAAAATTATTCATTTTAAAATATTCTTTGATCTTATAAAAACTAATAAAAACATGATTATAACCAATTAAAATGTTACTATAATATAAAAATTATTTTTTTCTTCTAGTGAAATAATTTATTTTCAGGGGAGACTCGGTTTTGACATACATTGAAAGTTTCATACCATTTATTTATTATATTATACAATAATTTATTTTATTTAAATTAGTATATAATTAAATTTTATCTTATATATAAATTATAATATTAAAGATACCATTTTCCTAAAAATTTATCTTACTTGATTAACTGAATTTATTTCAAAATTAATTTCTTTCACCTTTAGAGATTTTATTAGATAAAATAATTTTTAAATTTTCAATTAAAATTATTATATTAGGTAAAATAATTAATCATAATATTTTTTTATAATTAATTACTATGTTTAGAAATTAATTACTAAAGTAAAAGTAAATTAGGGAAAAGTTAAAAAGTGAAAATAAAAATACCTAAAACACTAAAAGATATATCAAAAATGATTTTTTGAGGTTAATTTTAGGAAAAAATCCTTTTTATCACTTTTTTTTGGTTTTGTGTCCCTTGACACTAGAATAGTAACCTTAAATTATTGAAAATGTATGGGTTACTCGCATGATCACCCTTCCCTTCACTTATAAATGGGAAAAATATTCACCACTTCAAGACACACCTCTAATTATAATTTATCCTTGATACTCTTCCATATTTTCTTACTATAACACTATCCAAATTTCATAATCCCCTATTCACTCATATTTAGCAAAATCACATTAAATTTAAGGTTACTTCTAAGAAAAATCCATGCCCCCGATGTGAGTAATATTGACTACTTAGTTTCTTATAAATTAAATTCATTAAAATTTATTCTAGAAATGGTAATATAATTATATTATTATTATTTATATAATATAATATTACTATATTATGGTTAATTTAATTACTCATTCATATACCCCATCCATTAAGAGAAACTAAAATGTTGATCATGTATTGTGTGGACAACCACATCCATGATGAAGAACATTTTGTTTTCTGTAACCTCCATATGAGGTTAGATATAATTATGGTATTAAATAATAAATATATTTTTATGATATCACTAAGTTTATAGAATGAAAAATTTCAAAACCAATTAATGATATTATAAACAAACGATCATCATTAATTGAATCATTTAATATAAGCATATTAAGAGGGTAATCTTACATTCAAATAATCTAATGCTTCTATATCAATTATTTATTCTTCTAATTAATTATAATTATGATGTATCATACAAATAAAGACTAAATAATATCATTATGATCATGGTATAAGGATATTTCAGTAAAACTACCTAATAATCGTTCATAAAATTAGGGCATGTTCATGTTTGGGTCAGTTTAACAACCTTCATGGACAACACTATGGATTTATATAATTTATGAATATAAAAAATTATTTATTATTATAATATGATATAAATTATTAAATAATTTTAATTTTTTTGATATATTATATCAATATCTGGTTGACCAATTATGTAACCACACTTTGTTCATCAAAAATCACTAAAACATGCTTATTATTGACTTTATGTTCAAGGATAATGTATAAAAACTCATGTAAGGAATTTGAAAAATAATTAGTTATTATAAATCATAAATAATAGTAGTTATAATGACCTATTAATAATTTAATTTTTAACAATAATGAATATGATGTAAAGACCTGTAAAATTCAAGGGAAATTTTTTTCGAATTTTCTTTGGGATTTTATAAGAACGCAGTTTCTGACGGTGCCTGATTCCGAGGCCCGGTGTGCCTGGAATCAATTTCCGAAATTGGCTCGGGTACGTTTAGTGAACAAACGAGCGGGTTTTTCTAACTTTTGAACCGGTGCTTGGAATCGAATTCTGAGGGCACCGATGGAATCGCAGTGCCGGTTTTTGCTTAGAAACACCTCTTTTGGAGTTACGTTTGCTCGGTTGTGCTTTTTATTTTTTGGGGATTAAGTTAAGAAATAAAATAAAGTTGTACAACAATTTTATTTCATTTCACTTAAAGCATCTTAAAGACCACTTTAAGCTACTTAAGCTGGGTTGAAGCGGATAGGGTGCAATTCAAAATATCATACCCACTTGGTAGGATATTTTTGAGGTGGGACCCACACGAGCCCCACCATTTCTTTTCTTCTTAAGTACCGCACCCGCACCCCCCCCTTATTAAATGAAGTCAACCGACGCATTTCCTTAATTTCTTAACGCCTCTATTTAATTGGGCAGTTAAGTTTTACAATTAATTCTTTGAAATTAATTATGAGGGTTACGTCGTTTGAATTTTGAAATCGTTGGCGGAAAACAATAAAATAAGGCCTTAGCCTCTTTTTTATTTCGGGGTTGGGAAGCGTTGCGCTGTGTTTTTCTCTCCTCCTACTCCTTCGTGAAGAACACGAATAACGTGCCACCACTGACGAAGAACGCTCGTTTTACTTCCACGGAATTTCTCCCCTTCCGCGGCGAGACTCTTCAACGGATCTTCTTCTTCCCCTTCATCGTCAACGGATCGACGAACAAGCTCGGAAGCGGAATCGGGTAGCAAGCGATGATGGCTTCACCTTCCCTCGAGTCGGATGAACGCCGACGTCCCCCTTCGACGTCGTCATCCTCGTGACGCCATACCACGACGAACCTTGAACGACGACGCCTCCTTCCGATCGGCTTATACCCAAGGTAGGGAATTGTTTATGAAATATTAATGAACCCCATGCTGCTTCCTTTTAAATCAAAGAACGCGGATCAAATAAACATTAATTTGATTCGCGGAGATTATGTTGCGAGTTGGGTTTTTATTTTTGGTGTTCTATTATCTTTTGAGAAAAGAACGATGAGCGCAGACCAACCAATTCTAGGTTGATCCTTGGATCGTTCGTTCATGCAGATCTATGTTGAAGATTATTATTTCATTTATTCGTGATTATTACCTTGACGATCTTCGTGGATTTCAAAACCAATTGTTATCGAATAACGCGAGGGGGCCGGACCGCACAAACACGGCCGACCCTCCTCCTTTTTTTTCATGTTGGTTCCTTGTGGATTGAAACGGGAAAGGTGTGGTGCCGTCGCACCACGTGGAATCATGCGACAAGAAAATGCGCAGTGCCGTCGCGCCGCGCAGTGAAAAGAAGAACAAGGACGCGATGCCGTCGCGCCGCGTCGAAGAAACCCGAAGACATCCGTAGATGGAGTCGGGCCACAGTGAAGGGGGGCGGCACCAACACACCACGCCGGAGAACCACGAAGAAGGCGCCTTTCGTTTTTGATGTGCGGATTGACGGGCGACGAAAAACGAGGCCGCATGGTAATTTTGAGTCCTCCGCAGTGAAGGTCGGGTCCGGGGAGGACCATAGGCGAAGACGGTAGGAGAAACGGACCACCGGAGCGCGTCCGGTGGTCCGCGGAAGGCGTCGGCGGTGCACCACACCGGCGCGGCGGCGCCGGCGACCGGCGGCGGCAGTGCGCCGCCGGAAGGGAGGCGGTCGGCGGTTCGCCACCTGCCTCAATTAGCGGCGAAGGGCAGGGGAGCCGCGCACCCCGCCCGCGGTGTCCGCTCGGCCGCGCTGGCCGAGCCGCGGCCGGCCGGCCGGGTCGGGTCGTGCCGGCCGGGTCGGACCTGGTTCGGGCCAACTTAGGGGGGTCGGGCCAGGTCGGCCCGGGCCCAGACCCCCCGTTTTCAGACCACTTTCGGTCAAATGCCCATAACATGAGCTACGTGCCTCTAAACGACTCACCGTCAGTGGCAACACGATCATTGGATCGAGACGGTCGTTTCGGTATATCGCACTCAAGGTTTTGTATTACTTTGGGTTCGGCCGGGTAGGTTTGGATACGAAACCAACCGGGCCCTCGGAGTGGAAACACTTATATCTTGAGCTCCGGACGTCCGATTGACGTGCCGTCGACTTTGATGGATTCCTCTAAATGAGACGGATCTTTTGGCTTACTCCACTCGACGTTTGGATGCCGTCGGAGTGCAGTCGGGTTGGTTCGCTCACGAAACCAACCGGGCCCCTGGAACGAGAAAGCCAATAACTCACAGACCGGGCGTCCGATTGACGCGTCGTCTGTCTCGTTTTTTTCCTCTTGTTGAGACGGAACTTTTTGCATACTTTGCCCGAGTTTTGGATGCATTTGAGATATGGCCGGGTTGGATTGTACCGGAAATCCAACTGGGCCCCTGGAACGGAAAAGCTGATATCTTTCAGACCGGACGTCTGTTTGACGAACCGTCAGTGGCGTTGGTGATCACGTTGAGAAACGGTCCCTATGAGCATACCCTATGAGAGTTCGAGGTACAGTTGAGATATGGTCGGGTTGGTTCGCACACGAAACCAACCGGGCCCCTGGGAAGAAAAGGCTAGTAACTCACAGACCGGGCGTCCGATTGACGCGCCCTCTGTTGCGTTGAGACCCCTATGACGAGGCGGTCCTTTGAGATACTTCTTCATGGGACTTTGAGATACTTGGAGTATCGACCTGTAGCTCGTGGAGCGGACCCTCCCGGAGATGAGCGTGCGGAGTACGGAGACCGTGTAGCCGACTGAGACCTGACGACTGCTTGACCGACTCGACTTGGAGTGAATCGACTAGCCCAGTGGACGGAGCACTACATATGAGGTGCAGACCCATGGCGGATGGAGCACTACCTGTGTGACAGTGCAGACCTGTGGTACTCGTCCGGAGAGTACCTCAGCAGGCTACTAGGGGGTGTGCACTACTGTGTTTGGGTGACATACCTCGGCGGGAAGCACTACTGTGTTTGGGTGGCTAACCCGCGGTACTCGACAGGAGAAGTACCTCAGTAGTCTTAGGTTAGTGAGCAGTACCTCGGAGTCGTGACAGGACCACTGTACACTCCAGAGACGGAGCTCTTCAGTAGTTACGGTTTCGATAATCAAAATCCTGGTTTGAGCTGAATCTTTTGACCTTTGTGTTTACCTCATGATTGAGATGGGTCACTTGATAACTTAGGTATATGTATGGGAATATACCTGGGTAGTGTTTATCCGTTGATTTCATAATCCTTGTGTTTACTCATGATTGATATGGGTTACTTAATAACTTAGGCATATGTATGGGCATATACCTAAGTAGAGGTTATATTTGTAGATCTTCTTTGTGGTTATCCTTACTAGTTTAGTGAGACCTTGAGGGTCACGGGGTCCCTAATAAGTGTCGTTATACTCACCCCTGCATGGGCCATGCCCGCGCCTCATTGTGTTGGTTGCAGACGACAGGCAGTGCTGACGGAGGCCGAGTGTTCGAGGACTGGACAGTACCCGGAGGTGGACTACACGACGAGATGACACACAGAGGAGGTTGATGGACGAGAGCCTGGAGGAGGCTATCTGTACCTACCCTTCAGGTAGGATCCGTTGTGGACGACCAGGAGCTGCGCCATCTGTACCTACCCTTCAGGTAGGATCTGAGGAGGACGACCCAGGAGCCGCTTCCGTCCTTCCCGCTGTTATATTTTCTGTTGTACTTGTTCAGTTGTAGCTGTGCTTTCTTTTGGGTTTGTATTCTGGCCAATTTACTTTTCCGCACTTCTATTGTACTTAGTTTTTACTTTTTCTGCTTGCTTACTCTGTGGTGCTTGTTTTCTTTTATAAAGGCAATGCCTTCCCAGTTATCGGGATTTACGCCTTTGGTGCTAGTCGCCAGCCCCTGGCCTATGGAAGGCGGGCTTGGGGTAGTCACGACATGGGCCCCGAGGACGGGTCGTGACAAATTGGTATCAGAGGAGTCGGTTCTACCGCAGAACTTATAACTCTGATATTTTCTTCCTGTGAAGCAATAGTGTTAAGAGTACCGAGTGTGGTTTTCAGTTCAGGGAGTCCAGTGTTGGTGCGGGTGGCCAACGTATCCACACACCAGGACCCTGACAACTGATTTCTGACTTTGTGCACGAAAATAATGATTGCGTGTGTGTTTCCAGAAGTTTTTAAATGTCAGCTCAAACCAGGTCAGCTCACTAGGTATAAACGTTTGACCGTGTCACGATGTTTCTTTCAGGATGCCTTTTCACGGACGACCAGCTAGTGCCCGGAGGGATGTGCGTGCTGACAGCCTGTCGAGCGACGAGGCTTCGGTACAGGGCCCTCTTGTAGTTGAGGCACCAGCGGTACTACCATACGTTGGTCCACCGATGCCACCAGTCCCAGCAGTAGGCGATACACGCTACTTGAGTGCGCTGCACGAGTTCCAGCGCCAGAGGCCACCCAGGTTCCGGGGAGAGACAGACCCGCAGGCGGCTGAGGATTGGCTGGAGGCTGTGGTGAGAGTCTTCAAGCTAGTGGGGACGCCGACAGACTTCATGGTGATCTTTGCTGCCAGCCTCCTTCAGGCAGCAGCAGGCAGGTGGTGGATCCACTTGTTCCAGTTTTGCGACGGGATGACCTTCGCATGGGAAGACTTCGTGACCTTCTTCAGGGTGGAGTTTGTGCCAGTAGCTCTACACCCCGAGCATGTACAGGAGCTTCTGCCTTTGCCGCAGGGTTTTCGATCAGTTGTCGAGTCATCTGTGGGCAGTAGACAGATGATGCAGAGGTCCAGGAGGACCAGACCAGAAGTTGGACGATCTCAAGTTTTAGGACCGGTGGTTCGGGGAACCTGGGGTGGGAACAGAGCTAGGCGTGACAGAAGAAGGTTGTGTTACTCATGCGGCGGAAAGGGTCACCTGGCAAGTGACTGTCCGAATCCTCGTACGGTTGATCAGCGGGTGTTGGAGGAGCCACCGAGACATAAGCAGCGGCTGGTGCTTGAGCAACAGCCGAGCAGTGGACTAGGTAGTAGAGCTCCGAGAGCAGGTGGACAGGAGAGCAACTAGTGGATACGTCCTTTGTACTTCTAGTTCCATGTTGCTTTTGTATTCGTGTCTTTGTACTATGAGCTACAATAATAAAAAGACACTTATCTTGTGATGTTTGCTTTCCTGTCCTTTTTGTTTGGTTGATACTGAGTGGTCCTGGTTAAGACTGTTGACTTGACCCTCACTTTCAAGATTTCTACTGGAGGAGACCCAGTGACCTCACACTGATGCCGACAGTGTGACTCGACCCTTGGAGGCGAGAGTGACAGTTGGATCTCTTGGTAGTTACGTCGAGGAATTACGACGTTATCCATGGCATGAATGCATCATTCATGTTGGGATTGACTGTATTAGGCAACGAATGTGGTTCATCCAGGGGATGAGACCATATTTCTCTTATCAGAAAGAAGAAATCATAGCATCTCTTGTGTGACAAAAGAAGGTCCAGGTCATCCAAGAGCGGATGAAGACTACACAGTGCAGTAAGAAATAGGAAACCGGTGCCAGTCTTAGAGACTCAGGCGTCTTAAATGTTTCAAGAAGTGGAAGCTTTAAGGATAGATGAGTCTGTCAAGTAGCAGACGTGGTGGCAGAGCTAGGAGAGTAGTTTGAGGTGGTGTACATCTTAACATGCTACAACCACCCACCTTAGTTATCCTTACCAGGCTCAGGGAGCTGGAGGGCGGTGGAAGAGTGCGGGTGTTTGCGGTCAAGGAGTGTGACCCAATGTCTCTAGAAATGATTCAAGGGACAGTCTATGTCCATTAATAGCTTCTGTAGTAATGGACGTCGATATGAATCATTCCTTGCTTTCACAAATCTTGTTCCAGACCTAGAGTTTCCGGTAAGTCGTGGACTTGACCCTCACGTCTGGAGATACCTTGGGAGGAGACTCGATGATCACACTTACGCCGACAGTGTGGTCAGACCCTCGAGGCGAGAGTTTCGGTTGGAATCTCTTGGTGGCAGCGTTGAACCCTTAAGACGTTATTTTAAGTATGGAATGGGTAATAACTGTTCATACTCAAATTGACAGTTTTAGGAAAACGTCGGGATGGGTTTTCCTTGGTTGGCGAAAAAGAAACCCCAGGAAGCACGGGATAAACTCTTTCACAGGAGGGTGCGACCGATCACTCTTGAGTCAGTCAACCATACCCTCGTAGCGGCAGTTTTTTGAGTTTCAGTTCTAACAGAAATGGAGACCTCTGGAGTTCGAGGATGACGATCACGTCCTTATACGGGTCTCACCTCGACGAGGTTTACAGAGATGTGGCCAAGGCGGCAAGTTATCTCTGAGGTTCAACGGACCTTTCTAGGTCCTCAGCTGGGTAGGTGGGGTGTTTTACCGCTTGAACCATCCACCTCAGTTGCACTAGGTGCACGACGAATTCCACGTATCTTTACTGGGGAGATACGTGCTCGACCCTTCGCATATCATCGACCATGAGGAGCTGGACGATGGCGATGGAGTTTCTTTCACGGAGGTTCCAGTGGGAATCGAGGATCGAGAGGAGCGGATCCTTTAAGGACGGAATATTCCTCGGGTGTGCTTTCACAGGCAGTACAAGAACCTCTAGGTGAGCACACGGGAGTGGAAGGCTCAGATGCATGCTCAGTACCGTTTTTTTATCCCTAGTTTATGTTAAAGCTTTACGAGGAAGTAAAGCCCTAAGGTGGGAGTAATGTAAAGACCCTTAAAATTCAAGGAATTTTAATTTCTAATTTTCTTTGGGATTTTACAAGAACACAGTTTCTGACGGCGCCTAATTCCGAGGCCCGGTGTGCCCGGAATCAATTTCCGAAGTTTGGCTCGGGTATGTTCAGTGAACGAACGAGCGGGTTTTTCTAACTTTTGAACCGGTGCTCGGAATCGAATTCCAAGGGCACCGATGGAATCGTAGCGCCGGTTTTTTCTTATAAATGTCTCTTTCGGAGTTGTGTTTGCTCGGTTGTGCTTTTTATTTTTTGGGTTTTAAGTTAAGAAATAAAATAAAGTTGTACAACAATTTTATTTCATTTCACTTAAAGCCTATTAAAGGCCACTTTAAGCTACTTAAGCTGGGTTGAAGCGGATAGGGTGCAATTCAAAATATCCTGCCCACTTGGTAGGATATTTGTGAGGTGGGACCCACACGATCCCCACCGTTTCTTTTCTTCTTAAGTAACGCACCCGCACCCCCCCTATTAAACGAAGTCAACTGACGCGTTTCCATAATTTCATAACGCCTCTATTTAATTGGGCAGTTAAGTTTTACAATTAATTCTTTGAAATTAATTGTGAGGGTTACGTCGTTTGAATTTTGAAATTGTTGGCGGAAAACAATAAAATAAGGCCTTAGCCTCTTTTTTATTTTGGGGTTGGGAAGCGTTGCGCTGTGTTTTCCTCTCCTCCTCCTCCTTCGCGAAGAACACAAAGAACGCGCCACCACTGACGAAGAACGCTCGTTTTCCTTCCATGGAATTTCTCCCCTTCTACGGCGAGACTCTTCAACGGATCTTCTTCTTCCCCTTCATCGTCAACGGATCGATGAACAAGCTCAGAAGCGGAATCGGGTAGCAAGCGACGACGACTTCGCCTTCCCTCGAGTCAGACGAACGCCGACGTCCCCCTTCGACGTCGTCATCCTCACGACGCCATACCGCGACGAACCTCGAACAATGACGTCTCCTTCCGATCGGCTTATACCCAAGGTAGGGAATTTTTTATGAAATATTAATGAACCCCATGCTGCTTCCTTCTAAATCAAAGAACGCGGATCAAATAAACATTAATTTGATTCGCGAAGATTATGTTGCGAGTTGGGTTTTTATTTTTGGTGTTCTATTATCTTTTGAGAAAAGAACGACGAGCACGGACCAACCAATTTCAGGTTGATCCGCGGATCGTTCGTTCATGCGGATCTATGTTGAAGATTATTATTTGATTTGTTTGTGATTATTACCATGACGATCTTCGTGGATTTTAAAACCAATTGTTATCGAATAACGCGAGGGGGCCGGACCGCACAAACACGGCCGACCCTCCTCCTTTGTTTTTCATGTTGGTTCCTTGTGGATTGAAACGGGAAAGGCGTGGTGTTGTCGCACCACGCGGAATCATGTGACAAGAAAATGCGCGGTGTCGTCGCACCACGCCGTGAAAAGAAGAACAAGGACGCAACGCCATCGCGCCGCGTCGAAGAAACCCGTAGACATCCGTGGATGGAGTCGGGCCGCAGCGAAGGGGCGCGGCGCCAACGCACCGCGCCGGAGAATCATGAAGACGGTGCGTTTCGTTTTTGACGTGCTGATTGACGGGCGATGACAAACGAGGCCGAAAGGTAATTTTGAGGCCTCCACAGGGAAGGTCGGGTCCTGGGAGGACCATAGGAGAAGACGACAGGAGAAACGGACCACCGGAGCGGGTTCGGTGGTCCGGGGAAGGCGGCGGCGGCGCGCCCCTGGAAGGGAGGCGGCCGACGGTTCGTCGCCGGTCTCAATTAGCGGCGAAGGGCGGGGGAACCGCGCACCCCACCCGCGGTGTCCGCTCGGCCGTGCTGGCCAAGCCACGGCCGACCGGTCGGGCCGGACCTGGTCAGGCCCAGCCGGGTCGGACCCAGTGCGGGCTAACCCAGGGGGGTCGGGCCGGGTCGGCCCGGGCCCAGACCCCCCGTTTTCGGACCACTTTCGGTCAAATTCCCGTAACTTGAGCTACGAGCCTCCAAACGACTCTCCTTCAGCGGAAACACAATCCTTGGATCGAGACGGTCATTTCGATATATCGCACTCAAGGTTTCAGATTACTTTGGGTTCGGCCGGGTTGGTTCGGATACGAAACCAACCGGGCCCTCGGAGCGGAAACGCTTATATCTTGAGCTCCGGACGTCCGATTGAAGTGTCGTCGACTTGATGGATTCCTCTAAGTGAGACGGATCTTTTTGCTTACTCCGCTCGAGGTTTGGATGCCGTCGGAGTGCGGTCGGGTTGGTTCGCTCACGAAACCAACCGGGCCCCTGGAACGAGAAAGCCAATAACTCACAGACCGAGCGTCTGATTGACGCGTCGTCTGTCTCGTTGTTTTCCTATTGTTGAGAAGGAACTTTTGGCATACTTCGCCCAAGTTTTGGATGCAGTTGAGATACGGCCGGGTTGGATGGTCCCCAAAATCCAACCGGGCCCCTAGAACGGAAAAGCTGATATCTTTCAGACCGGACGTCCGTTTGACGAACCGTCAGTGGCGTTGGTGATCACGTTGAGAAACGGTCCCTATGAGAATACCCTATGAGAGTTCGGGGTACAGTTGAGATACGTCCGGGTTGGTTCGCACATGAAACCAACCAGGCCCCTGGGACGGAAAGGCTAGTAACTCACAGACCGGGCGTCCGATTGGCGCGCCGTCTGTTGCGTTGAGACCCCTATGACGAGGCGGTCCTTTGAGATAATTATTTGTGGGACTTTGAGATACTTGGAGTATCGACCTGTAGCTCGTGGAGCGGACCCTCCCGGAGACGAGCATGCAGAGTACGGAGACCGTGTAGCCGACTGAGACCTGACGACTGCTTGGCCGACTTGACTTGGAGTGAGTCGACTAGCCCAGTGGACGGAGCACTACTTGTGAGGTGCAGACCCATGGCGGATGGAGCACTACCTGTGTGACAGTGCAGACCCGTGGTACTCGTCCGGAGAGTACCTCAGTAGGCTACTAGGGGGTGTGCACTACTATGTTTGGGTGACATACCTCGGCGGGAAGCACTACTGTGTTTGGGTGGCGGACTCGCGGTACTCTACAGGAGGAGTACCTCAGCAGTCTTAGGTTAGTGAGCAGTACCTCGGAGTCGTGACAGGACCACTGTACACTCCAGAGACAGAGCTCTTCAGCAGTTATGGTTTCGATAATGAAAATCCTGGTTTGAGCTGAATCTTTTGACCTTTCTTTTTACCTCATGATTGAGATGGGTCACTTGATAACTTAGGTATATGTATGGGAATATACCTGGGTAGTGGTTATCCGTTGATTTCATAATCCTTGTGTTTCCTCATGATTGAGATGGGTTACATAATAACTTAGGCATATGTATGGGCATATACCTAAGTAGAGGTTATCTGTGGAGATCTTCTTTGTGGTTATCCTTGTTGGTTTAGTGAGACCTTTAGGGTCACAGGGTCTCTACTGAGTATCGTTATACTCACCCCTGCACGGGTCATGCCCACACCTTGTTGTGTTGGTTGCAGACGACAGGCAGTGCTGACGGAGGTCGAGTGTTCGAGGACTGGACAGTACCCAGAGGTGGACTACACGACGAGACGACACACGGAGGAGGTTGACGGACGAGAGCGTGGAGGAGGCTATCTGTACCTACCCTTCAGGTAGGATCCGTGGTGGACGACCTGGAGCTGCGCCATTTGTACCTACCCATCAAGTAGGATCTGAGGAGGACGACCTAGGAGCCGCTTCCGTCCTTCCAGTTGTTAACTTTTCTGTTGTACTTGTTCAGTTGTAGTTTTACTTTATTTTGGGTTTGTATTCTAGCCCATTTACTTTTCAGCACTTCCCTTGTACTTAGTGTTTACTTTTTCCGCTTCCTTACTCTGTGGTGCTTGTTTTCTTTTATAAAGGCAATGTCTTCCCAGTTATCGGGATTTACGCCTTTGGTGCTAGTCTCCAGCCCCTGGCCTATGGAAGGCGGGCTTGGGGTAGTCACGGCACGGGACCCGAGGACGGGTCGTGACATATGAACACTATTATTATGAAACTGGTATAAATGTTCAAAACTATAAATAAATGATGTGGAAAATCAAGAGAATTCATGTATAGAAAGACTATTTTTGAAGAGTATTAATGAAAAATATTAAGTTTCATAATTTAGGGATTAAGATTTAAATTTTTATGATACAAGATTATAAATTATGTTCTAGTATGTTTGGACAATATTTAAGGGGTTTCCATCTCAAATTCCCCTCTTTGAGGTATAATTTATATTTTGCACCTAATATCCATTATGTGTTGTATATACTACATATTTTGAATTTAATATCATTAAATTTCATTATTAATTTTATTTTAAGATCAATTTTAATCCCTTTATTTCTATAGGATGTGATTTAATTTCAACCTAATCTATAAGTGGGGGTTTTCCCAATCAATTTTCATTCTTTGGAACTGTGGTTATAATCACTACCTATTTTATTTTGTGTGGTCCATAAATCTTCATGGAATACTTTTTCTATGTTACTCATCAAATATAATGTATTTAAAAATCCATATTATAATCCATCTCTCATAATTTTTTGATTCAATATTTACGTTTTCTATGGTGGAAAAATCAACCAAATATTCGGTAAAGTAAAATAATGTATAATTTAGTATAAAATACATATTTGTGTAGAAACTGGAAAGTTTATTTTTTTTGTGGAATAGATTCATCTAGGGATTATATCCTCAAAATTTTTATTTGAAAATTGACTCAATCATCATCTTGAAACATGATGAGTGGGGATAAGACTAAACATCTTCTAAGACACTCTGATGGTATATGAATTAGAATATTCACATGATATTAATGTACCATGATGAATGATTTTTTCTACTATTGACTTGGTCTCATAATAATTAAAATCTATTTAATATAATTGGCATATTAAATTAATAACCTACCACATTGAAGGTACCATCACTTATATATTTCTTTGATACGACAACTACCTATTGCATTTATGATTCCCCATAACATCCAAGTTGAGTAATGGATAATCAACTAGACATCCAAATTATAGTATTGAATGGGAAAGTATTTTATGTTAATGTTTCTAAAAATTTAGATATCCTTATTATATTCAGTATGATATTACTCAAGCAATTGTATTAAATTACTTTTTTGACTCTTATGGTGAATATAATAGACTAATACTTATAATGGGTGGGGCCTGACATTATATAGCTCCTCGATTCATTGACAGGTCTCAGGATACAAAATAGGTTGGGTTTTGGTGTATGAATCTTCCCATAAGAGAATATTGTTATGTCACAAGGCCTTTATAGTAGGAAGTATTGAATTTTGTTTCAATGACAAGTAATGTGTCTTGGATTAAGGATTTGATAGTGGGTTTTTGATAACCAACATTATAATTTCTATCATTATGATATCAAGGATTAGTTCTATTTGTGTTTTCATTTATTATTCTAGATATTGGATTCCCTTATTTTTAGTTGAATATGGATACATGTTATTCATTTATTCAAGAAATATCACCTATGAAAATTTTATGTTATGTAAGCTTCCATTGTATACTACACCTTACTGAGCATCTAGGACCACCCTTATTAATTTTCCTTTACCCAAGAAACCAAGAGGAATAATATGTTTAATTTTTATGATTATGATGGAAGGGATAATTATTTTATAAAATATGTTCATGTTTTAACTTATTTTTCTTCAATTTTAATATATGTATGTATCTAGTATTGAAAGACTAATAAGTTTTTTAATCCTTTAGGAACTCTTGTACAGTGTACCAATAATTTAATGTAACTACCGACTATCAATTTGTAGATTATTGGATCTTATAGTACCCTAATCATAATAACATTTCAAAATATTTAAGATATCAATATTCTTATTTAAGTATTGTTATTGAAGATTTGTATAAGATAGAAGAAGAAATAAACATGAAATGGATTGGTTAGGAATTATACCTTCTCCTTGGATAACCTAATTTACTTGCACCTCAATCCTTCTAGGTTGGGTATTTTGGTGATACCAGGACCTCTAGGTTGCGGGGAGTGATTTTGGGGAGAGATTTGGGTTGTTCTTGGAAAATATAGAGTTCTAAAAATATTATTGAGTATTGAAGAGGAGGTTCCCATTTAAAAGTAAAGGGATGGGCACCCTTGGAATTTCTTAAAGAATTAAATAAATATAATTTAATTTTTAAGTTAAAGTGGAACCAAATTAATAAATTTTAAATAAGTATTGAGGATTAGTAAAAAACCTCTTATAAAAAAATATTTGGATAGGTTTAGGAGATTTTTTAATGTAATCTATTAGCATTAACCCATATTAACCCTTTTGATGAATACTGTGATATTAATGTTTTTCCCTCTAAGTGTCAGGAATATTTTAATAAAAGTATAATTGTCCAACAAGTATACAATTGATTATATTATATTCCATATCCCATTAACTTTTTCAATGGTATTATTTTTTTAAATATTAAATCATTATATAAAATAATATTTAACATAAAATACCATTAAATTTGTTTCATGACTATTCTCATAATTTGACAGTATTAACATCAATATAATAAAAAATTTCTAAAATTTAAATTTAAATAATACCTAATATGTTTTATTTATCTAAAATATTCCTGGAACACAATAAGTCGCTTGAATTTTATTACTTTTCATGTTTTTAAACCATAAAATTAATTTTTCTATTGTTAAAAAAGATTTGTGTCGTCATTACATATGAATTTATAGTAATTATACCATTACTAAAAATAAAAAATTAATTTTAATGTTAAAAATAATCATTAAATTTTTAGTAATAGATTTATAATGGAACATAACTTGTTTTTATCCCGATCACAAAATATTATAGATTTTTAAAGAAAGAGAGTGACTATTTTAATTTATCCTAAATAATATAAATGTTACAATCAATGGAATGTGATAAAAAATTTCCATTTTTTAATCATGGATGGTTATGGTAGAAAAATATATATATAATAAAATAACGACAAGTTTTAGGGTGATTTTAAAGTCTTATCCCATTTTTTTAATCTTATTTTACTTGGTTTGCCCATACCATGGTGATAAATATTCACTATGATTACAATTCATAATGAACAAAAATAAAAGTGAAATATTTACCAAATATTAACATTCAGAATAAAAATATGTAATATTCTTTTCATGATTCATATATTATAAGTATGATAAATAATTTTTTATATAAATTCAAAAGATGTAATAAACAAATTTATTTTGAAAAATAAATTTTTAATCCTAAAAATGAACTTATAAAAAAATAAAGTATAATGATAATTAATATGAAATTACTTAGAATATATATAAATAAATGAAACTTATAAATACTTAATAAATAATTCAACACATAATGGTATTTTTAAATTAACTCATTTATGGAAAATAAATGAATGTTTAAAAAAATATGTATTTTCACTATGCACTTAAAAGTAAATATTTTTTAAAAACAATCAAAAAAATTCACCCTAAGTTAGTATTTACATGATGAATTCAAAAATGGTATATGTTTTTTCAAAAAAAATCAAAAATTCTAAGAAATTAATTTCAATATTGTCACACAAAAAGAAATAAAAACCATTTTTTGAAGAAAACTTATTTTTGAAGCATAAAATGGATTTTCTTAAAATTAAGTACATATGAATTAATAAATAAATATGAATTATATAAAACCATTATAAATATTTTTAATAATTTTTTTATTCCTATTCATACTTCCAATTAAATATAAATATTATAAATATCATATTTAAATTTTTAAATTTTTATAGTATATCACAATTTCCTAAAACATAGATAGTGCATGATAATAAATAGATAAAGCATATTATTATATTAAAATAAATTTATGGGTTATTACGCTTTATATCATAGTTTATAAATTGGTTATAGATGTGGTAGACATATCCTGAAAGATATGTATTAGTGGAATTTCTATTCTGTGAGGGGGTATCTAGGTTGTGACGTGTCGACCAAAAATTAAGCATAGTAAGGATAATTAGTTTATGATGGGATCACTTACATGGGAATAATTAGGAAAATCTAGGTGGTTTGTATCTAGTGTGGAATAAAACTCCATAATAATACAAACTATATGTTAGTGGCCAATATTTTCTTTTATTGTGTGAAATCAGGTCTCCTTCAGTATTTCTATTGAAGAGTATCCTAGGTAAGTAGAGTTGTATCCACACTTAATAGAGGATCCTAGGATAATCCAGATAAAAAAATGTGTTATATATCAATCTCATGAAAATATTGATACTCATGTTGTGATGAAGTCTCAGGGAGAGGCTGAGGTTGGATTCCTTTGACTGAATGGCCCGAAGGCATTCTTTTTTATTGATTTTCTAATAACCCCCCTTTCAAGGGATAAGGTGGAACCCTAACAAGGCCCTTAGGCTTAGTAATTACATTTCCCATAGGCTTGGAGACATTACATGACCCATAGGTCTTATGGAAATCATATAGACTATGACTACTTGAAATTGCTCCTCCCCAGCATCTACATCATGATTAGCTCTCCACCTTCGCATGACTGTTCGGCTAGAATGTCCATGTATAGGGGTGCACAGGCGTAGTACCGATGTCAAATTCCATACCCTCTCATTGTTCCAAAGTCTGTTTAGCCCAGCTCTGGTGGATGTACCCTGCTCTTTTTTCCTCTAGAGTGGTTCCTTGTAGAATCTGTCTCTACAACGATAAATCAGGTGGCCCTGAGAGCCTTGAGGTGGCCCGAAATCCTTTAGGATTTGGATTATACACCAATGAAATTTGAAGTGGGGATAACGACTATGAGAGGTATGGTGTTCATTTCTTTCATTATGGTCTTGAAATTGTTTTATATTTATGAAACTAATTCTTTTATATTGAATATGGCACTTTTATATGTAAGGATTAAACTTGGAGATTGTTTTATTTTTAATGGAACATTAAAATCCCATGGGGAGTAGGAAGGAGTTTGGTTTTAAATATTCTGAGTATCTGGTTAGAATCATTTACCCTGAGGTAATATGGGATTTCTTGTTCCTCAATATTTATATCACTGATATCATCAGTGGTCTGGATTGGAAGGTTTTTTAAGACCCTTCTTGATTGTTATGGTCATTATGTTTAGTTTATATCTCCCGATGGGTTTACTCATACCTTTCATGGTGTATGGGATTCTATATTTTGTATAATGGATCATGTTGTTCCTATATTAAGAGTATTATCATTAAAATTTTTAGAAATGTATTTTGACATTGTCAACTATAAATTATTTGGACTACTTCCTGCAATAATGAATGAGTACCTAGATATATTTCATAGTTATTTATTAAGGTTACCACCTAAGAGGGGGGTCACGTTTCTATTTAAATATTACCATGAATTATTCCCATATCCTTATTATCTTATCATATAACAAACATTGATTTTAAAGAACCCAATTTTCATCATGAGTATATTGAGGCTAATGGATATATTCTTCTAGGTGTTTCACCATGGACATCACTAGTTCTCTTTAGAAAAAAGGTAGATGGAATCCTATTTTAGTTTATTGATTTCAAAAATATTAATCCAGTGACTGCTAAGAATAATTATCATTAAACTAGGATTGATGATCTATTTGATAAAATTAGGTGAGCCTGATGTTTTTCTATAATTGATATTTGATCGGGGTAACACCTGCTAAATTTATAAGATGAGGTTATTCCTAAGACAACATTAAGGAGAATTTATGGAAATTGTGAGTATTTTATTATAATATTTGGTATCACTAACACTCTTGTAGTGATTATGGAGTTGATTAAATGAATCTTTCATCAGTTCATTGAAAATTTTATGGTTGTTTTTTAGGATGATATTTTGGTGATTTCCAAGTTGGTGTAAGAATATAGGTTTAATAAAGATAATATTCTTAGAACTCTAAAAGAACATTGTATGTATGTAAATAATTTTAAATTTATATTTTTGATCCAAGAAGTAATTTTTTAGGGAAATTTTATATTTGATTGAGGCATCTTAGTGATTCCAAAAAATATTCAGGCAGTGATTTCTTCGGAGAAATCTAGGAATGTGTTTCAGATTTAGATCTTTTCTAATTTGGTTGGTTATTATAGTTGTTTTGTTTATGATTTTAAAAAACTCACATTTCTTATGAAATAGATTTCCTATAAAGGTTTTATGTTTTAATGAAATGATAATTTTCAATGATCATTTGTGGAACTTATGGTTAATTTGAATTTAGATTACGTTCTTATTCTTCTTGAGTAGAGGTTAGATTATGGCATTTTTTTATAATTTCTCAAGTACAATATTAGGATGTATTATGATGTAATAGAACCCAATTATGGCCTATTTATCTTACCAACTATTCCCATATAAGAAGAATTATCCTACCCATGCTCTCTAATTTGATGTAGGGATTCATCCTTTCAAGACCTGGCACCACTATCAATTTGGAGAGTGGTTTTTTCATATTCGAATCATAAAAGCCTAAAGTATTTGTATAGAAAAATAGATCTAAACCTATGATAGATTAACTAGGTTTAGTATCTTAATTTTTTTATATCGATATTTTATAATCACCAAGAAAATGTAATATGGTCATTGATTCATTGGTTAGTAAGTCACCGACTGAAGCATTGAATTATTCACTATAATAACAGTCTTTGATGAGCCTGTTCACTATGATGTCCTTGTATATGAAATAATTTGATAAGGAATTTTTTATATATTTTATGAAAGATGATACTTTATTTTATGATAATATTAAATTATCACATGTATTAGATACTAATATTTAGTGTTTTAGTGAAATCCTTTATAGTGGGGAGACCTCAAGTGACTGGACTCAATCTCCTAACTGTGTATTGTTTTTCTAAGGAATACTACTCATTTTGAGAAGTCTAAGGCAGGAGTTGATAGATAATAGACATTGTTCATGTTATTATATAAAAACTATGACTACTAAGATGTATCATGATTTGATATGTCTCTATTATTGAAAGGGGATTAGGTAGTCGATTATAGACTTCATAAAATGATTACTTATTTGAAATATGAATTAGTTATAGCACCAGAAACCTTCTAGTTAATTATAATCTTTACCCAATCTGATTTTTGAAGTGGAATAGGATATATGTGGACTTTGTATTTGGTTTACAATTGACTCATAGTGGGAAAATACTTTTTCCTTTCCTGAGCTATCCTATAAAATATTTATCTTACTTCATTTATAATGGATCTTTTTAAAACAATATATGTAAATATTTGTAGATATTCCTTGTGTTTGGTGGAGTGGGGAGAGGTATCACTGGTTGGATCTATTCCTTCCCAAGAGTCTATAGGTAAGGTGTAGTTTATTTGAAAATGGTTAGTAATAGCTCAGAGTATCCATAAATCCTATTTGTAATGTCCTCATTTACCATTGTAGTTTTCATTTATTGAACATGTTTTTTCAAGGTTTCTCCATTTTTAGAACATAATCATTTATGAAAACAGGGGAAGCTAACATTGATTATTTTTCCCCTTTCAATATTTTCTAACATCTTGTAATGGTGGAATACTGATCAGATTTACTATCTCGCTTGACATTGATTCCTAATGTGTATCATTTTTTCAACTAAGGATATGTCATGTGGACATTTATCATGAAATATAATAGGGTGATGATGATATTGATCCTAAAACATCATTGTTTGAGATACTAGTTTAGTTTATGGATCATTAATATTATTTGATTTGTAGTAAAAATATTATCTTGGTCTATGTAATATAAAACTTAATACATGATAGCTCTTATACATGGGGGAATGAAGCACCGATAATTTAGTAGTGACCACATCTCTTTGATTTTCAAGAATCCCATGTTCTTTTTGGAGAACCAATTATCATGATGGAGAGAATTGGGAAACCCTATAAAGAATAGGCATGTTTTTTAGGTGATTTTTACTCTCTTTTGGTTCTAAATGTGTTTAGTATTTGGAGGATATGATTTTAGAATTTTTTTTGAAAACATCAGTCTCACAATTTACACATGGTTAGTGGTAACCATGGAGTCACTATGTGATATGGATCTGCGGATTTCAGTGGTGTTTCTCATGGTTTTAGTTGATTTTTTTTAACCATGTGAGAGTTAAAGAGAAATTGTGTGTCTGGTTGGGGGTGTGTCCAGAGGATATTTCATGGATAACACACAGTTTTTCTAAATTTTTGACTATTCATAGGTAATCGTGTGCTTTGGATTTCAAGGGAAATTATTGACTGCAAGGTTAGTTCATGGTTTGTCTAACTGCATGGCCTAACTTTATGATAAATACTATGTTCTTATAAATGAAAAATTACATTGACTTACATTCTTATTTTTTAACAAAGAAATCACTCTAATATCTCATTAGATCAACCTTTCCTTTCTTTGATATTATAGTAGGTTATCCCTTTGGCCTTAAGGTGATTCCCCTTTGATCTTAGTGGATCACTTCAAGGAATGTTTTAATTTCCACTTGATTTCACCTTCCCTTTCTAGATCTCTCCTCAATATCCCTTCTCCTTCAAGTTTTCAAACTCATAAAGACTGTGATGGGCAGATTTGGAGGTTTTTATGAGGAATTTATGATTTTTATTATAGATCTAGGACTGAGAGGATGTGATATATATGTTTAAAATCACTATTTTCAATGGTTCCAATGTTTCCTCTAATGGTGAGACAGGTGTCTCTATACAATGGTTCTTTCTTATAATAAACTATATAATTCTTGTGTTTTTCTTCTATTTGGATTAGTAAAAATGTTTATTTTATATATTTCCTTTATTAGTTATGAAATCCCATATTTTTAGAATGGAAAATGATTTTAATGGTGTTTTTCATTAAAATTAGTTTTAATGACATCAGGTGTTGATGAAAATACTCAAATATTTCATTGACACGTATATTTTTTTTAAGGATGATATTGGAAATGATTCATTTATTCAAATGTTTTATTAAATATTATGAATTATTTCATTGATTTATTTGAGAAAACTTAAATCATGGGAACCTTGTGTGTCTTGAGTTGTGGACATACGAAATTTTATAGATGTTGTGGATACACTAGGTATTTTTTAATGATAATAATAACTTATGGTCGAAATCAATATCATAAGGATTAAAATTATTTAATCTAGTTTTATTTGAGTGTTCTAGTTACTTTCCCCATAGGTTATAGGCCAATTTTGGGTTGGTTTTATTCACCGTTGTAATGTTTCATGTTTTGATTTCTCATATGATTATCTTATGAGCTTCCACTGATGGTTTTGATTATTTCCCTCTCCATATATACTTTAACTTTGTTATATTATCGGTTTATTTGAATATTAAATGTTTAAGTAAACTAAAGGATTTTTTTATGAAAACTCTTTTAATATGAAATAACTTTATGAAACTTGTTTCATTTTTATTCTAGAACTAACACGTACATGATGAATAAATTTTATAGATTTTTGGTAGTATCCTACTATGAGTTTCCCTCATACCTAGTATATTCCTTTGGGAATATGATGTTTTTGTTTTTTAGGATACAAGTCAAGGGACGGTTTCCATGTATCTTAATGTCGTTCCTTGGTTAATGTTTCTCCATGGTGTTTCAGGATGATGGTGATAGATTGTAACGTTGAGACCAGATTTTTGTTTTTTTCTAGAATTATCCTTCAGTATTTGTTTTACTATGTCTCATAGTTATGAATATCTTCTTATATGACATACTCTGATTATTTAAATTTATATTGGTATACATCATATATATGTGTTGTCTTTATGGGTGAAATCATTCCCATTGTTATGTGTGATGATACTCAAGAGCTTGTCGCCAGCTCGAGGTGATCAGGAACATGACTTAGGCCTAGTTGTGTGCCAACATGGGTCATGTGTTAGTTCAAAATGGGTTGATTAATTACATGCACCTATTAAAAAACACCTTTGAATACTACCATATTGTTGAACTAGTTTTGGAGCCCTAGACTAAGAAACATTAAACCACTGACAAAGGAAACATAAAACTAACAAAAGAAAATTATTTGATAATAAAAGGAAAATAAAATATTAAATAAACATTAATATTTTGTTGAATATGAAATCAACATATTTAATTCATATATTTAGAATTCTATTAGTTCGTCTAAGTGATTTAGGACTCAATGTATGTGAATCCCCCACTTCATTTATAATTTTTTCATATACTCTCTCTTATATTGCATATTATCATCACACATTCTTATTTTAATATCCATGTTTGTAATTAATCATATATCCTATTTTATTTGCACTTTATTTTTCAGGGATATACATCACTTTCATGTTCCCAATCTGATCTACTATTTAAATCTTACTTAATAAAAGGGGAAACTATTTTTTATTTATCATTTTTATGTATCTATACTTTAAAAAAAATATTTTTTTAAAAACTTATTAAAAATTAACTTAATTTATTGTATTTATATATTTTTGAGTAATTATTCTCTTATATATTTTATTTATTTTTTTACACATTTTATAAAATATCAACAAATTAGTTCATTTTCTTGGCTTCCTTATAATATATTCTAAATATTTTTCTTTCTCTTTGACCTCCACTCTCAGAACTCATGGATTTTTATTCCATTATAAAGGTATAATATAGAATATAAACTTTATTTATAGGGATTAAATAATATTACATGATAGATTATGATTTGTGATCTTATTTTATGTAGTTTTAATTTTTCAGGTTTTTGTTTCATACATATTTTATATATATAATTAAATTTTTATATAGAACTGCTCTACCTGATTTTTTATGATATTATGTCAGCTTCTAAAAAAATAAATCCTCCTAATATATTGTTTAATTAGTAAATCTCATGAGATAATACATATGGTAAATGATCAGTGAGGATGGTATTTTATGTTATGTTATCAGAATTATGGTCCTTGACTAACATTTATGATGACATGTCTTATGTTAGTGGAATATTATTATATTTAACCTGATTATCATTCCCATGTTCTATCATTTCTCATATTCAATGTTTCTAGGTTTGGATTTATAATTATCTCCTATAATGATTCAATTTCATGATTAATCAGGCTTGTTTTAAGAAGATCAAAATTATATATTATATTATTTATTAAAAAATGTATATTCTATATGTAATCTCCAAAGGAAAATAGACAAAAATATTTTTAGGTGTTCTTTTTATATTATTTATGTGATGAATTTTATATTATTAATTGTATATGTTATGATTCATTATAATTGAAATTAGTGCATGGTGTCATCATTTTTTGGGAATATGATTGTGAATTTTTAATAAATTCATAATTAACATGATAGATTTAAACATAATAAGACAAAAGTTATGATATAGAAGATTTTTATTACTCATTCATTTTAAATTCCTAATTTCCCTATATTCTTATTAATTATGTTATTCTAATCATTTAAATTAATTTTTATTATAAATTTAGTGGGAATATGATGATTGATGTAAATAAATAATGCTTTGGGAAATGTATCAATTTCCATAATGAGATACCTAACATGATAAGAGTGTGAGTTTAAAACCCCATGGTGGTACTTTCTAAATAAACCCATGTTTTGGAAAATGACATGAACCATGTGGATAACCCATCTTCTTTAAAGAAAGAATAATATATATTTTTATTTATATGAAAGCATCTCCTTATTTTTATTAATTATTTAATCCAACAATCTCAAAGAAATGGATATATTTCATTTAGAAGAAATTTTCCATCTAAAAAATTTAGGGCATCCTAATAAACTTATTTTATCCCTCAACCCTTTATTAATATATATTTTTATTTTTATTTTTATTTAATAGTGATGTGGTTATTCATATTTCTTACCACCAAAACACATTACTATACATCCTAAACTTATTCAATGGATTTATATATCCACCCAACATTCTATTTATATAAGTAATCATTTAATCACTTACTCTTCATTTTTAGATTGATTTTCATTAAAAGGTGTTTTATTAGGATCTTTTTCTTTCCTTTATCTCTTATTTTTGAGTTTTATTTCACATGATCTTACATATTTCTCCCTCTTTTTGTGGTTTGTTTACTTTTTCCAATTGTCATTTTATATTTAAAAAATATTCCATTCTTTATGCTGGAATATACATGCTGGATCATAATATGATATAGTGTGATGGACTTCCTGGTGATTTGGGATTTTTTTATTCTAATAATTTATTGATGGATTTATTGTGTATGATATACATCCTACCATTAAATTGATTCAATATTTTTGTGGTTTTCCTATTTCTATCTAATCTCATCATTCATGGTAAGAATCCTATTCACTATTTTATCACGTTCACTCTTTTCACCTGACATATCAATAAAGTATATATATAATTAAAACATGGTTTTGTTTAAGGTGTTTTGGGATGGTTATGATTGAAGGATGTCAGTAAAAAAATAATGGAGTGGTTTCCTTTGTGAATTGTTTTTGGTTACCTTATTTTTCTACAACAGTTTCTATATTTCTTCTATAGTGGTGGTATATCATATTTATTATTTTTATCAATTAATTTCTCATCTCCAATAGTTATTTTTTCCCCATGATGATCTCATATTTACCTTTTATCCTTAATTCCATCACATTGTTCCTTGATTTTGTCTATCTAATGCACTCTTCGGGTAGATTTGTGATAAGTTTAATTTATAGGATCTTATTTTGTATGAGGTGAATCTGACATGGTGATGGATTATCATTGGTTAGATACAATATGATGATTATGTTGAGATAGTGGAAATTTTTTCATATTTATGGTTGATATAGGATTAGGGGGCTCTGGTGTTTGGGTTCTAGTGGATCTTACCATTGTTCACTGATGTTTTTACAATGTTATTATACTTTATTAGAGAATTAATGGGTTTCTAGATACATTTATATTGTGTCACTCTGATTGGTAGGTTGGGTTATAATGGTATTTTTTTCCTGAATGATTATGATAAAATTCATTATTATAGAAATAGGACACATCATTGGTTGTTTCTATTTACACCTTTTAAATCAAAAAGTTATATATTCCCTAGGATCATACATACATAAGAAATTACTAACATCCATGGATATCCCAATGGATTTCAATATATCCTTTTGATTTCTTGACCAATATGGTTCCATGTATGTGTAACCTTTATATACCATCATGATATCTACCATTATAATATATGTGTCATATTTCATATTGGTTCTTTTGTTTCATAATATCTAGTGGTGTTACTAACTTAGAAATACATTTTTTTTATTTTAAACGGTTCCTTAAAATTTTCAATTGAAAAATTAATAAAAAAATTATATAGGAGAGGCAAGATAAAATTATCTTGGACATATGTCACCTTAATAGAAAAGTTGATATATAATGGGAACTGGTCAAGAATTTGAATCCCAATAATGAGATTGAGTTAATGGAATGTGAAAAATTAAAAAAATATTAAAAATTATTTTCCTCACAATATCTATCTAATGATTGATAGGTAATTCATTGGGCTAAAGAAACATTTGGGCTAATAAATAGGGAATTTTTTTTAAAATATCAAATGTCATGAAATATAAATCGTTGCTTTTCCAAATAACCTAAAAAAGGGTTTACCGTTTGGTGGGGTGTAATTCTATGTGTTTAAAATATATTAGAATTCATGACATTGAAACCTATAATGAAATACTATGATGTAATAATATTTTGAATATAAAAATTGTTTAATATTAATGGTCTATTAGGACTAGTGAAAAGAAGAGAAGAAAATATTTTTAGTTAGTGTCTCTTCTAAAATTGGTGATGGAGGAAAATGATTCCACTACACACATATCAAATGTTAGGAAGGAAAATACTAGGGAATTACCTAAATGTAACTAATTAATGATTATAGTTTAAAAAATAATGTCATCTATCACAACTCGACCCACTAAGACCCATCCTAGGCTGATAATAATATGAGTGTGACACACCAATCCCACATCCAATAGGCCAGTGTCTGGAGATGATCATTGACTAGAAATATAAAATAAATGGGTGGACTTATCCTAAGTACCTACATGAACACACACAACCAAATATATGAAATAGTGTAGAGATATAATAATCAACTAATATTTCTATATCATAAACCATGTATGAAACAATGTATAGGGAATACAAAAAATTATAGAAACTTAATGAAAAAGATATAAAGTAAAAAAATACATGTCCTACGGGAGATGAGGTCAGAACCTTAAAACAACTAAAAAAGGTTAAAAATAAAATAGATCTAAGCCCAAAATCTCCATGTCTAACCACTGAGCATGACCAAAAACATTAATTACCACTATAATCCCCCACTACCTGGCCCTTCGAAGTCATCACCAATCTACCTTCTAACTACATAAAACACAACACATATAAAAATATCCCATTCTGGGGTGAGTATATACATACCCAATACAACTCCTCAAAAAATAAGAGGGATATAATAGAAATAACATTATTTAGATAGAAAAAATCAAGAAAGAGGGTGAATAAACCCAACATCAGATATTTTCAAATAAACCCAAGCAAATAGAAGAAGGGAGTCACCATTTCCACAACCAACTATGAATGAAGAGTCTTCCTGTTTCTCTAAAGGTCATATCTCATATTTGAAAACCATGTGTATCCTCATGATAAATATGGTGTATGTCCCACTCCTCACCATGAAATATAAAAATAAGTGGAGTAATATCTCTTAGCCTTTCATCTTCTGTAACCTATTAATAATCTAGAGGACCTACACCTTGCCACTATGTAGCACGACTGAGGGAGAACAACTCCAATAGAGGACCCTCTCACTGCCTAATCTTAATTATGGGGAGTAAAACCTGTAGATAGAAGACAAATTACCTATATAGTGTGGGGGAGTTTTGTATCTACCTATATAAAGTATATAGTTTACACACTACCCAGATAGATAAGTGAGTACTGACCCCAGTAACACTCTGATGATCACAGACAAACACTATCACCGAATAAGCATTATTGAAAGAAGAATACCACTTACATCTCCTTGTGAAATAACTATAATACTAAAATAATGGAAACCATACCATCCCAAGATAAAACATTACTTAGGATAGGATACTCATGAGATCATATATGAGTTACAAAAAAGGATATATTAAAGGTAGAAGTTTCTAAAAGAAGTAAACAACTTATAAATAAAATCACATAGTGTATCACCTCACCAGGAATCCTGGGAGTGTCCACTACTGGATTGTCTTGGACATCCATGAGACACTAAATTTTGTTTTCATGGGGAACATATCATGTATGGTAACCCTTGATCCTAGGAGTTTCCACATGATACAGAACTCGATTATCCATGTACACATATAGGATATGTTCCTTAGGGTACATGGAATGTCTAACCACATGGGGTCCTGGATGTGTATATTTGACCCATGTTTTGGATACCTAGGTAGGATAACATGGAGTGTAGACTTAACCACATGGTGTATGATATTTAACTCATGTCAAAACCCTAACAATCACGATAACTTTGATACAAAACAATTATTCTTAGGGATACTAGGATTATAGTTAGGGTTTTCACAAAAAGTAAACCCTTTCTTTATGCAGATACATGATACACCATATATTCCCCCTTCCTCATTGTTTTACATGCTTTAAATGGTCTCTTAATAGAATTAAGTAATATGATATTTTATTACCAGCCTCTGACAGTGGAAAAATTGAATCCTCTGTTAGCCATGGGGGTAGTTGTAGTGCCACTTGTCTTCATATAGGGGTCCCGGTCGAAGAATTCATCATCCAAAACTAGAAATATGCTATGATCCATCTATAAAAAAATGATACCAACTTTTTTCTCACAAAATAAATGAATTATAGGGTTCTATCATGCTCAAATACAACCTAGAAATATCAAATCGCCAACCCCAAGGTCCAATTTGGAAGAACGTGAATAATAAAGGTGGGAAAAGCTCTAGAATGGAGTGAGATCATTATTAGACGATGTCATACCAACTAGTGATCCTAATTTAGATACAAGGGTGGATTAATATATAGATAATATTTGGTCAAATAAGTTCTAAAACAATATTTAAAATGGTGCTCATGTGAATTATGAAAATTGAATAGAAAATACGAAGATATTAAAATCCATTATTAATAAATAAATCAAAGGAAAAATTTCATAAATTGATATGCCCAAATAGAAGAACAGATTTATCACTGGTGAAGAATGCATCCTCTAGTAAATTTGTTGATTATATCACTGTGTATAGACACCACCTCACAATTCTCCTTGATCATTCACCTTTAATCCATGTTCATTTGTTGTTAATGATAACCAGGGTCTCATCCTTATCCTATCTAGTCTACCATGGTTGTGTGTATATTCCTAGATATTTTCCACAATTTCATACTTATATAGGTTAATTAGGTTTTGGAAATTAGATAAATTAAATAAATAAATAATTTAATTTACTTAATGCACCTGTCATTAGTTATCTTCAAATGAACACTATATACCAACCAGCAATATGTCACAACTAGTGTAAAACCTATATTTCTAAAATAACACAGGTCTAAAATTTCCCATCTCAGGTCCCCATCAATGGAAAAATCATTTATTATTAAAATTTGTGTGTACATGATTTAATATATATTATTAATTTTAATATATTAATTTTGTGGTCCTTCAACACCCAAACATAGTGCTGAATCTAAATAAAAATTCAAAGATATAAATAGAAGTATTCAAATGACCAATCCAATGAAACCAGAGTCCATATATTCTTCCCTCATCCATGAATTTTGACCCCAAATAGAACAGAATACACTAAAAGGGGGGGTACTAATCCCACATATCTCTTATGCTCCCTGTATCACTCATGCATGGTATCATACAATCAAAGCACTAAAACAAGAGGAATATTTTTTCCACAGAAGATCCTCCCAATTGATCCTTCATTTCTTCCAATAACTATAATAATGTGGATCTTTCCATGATGTCTATCTCTCCACAAAATATAACATCTCCAAAACATCAAGGCTAAGACTACCACTATCAAATCAATGTCATGGGTTGCATATCCCAAATCTTGGTTTCTCAAATACCTCAACCAAATGCATTAAATTTTAGCCTCTACATCAATATCCATATGATCCCATATCTAGAGGCATCACAAAACACAATGTTCTTAATTACCTCCTTTGGTATAACCCATAAAAAATAAGGAAACAAAATACCTCCATCATGCTCTTGGGTGGATCACAAGAAAACACCACATCATCCTTTTATGGGTCCAGGGCTACACCATACCTAGAGTTGACATGACCCAAAAAGTGAACCACTTAGATTTAAAACTAAAATTTCATGATCATATTATAACTATGGTTTTATCATAACAAGTCTAGGAACATCCTTAAATGATACACATTCTCCACCTATTACATAGTGTAAATGAGAGTTTTTTTGATGAAGAAAAATATGAATTGGTCTAATTTTGGTTGAAAAATATGGCTTATAAAAGGCATGGACATAGTGGGAGTTTTTGTCACCCTCAAATGCATCATCGTAAAATCATAATGATTATAAAGGCATCAAAATGTCATTTTCTGAATATAATTCTCATTAACTATCAATCGATGGTAGTTGGACCTGAGATCAATCTGTGAAAACCAAGTCACACATTTTTCATAATTTTTACCTAATTCAAGTGATGATAAACAACACAAATCTTCAATATCTCATCCCTCCTTTACACAAACAACTCAAAATATTCCCAAGGGAATAATCTTGGTCTGATGAAAACTCTTATCATGATAGTATTATGACTGTGACTTCACCTGAAAGTGCTTGTTAGGGTCTATCTGATATATCATATAAGATATCAGTGCATTCCTAGGTTGAAAGTCGATGAAAAAGTAAATATCATTCCCACTTGAACATATTGAGAAAACATTATAAGGTCTCATTGATAATACAATAAGATCCTATGATAATCTCTCCCCTTCTTCAAGAGTCAAGTAACACTTCTATAAGAAATGTGTGATTATTGAAACTTTCTTAGCAAGAGTGTTTAGATGATAAGGGGAATATAAAAGGATCCAAATTAATCTCTAGGTATAAAATAAGGGATGTGACAAGAAAGGAGTAACTTTCACCTTTGTCTAGCTAAAGTAGAGACGTCATTTGTAATACCGTAGGTAAATTTTATGCCTTTGGGTTATAAGGTTCCCCTTATTAAAGCTTTCCTCAAATTTTCCTATCGGTTCCCCCAAAACATGGGTTCACACTAACAATATAGAACATCTAAGGTGGCCTAAAACATACACATCAATGGACTCATCCACACACTTTTAAATTTTCACCTTGTGCAGAACTGGCTTTCCCACATGGATTTAAATCATGTCATAAGACAATACGTTTTTATGGGGGAAGAGTGCCTCTTCCTTGAATTATTGAATATGCATAAACAATCACAAATATAGTAATAAAATATAGAATTATGAGGTTGTTCTAAAAGAAAATAATTGAAGTAAATGTTTAAAGGGATAAAGAGAAAAACTCATAACATTTCCTAAACCCCATGATTGAAATTTTTTGTTGTATATCCTTCCACTATAACATGACTAGTCGAAAATTATATAGAAAAATGACCTTACTCACCACATGCATAGTGTATCCCATGATTGTGATTTATGAATCATAAAAAATGATTTAGAGCTAAAGAGCCTTCAATATGACTGAGCCCACCACATGTTTTATTCATTGCAGGTCCCTGTATCTAATTCCATGAATTATTATTATTCTTGGGTCATGAACCTGATGACTAGTGTATTATATCCACTATAGACTTCTCAGCTCCACAATTTCCATTTCCAAGTTTAACTCCCCAGCACTCCCTTCCCAAAAATATCTCTATAGACTAATCTTTATTAAGAAGATCCTAAACCAAAAATGGGGGCTTCTTAGAGGGATAAAACCCGTTCTGGGTTTGGGGCTCAAACTCTGACCAAGATATTGTCACTTAATCATATGTAGGTGTGACCAAACCCCATAAAATTCTCACTACCCTAAATAAGACATTGGTTTTCGGCATGAACATAACATTGGGTTTATTTTACATAAAATATATAACTCAAACTACAGACCCCCATTAATCCTCCACCACCCAAGGTTTTAACTCAACTAATAATATGGGTGGCCCCTAATCCTAGAACTCCAAAAGTATTCTATGTCAACAAAAATCATCATCCTAAATAACTAAAATGAATAGATTCTTTAACTCATAGAAACCATAAAAACTTATCACATTGGGAGGGTTCTATTGGTTCTCAGTGAGTAGAAATGCTAAATTCTATCTGACTAGTGAAACTACCTCTTAAAATGGATCATGGTATGGAGTCTCGATATTGTGTCAGCTATCACAATGACATTGATCTGGGGAATCCTAACTAAACTGGTCATCATCATAACCCAACACCAGTATCATAACTAGCTATCATGATGGATAAATATTTAAAATTATCAAGACATAATATGGTTAGATGAGCATATCTAGGGAGCGGAATCAAGAAGAACATGAAAGTAAAAAAGTCCCAATAATATATGATTTATTCACCATTGGTTTCCTTTCAATCAATGTCTTGTCTTACCATGTTGACAAGAGGGTAGTCAAAGTCTGACTATATGGATACATCGGCCACCGCACTATCCCTATTTAACCTATACTGAGAGATGAACACAAGACACATCAACACTATTTCTATAAGTTCCCAAACCAAACCTCGCAATGTGTCTAACTATAATCTTGGTCACTAGGACTAAAAAACATTTGATACCAATTTTTAATGACCAACCACAATGATACCTTTCATATCCATTCATGAAGGTGAGTGTTACACCCTAATACCTCACTCAATAGTCCAAGGTCTGGTGATAATAATTGAGAAGTCATTTAACTGAAATGGGAGTACTTACCCTAAGTACCTTTATAAAAAAACACAATCATCTCCATGAAATGGTGTATAGATATAATATGATACTAAAACATATAGAGTGAAAACCATGAATGAAAAACCCTATAGGGAATACATCAAATTAAAACAATGTAAATAAAAAGATACAATGTTTAAAAATTTACACCCAATCAAAAATGAGATTCCAACCTGATAACAACTAAAAAATGGAAAACGGGTGATAGGATGGTTCATGATCTCCAAGGAAAATAACTGAACACATCTAGCACCTATAAGTACCATTAAAATCCTCCAACACATATCCCACCTAATTCAAAACCAATATATATATCTACAATATAGGATGTGACATGTATGGGAAAATCCTATGCGAGGGTGAGTATATTCATACCGAGTAGCATCCACTAAAAACTAATAAGGGTAATAAAAATAATAATTTTCAAATAAACCCATAAATAAAGAGGTTAATCAAACCAAACATTAGAGATGTTCATAGAAACCCAATATAAGATTGAAAGGGTATCTCTATATCCATAACCAACTATGAAGGAAGAGTCTACACACAATTCCTATGGTATCATCTCATATCCAAGCTTCATGTGAAATATCTTGGAAAAAATGGTGGAGGGATTGATCTTCATCAATGTGTGTCATAACTAAGGGATAAATATCTCCTATCCAAGTATTTCATGTAACCACTCAAAAATTTGGATGACTTGCACCTCAACCTTATATAAAATAGCCAAGGGATAATTACTCCAATGGAGGACTCACTCACCACCTAAGCTCAAATATTGTGATTCCACTATATAGATAGAGTAATTGAACCCTATAAAGTCTGGGGGAGTTCCATATCTACCTATATACAGATAAGGGTTACCCTCTACCAGTAGTGATAGGGGAGTTCCAACCATGGTAACACTATTTTTATAACACGAGAGCACTGTCATCGGTTAAGAGTCACTGAATAAAGTATCTAACTTACATCACCTCATGTCATACCTCTGATGCCAAAAAATGGAGACCAAAATCTCATCCCATATAGAAAACTTCTTAGGATAGGCTACACATTGTTCCAAATATGAGTTCCTAAGAAGGAGATACATGATGTCTATGTTTTTAAAATATGTATAATGTGTATACATAGGGTCACACAACATGTGACCACACGTGGACACTTGGGAGTTCCCTCTCGTGGACATAGCTTAGAAAACCATGTGACCCTACACGGATTATACATGGGTCACACTATGTGTACCTTCACCCATGGCACTGGACGTGTATACATAGTATACAACTTGGATAGCTATATACCCAAATACAGTGTGTCCCTCAGGGTACATGGTGTGAATGACAATATGGGGTCAAGTGTGCCTTCTTCCCATCATTTTTCTACCATTGTATGATCATATGGCATGGGGATATAGCCACACTATGTGTGAAATTTCACTTGGTAACCCAAATCATAGTCACTATGAGAATCAAGATACATAATTCATGTTCTTTTGGATACATGGAGTGTATTAATGTTTTTCACAGACAGAAAATCCATCACTCGGATTCAAGATCCACAATTTCACTATATTCTACACCATTTTACCCACTTGAAATGGCTAATTCTAAATGTGTGCGACCCTAATTATGGATTTCCAAACTTCGGTGGCGGGAAATTGGATCATTGATCACCCATGGAGGTAGTCTTCATGATTCTCATCACCACATGGGGGTCCCAATCCATGATGTCATCACCTAAAACCCAAAATATACCTTAATACATGTTAAAAACACTAAAACATATATCATTTTCACAAAATCCATGAATATAGGGATTAAATCATGCTTGAATATATCTCAAAAAAGTTTAATCACTGACCCCATGATCCAATGATGAGGAACACATAGAATAGTGGTGGGATAAGCACCATAATGGATTCAGATCATCATTTGATAGTTTGATTCCATCCAGTTTTCATATATTAGAAACAAGGGTAAATTCATGTGCACAAAAAATTTAATCAAATAGGTTCAAGAACACTCTTTAATATTGGTATCATGTGAAGTATGAAAATTGAAAAGATAATTTGGAGATTCTAAATCAAAGATTAAAAAATAAATAAAAGGGAATAAGTTTATAAAATATTATACACTACCTAAAGAAATGATCAATCACTGGTAAAGAATACATCGTGTGATGTCTAGGACCCAGGTACCACTCAGAGGTGCTTCGACCATGATTGGACACAGTAACTCAAGTGTATCTCCCCAAATATCAAAATCTACTGACTTGCAAGACTACTCAAGACTGTGTCCTTAGAAAGACTATATCCTCATTAACAGAGTGTGGTATAGTGGATGAATATAATATAAAAAGTAAAAAATGTAGGAAGTAATAAAAAAATGGCACCAAAAAAGCAGAATGTAGTAATAAATAACTGATGAATCTGATAATCATATACAAAAGCTAATGATATATGTCATGTCTCTATAAAACAGAAAACATAGATACAAGATATTATGAAATAAATTCTATAAAAAAGTTGAAAAAAATGAATCCAAAAATTATCCCAGCATCCCAAGATCCATCTTCATCATCTTCATCCAACTCCATCCTAATATAAGAAAGAAATAATGTTTCTGAAGTTGTATGCTTCTCTTTTCCATCTCCTTCATACAATTAATCTATTCGAGTACTAATAGAACCTAGATAGGGTGTGAGATAAATCTCAGTAGACCACCACCAATAGCATCTATAACATATAGTCTATGTAATATAAATTGAAATAGTATGAAAGAATACATATAAAAAATTAAAGTAGTATAGTAACATAAATACCCAAGTAATACTTTAGCCTAAGCTGGTGTCAAAACCTGTATACATTTCATTAATTAATTAAGTTCCAATTTATATAAATAGGTCACATGAGGTAATACAAGCACTGACATGATACTGAAAATTATAGAACCAAGGCATGATATGGCATTATATAATGTAATTAATAAGGAAAGGGATCCAAGGTAATAACCATAGAATCCATCACCTCAGTGGTCAATCCAACTTGGGTAGTAATATATATCCTGGATATAGGGGCAAGAGAGTAATCCAAGGGGTATCACACAAGACATTCCATAGTAATGAAATTCTAACTGATTCTAAGGAATCCATCCAATGTAAAATGGGATAAGTAGTGACTAGGTCCAAGGGTGTATCCAATGTGCCTCAAGTCTATAGAAGTCACATTGGATCCAAGGAGAGTATCTAAGGAATCCTAGAGTAATAATAAATGGATACTATAATGTCATACCAAGCATCCAATGATATACAAAGATCAGGTTCCAAGGTGGGTATCACCCTTGGAAACCGGAATCTCTGAATCAGAATGGTGTCCAAGACTGCTCAAGGAATTCCATTAGGAATCCAAGGGGATATTGAGTCTGACCACTCCTATAATAATTTTTTTGTCTATATACAATGGAAATATATAATTTATTTATTTAATTAAATAGTTCATGTAATATTCATGACATTTAATAAGTCATTTGGTCAATTCCATTGACTTCCATACCTGTGATAGGGCTAGAGGGACTTGCAACCAAGAATTGATGTATTATAAATTGTGATGAAGTAATTAGGTTAATTCCAAAACCTTCCATTATAAATGGAAAGAGTTTCTATGTACATAAAACCAACATTAATATACATTTAATAAGGCCATTTCATATATAAAAATATGCCTTCCAGTTACAATTTAGATTCATTAATTATATAGAGGCACTTACCTTAGAAAGTTCAAGTGAGAAGAATACTTGTTCTTGACATTGAAATTCATTGATTCTATTAAACACTTATCTTTATCAAGGACAAGTCTAGAAACACCTAGACAGTGGTGTAGATAAATGTAAAAGGATACTAAAATCATAAATATATGAAACACCCTACTTGGGGTGGTCAGTGTTGTGGGTGTAACAAGTAATGATGGATAACATTTTTAATGAGATACATAGAATATGATTTTAATGACTATAATCCAGACATATTAATTAAATAGGTGACAACCAATGAAATTGTCATGCACACACAGAAATTTATAAAATTATAGATTCTGAGGGATGAGTTATATACCACTTAATTCATAATCATACGACTCTCCTCGCCTAGTATCAGCCTCTCATTTTTCTTGGACTATAATATATCTAAAAACCAGATCAATGCCTTAAAAATAAGACATATGAGCCAGCATCTAAATAGATATGTTGATAGTAATAACAAATATGACCAACTAAAAAATAATTAATATCTTTCTAGCATAGATCTAATGAGACAAATGGATGCTCGACCGGACTTTGGAGGGAGGAGTTCCTTCAATTTCTAGGTTAGGCCTTCAAGGGAGCTTAAAAATGGAGAGAAAGGGGTGGTTGTCCACTTGAGAAGAAAATGAGAGAAGAGGGTTTAATTTAGTAAAATAACCCAAAAAGGCATCACACTATTTGAATGCATGGTTTTCCAAACTTTGTGCCAACTGTGAAACTTCTTCTAGGAAGGAGAACCCACACGATTAGGCTCCATAGTTAGTGAAACTATGATCTAATCATCCAAAATACCTCTATAACATGTTTGATGTTTTTTTCACCACTATGTGGACACAAGTGCATAGTTAGGGAAAATCATGCACCTTGTATCACCGCACTATCTAGCCCTATACGGTTAAAAGTGACCATGCAACCTTCCCTGAATGGTTTACACTAACCATTAAACTAGTCTTTTTTCTTCCAAATAGATGTATTCTAGGATCCGAACGAGCCTCAAACACCCAAGTGACACTTGTGCACTCATTAGAACTCTGTATTATGTCCAAAATTTAGTATTAGACCAAAATTTAAAGGATTTGTACCTGAGTGAAAAAACTGATTTCTAACACATCCTATAAAGAATAATTTTATGATCCCACTACATTCGTCATCCACCTCATTACTCTCCTAAATCATTCTCAATTGATCCATGTTCCTGACCCAAAAAATTTCAATGAAGCTATCCTCCTCCTCCTCTATAGTCTTCCTTGCTTATGAAGCTAACCTTGTAGATTTTACATATTGGTACAAATATAAAGGAAAATTTTGGATAGGTTATTAAATAACTTAATTAATTAAATTATTAAATTAACTTAATGCACCCTCCAATGGTGGCATTCAACCGAGCACCCAACACCGACCAACATTCTGATGAGCCTAAGGTAAACCCTAGCTTTAATAAATAACCAAAATCTTAGATTTCCCATATGAGGTCCCGATCAACGAGAAAACCATTTATTCTGAAAATATGATTGTTAATGCTATAATATATATATATATTTAATATATTAATTCGATGGTCCTACGATACCCAAAAACAACAATGAATCCAAGAAAAAAAAATCCAATTATATAAATAAAAAAATTCAAATGACCAAATCAATGAAACTGGAGTGGTTACATCATCCAACATAATAATTTTGATGTGAGATAAGAAATAAAATTAAAATTAATGAATAAATTATCACTAAAATAAATCATTTTCCCATGGTCCAATGTTTCAATTATAGGGAGCATGGAAACCATAAAATTAAATACAATAAGCTAAAGGTTATTAATGATTATAAGTATCAATAACCACTAAAGGATTTATGAGTAGAGAATAAAAAATATTATATATATTATGAGGTGGATCACAAAAAAGTAGTGGTACGTACACTTTTTATACCTTCATTAATAGTTAATTTCTCATTTGGTTATTGTTTTATAAATTATATCATATCATGAATATATATTATAAATACTTAAACACCACCTTTAGACATTAATGTTTTGTTGTTAATAGAAAAAATATGTTGGGAAGTCATTTCACTGCATGTACATAGCACTTCCCTAACTAATATTTTTTATATATTCTCCCATAAAAATAGATATAATCCATTTATTAGAATTGGATATGATAATAATAATTAATTATATTTATTCATATATATAATTATATAAAATATTAAAATTTATAGGATAAAATTCAGTTTCTATATCTGGATTCATCCATAAATTTTAAAAATATATATACAGAATATTGAATCTAATTTTGAAACTCTTTCACATGTATGTATATTTTTTACCTATGATAAATAATATTTATCTAAAATAAATGTGATAAATTAATGGATTATCCTTTAAGAAATGTTTATTTTTAGTAAATATATTAATGGATTCACTTATAGTCTTCTTATTCCTCCGTCTAATAAAGTGTTGAGTTTTCAATTGAATTATTTTTGGATATGGTCCCATATAAATGATTTTCTTGAGAATAACACCCACTAAGATCGGAGTGTTAAAGAAAAAACTACTAGGGACCATAAGCAAAGCTTTTATGTGGACTAGTTCATTTCTATGGGGTTCCCTTGTACACATTTCATAGTATTTTGTATTTTAAAATGTATCTTGTTATTTATTACCTTGAACTTAACAGGATCATAATAAAGAAAAATTATCCTTATCATTGGATAAATTTTTCTTCTTATCAACCATACGGTGTAAAATATTTCATAGATGTATATATTCAATATAGATAACATTATTTTTTTTAAATAGATTATATTCATAATACAATAATTCATATAATATATGAACACATTAAGATCATTGTAAATGAAATTAGTGTAAAAAATGATCCATAAATATTCACAGACATGACGAATAGAGTCTGTAGAGATTAATTTTACAAATTTATGGTGGTATTTATATATGATATTATCATGTATTCCAATGTCATAAAAGAACGTATTTTTTTGGAATTTTAAAAAATACATTAAAATATGATAAGATGAATGAAATGTATAGTAAAAGATACTTTTTGATAGATAAAGTTATATTATTGTTGTATATAATCACAAGAGAGTAAATATCTATCGATTATTCGAGGGAAAATAATATATACCCACACAAACCATAAGTAGAACATAAAGAGAGAAATAATGTATATATAGCCACACAACCCATAAGTAGAATCTAAATAATATATAGCCACACAACCCATAAGTATTAAATGATTTATAATATTCCATAACTCTTTATTTTATTAATTTGGTTTTTTACTAATGTTAATTGATAATGTGATACCCTTTTATTCATGAAATTTGAAGGTCCGTGAAAAAAATTACCCAATTCATGATCTAAATTTGTAGTATAAATTATTGCATTGATAATCTAAAATCATTACTTCTATGGATAAATGTGTAATTTATATAAAGATTATAAAATCATAAGTTATATATTCCCATTTAAGTATCTAATATTGTGATAATAGTGTTGGTTAATGTTGATAAATTATTATTACTTGTAAATACATTACCATCATGAAAAGGAAAACATAGTGGTATATATAATTGATATAAGACATCCAACATCCTTTTCAATGATGGGGATTAAAAATATCTTATCTCATTAATCATGTAATAGATGAACATGGTAATAAAAAAGATACAGAAAATAACCTAACATTCCCAAATTAATTATCAATAAATTCTCATGGGGAATATTAATTTGGAATATATGGATAATGATGAGAAAAAATAAAATATGGAAGAAACAAGGAAGGGGAAAATCTATAATTTCAAAATATATATTGATGAATTTATAAGATTTGGAATATGATTATGCATTCCATCAAAATATTATATATAGTATAATATATTAGAGGATTATCATATATCAACAATAATTATCCACCTTGGAGGTAAAATGAAGTACAAATATTTATGAGAGCACTTTCATTGGGACATTATGATGATTAACATAACTGGGTATAAATTAACCTTAATTGTTTTAAAATATGATAATATTGAATGGTTGAAATCTATGGATTTTCTAATGTCTATTATAATAAATTTTAATGGTAAAATGTTATAGATACTGTGTTAGATAATCCTACAATTTTTTCATACGTCCTATGAATTAAAAAAAACTTCTCATATAATCAAAATGACATGACATATATTTTTTGAAGTGGTGAGACTATATGAAATAATTTCATTTTTAAAAACTAACTAGAGATATCCAATCCTAAAATCTGATCTACTTTTCGACATGATCCAAAGGGAATTCCTAATCTTCATGGGATAACAGCCAATGACATGTCATTAGTAAAACACTATGGTAACAATTCTACCACTGATAAGAGATTTAAATAAATGATTCTATGTAATTTAAATGATGATATACCCCAAATTAAGCATACAAGGATTTTTATGTGTCTTTAAGAAATAATATAATAGTTTACATGACCAATGTAAGAGATGATCAAATAAATATGAAAAGGTGTGAAAAACCCAATTTTATCCTCATGGATGATAGAAAACATATTATTCCATCACCTTTATTAAATATATAATAAAATAATTGTATAAATCCTAAAAATGAAGTGTTTTTATCTGAACTTGAAATATTTATCAAGATAAGATGATATATAATCACTCATGGTATGTATGTATGGTGTGGGAATTACAATCCCATTATGATTTACCCAAATACTATATAATCCCCATTAAAAAATAACCCAAGTCATTTTAGTTTGTACAACTCATATAAAATTAATATATTTATTATTTAAGGAATAAAATGTCATGGTTAAAAAGTAATTGTTTTAATACCATGAAAAAAAATAAGAAAATTATTTTAATTTTATATAATAACTAAAATAATTGGGAAATGAGTGTCATAATATATCTTACCATTTTGAGTAAACAATGGATTATCATTGGGGACCCTAGGGTTACTAAATTAACATTATATCACAAAAATTATGTCCCCATGGGATTACCGTGTCGACCTGTAGAAAAATATTAATGGAAACACCATATCCCCCTTTTATAACCAAATTCTAGAGTGTTGTTGTAACACCAAAAGATTTTGTGAATTATTTTTTTGAATTAATTTAAACTTTTTATTTATAATTTCAAAAAACACTAGAAATAGTTATACATATGTGTGTGTATATATATATATATTAAACAAATATGTAAACATTTCATTATATGCTACAAAAAGGGAATATTTTTCTACATGGAACACTGGGGTTAGCTTGTGTTACACACAATGATGCCTTTCCTCGATGGCTTTCATAATAAAGAAGGTCGAGTTCTACCACACAGTAACATATTATTAAAAAATTATTATCCAATATAATAAGATTTAATCTATAATTTTAATTAGTTGTTATAAATAGTGTTAAAAATTTATAAAAATCTATTATTTACACAAATATATAATTAATTAATTTGTGGAAAATTAATTGGCAATGAATATGAAAACCAATTGAATATAAAGGAAAATATTATTATTTTTATGCTCATAAAGTTTATTTATCAAAATAAATTAAATTACTTAAAATTAGTGAGTCATATTAATTTAATATATATATATATATATATATTATAAATTCATTAAAATGTTTTTTTATATTCATCCAATAGATTCAGTAAGAATAATATAAGAAAAAACCCAATATTTTTCATAAAAATATTTTTTTTATAAAAGTAGTTTTACTACCTTTTAATGGATAACCTATTTTAGATACAATTTTTGGAACTTTTATAGATTATATATGTCAAAAATAAACATCATATTTGAAATAGAAACATAAAAATTAGGTTAGGATGGATTGTTGTTATTTTCCTATGAGGTTTCATTTTTTGAGGACTAGTAAAAAATACTGAATTTTAATTCAAAACCGCATTTTCATCTAATTTATTTATAGAGTTAAATTATATTTTAATTTTGTTTTAAAATTAAATTATATAAATAATTCTTTAATTAATCTAATATAGGTCATGGGAATCAATTTCAATTTGAAATTGGGTACAAAAGCATAGCAAAAGTTTAGATGTTTTGACTTTAAAAACATACATTGTCTTCACTTTTATGGGATAAAATTTAAACTAATTTATGACACTTACGTGATTCAAATTTGGAAAATTGATTCAATATTTTGAATAATGATAATTTATACTTTCTATTAAGGTCAAATTAGTTTTTGACAAAAAATATTAGTGAAAGTAATTAAAATTAATTATAATGATTAAGGTGAAATTAAGTTTCAAAAGGGACTAAACTGTAATCTTATGGGCCCAAATGACCTTTAAAAATGTCCAAAATCTATCATATTTCTATATTTTTACACTATACTCTCTTTTATCTACTTTTTATTTTTATTTGACCCAGTTTTAGTGGAAACAATATTGGTTGAATTCCATTTTCCAAAACATTCAAGAGTGTCACTCCTCCTCCACTCTAAAAACGCCTCATCTCCTCCAACTTCATAAAACATATCTGTAATGGCCCGGACCTCTCCAGTCCATTAATTTTTGAAAATGTGGTGTTATAGGTGTTCTAGAAAGTTAAGGTGGCTTGGGGTGCGTTTGGGTGGGCTTTTAAAGAAAGCTAAAGGGGGTAATAGCTTTCACACGGTTGGCGCACGGTTTACCTAAACTGTGCGGCCAAACCGTGCAAGGATGGTCTTGGAGGCAGTGGATAACGCATGGTTAGCACACGGTTTGTCTAACCATGCAGACTAACCATGTGAGGAGTGTTTGAATATGCAGAATCTAGCACACGGTTAGCGCACGGTTTGGTAAACTATGTGGACTAACCATGAGGGCACTTAAAGATAGATCCTAAAATAGTGGATCTAATTCTTTTTTCCTTTAATCACCTTATTTAAGCCCCTAAGCGGCCGTAACTCAAGATTAACCTTCCTTGGAGGTAGAAGAACCTATCCCAAGCATTTTGGAGGTGATCCGGAGGCTTCTCTTCACGAATCGAAGCCGGTTTATCGAGGTATGTGACCCTTTTGTTTGGTTGCATATATCAACCTAGATCCGCTCCCCCTCTTCTCTCAAGATCATAGATATATGCTTGTTATGGGTAGATCTAAGTGTGTGGATGTCATTTATGATGAGATTTGGTCTTGGTTGTGTTAGGAGAAGAGATCTAGGGAGGATCCTTGGTGAATCGGCCCGGTCTTCTTGGGCGTTCTTTGACCGTTGAGGTAGGGGATTCGTGGATTTTCTAATTGTTTATGTGCAATCATAGAGTTATCATGATTTAGAACTTTTGGATCAAATTTAAATTTACCTAATTTAATACTTGAACCGGATTAAAAATAATTGGTTGATCGCATGTTGTTACTTTGTACCGTGATAACGGTTTGCCTCTTGATTTGCTAGATAGTGTGATATATATGCCTTGAATGTAGCATGTTTCTCTTGATGAACTTCATAAAGAACGTAAAGCTGGAACTAATTGATATTTTGTGGATAAAGATAAAGAGGCTTGAAACAAATCTAGTTCTCGTTGTAAATTGATGTTGATCAATTGGTGTAGTAAGCATGTATAATACTTTGGGATAGCTTACGGGTTGGGTTTCAAATTTTGGAACCAGTGGTTTAGAAACCTATTAATTTAAGATGGTTCAAGGATTTTTGATTGTTTGATAATTCCTTGAAGGGTTCTAAGTTACCCTCTTGTTTTTTAAAGGTCCAAGAGCCCAGTTTATGTGATGTTTGTTTTCCTGCTGCTTGTGTTGTGATGTGACTCTGGAGGGGTGTTGTGATATGTTGTGTTGTAATTTGACCCTGGAGGTGTGTTGTGATATGTGGAGGCATGCATGCCTTGTGGTTGTGGCATTGGAAGATTCCTAGAGTGGCGAGATGCATCGGTTTATGCTTATGGGTGTCGGGGAGGACACCGGGGATGATGGAATGGGATGGATGTGGTTGTCAGATGCTTATTGATTCTTTGGTTGTTTATCTGCTTTGCTTTGCCCCACTACTCAAGGCAGATGGTCTTGCTTACCCTTCTTCTGAAGGAGGCTAATACATGTGGGGTATACCACGTTCTTTCCGTGTTTAGCCTTTCAAGGGAGAATGGGTCTACGCTCTTGCTATAGGCGGTAAATACTCGACAGGTAGTACCTCTACTCACCGTGTTGAGCCCCCTTGTGTTTAGTAGCATATGATTCTTTTCTAGAATGCCTGGGAATATGGGAAAGTAAATCTGTAAAGAATGTTTGAATAAATGATGTTAACCCATGGGAAGGGAGTTTATTGTAACTTATGATGTGGTTGATAACTTTTAAAAGGAAGGTGGATTTTTTTATGTGGTTTGGTCCATGGTTAATTAATGTGTAAAGAATTAATTAACGTAAAGTGGAATTGATGAAAAAGGGAATGAAGTAATCTAATGAAGTTCTTTAATTGGTTGTGTGCTTATAGGATACCTAGTCTTAGAAGTGGCAGCCCAGAGTTTGATAGACGTTAGCTGCAGTTGTGCCTAAGACTAGGTTATTCCCATAGTGTGGTTGTGAGTTATAGTATATTCTGTACTTTTTGTGTTTCTATACACTACTCCATCCTGTCAGTAAGGGAAACTGACACCCTGGGGATTTTAATCCCTGGGTGGTGTTTTCCCCAACATTTAGGTGGGAGGATGAATGGCTGACTACCCCCTTTGACCCCACTCTCTTCTCATGGTAGATACTTGTCCTGGTAGGAACAGCGTTTAGTTTTCCCCATATATGTGTGTAGAGGGCTGTAATGGATTGTGGTTATTCACACACATATATTCTGGATATAGTATCATATAGACTACTATAGGTGTAACGTGTATAGGCTGTGATGTCTTGAGGATCCTTACTCAGTGTACAGGATGTGATGGCTTGAAGTATAATACCTGACATATGATACACGTTATGCGAGCTTTGGTGGCTCCCAGAAACTACCTGGTTACTTTTAGTTGTGAGGATGGGGTGGTGCTTAGCTCAGGTGTTTACGGGTAACCCTTTGTGGTGCACGTGGTGCAGATTGTGGAGCTTAGCCCAGGTGTATTCGGGCAAGCCTTTGGGGAGAGATAAACAAGATGTATGTTATAGGGGAAAAGAGGAAAAGCAGAGGGGAAGTAGTAATGGGGTACCCTTTGATATTCTTTACTATATGCTATACTCTTGTATGCGTTACTTGGTGAGATTATCCATTGTGAGATTGGGAACTTATTATACCTTTTTAGGTGATGAGTTAGTTTCACTTGTTGTTCACTGTGCTTTAGTATGCTTTCTTTACCTTTGCACGAGAGGCTTCGGGGAGGATCCTACTGAGTATACTGTTATACTCACCCTACGTATAAATAACTATTTTTCAGGTCACTTGGAGTAGGTTGGAGATCAAGATGGTTTCTATGAGCTTGTGGTTGGAGTAGCTGTTCGGGCTTGTGGTCGCTGCCGTTTTACTTTCTTTTGGGTACTTGTAGTTTTCCCTTTCAGTTTTAGTACATTTTCATGACATTTCATATATGTACTTGGGTTTCTTTTATATTTTAGTTTTTATTTGGAGTTAGTTGGTGTCTATCTTTTCTCTCTCTTCCGCATGTGTTCTCTTAGAGGGTAATGCCTCCCATTTGGGTGTTACTATACCCTGGGTGCTAGTCACCAAACTAGGGCCTACTGGAGGCGGGACTCGGGGGTCATTATCTCCCTTCTCACATTGCCGGCCCAGGAGGGGTACACTTTGTGGGGAGGGGTTGTGACAGAGTGGTATCAGAGGAAGGTTGAGGGATATGGTGGAGTTTCACGTTAGGAACATGTGAGGTTGCATGGGTTGGTAGGGAAACGGTGTCATTCATGTTTAGTAAGTGAGGTAAACACTAGAGACCGGCTGAGACATAGGCGTTTAGGTCCCCCTATGATCTTATGCACGGACCCTTAAGTTTACAATGGCTACTAAACAAGGTGATAATAGTTGTAGGATAGAGACCTAGGAAAGTATCATGCATCATTCTTCTTTATGACTATGTTTTAATGGGTAGACCTTGGGATAGGTTATCCTAAGATGAATAAAAAACAATTAATTAATAAATGGTGAGTCTTCCATATTCTAGGCTTAGGAGCTCTAAGTGTTTGTTATTTTGTAGGTATGGCTCCAGTTTGATGTCCTTGTTCGGTTTGTGTAGAAGTTGTCCAGCAGGCTGTTCCAGTAGTTCTCCATAGTGTAGAAGTTCACGACGACGACACTTGGAGAAAGACACTCTGAGAGTTTCAGCGCTACAGTCTGTAGAAGTATGAGGGATCCATTTCAGATGCAGTCATGGAAGACTAGTTGGAGGAGGTCGAGATAGTCTTCAGTTAGATTCATGCTCAGAAGGAGCACTGGGTGTCCTTAGCTGTGACGATGTTGCGTGGAGCAGCAAGGCAGTGGTGGTTCTTGTTCCTCGGGGATCGTGAGGAGTCAGCGATCTCATGGGATGAGTTCCAAGACAAGTTCAGAGTCGAGTTCCTTTCCTCTTCTACAAAGGCGTCCAGTCTCCAGGAGCTTCTTACCCTTTGACAAGGGAGCTCCACTATTCAATAGTTTGGAATCTGTTTCTGGAACCTTTTACGGTATGCTTCGGACCTATTACCAGATGAAGAGGCCAGAGTGAGGCATTCCGAGGAGGCTTTGCATCTAGAGATACAGCGTGAGGTCACCCCATTTATGATGAAGACAGATATCGAGGTGATGGCGAGGGCGGAGGTTGTCAAGAGGACTTTGTCTAGGACCGGATCATCACAAGAGTGGAATCAGCATGATTCCTCACGAAGAAAGGTTATGGTCCAGGGTTCCCAGTTTTTAGGGAAGAAGAGTTTCCGTTCCGCCGGGGGTAGGTCCCAGCCCTTCACACCTCATTTCTCTGGAGGTAGAAACTCTCAGGCCTATGCCAAGGGATCAGGCACTAGTTTTTTTGTGGTGGTCATGGTCATCAGCAGCAGGAGTACCCGACCTTTCAGAGTGGTCATCGTGCACTAGGCGTTACACTCCAGGTTCCTCCTTTGAGGCAGTTCTAGCCGAAGCAGCAGCAGCCAGTTGCACCAGCTTTAGATCACCAGAGGGGAGATGGGGCAGGCAGAGGACAACCCCATGATGCTCCCCATCCTCAGAGAGCAGAGTGCGGCCGTGGTGGTGGTCATCAACAGGGACAAAGAGGCCGTAGAGGAGGTTGTGGTCAACTTCATGCTCTAGCGTTGCCAGTACCAGACGAGCTAGATGTCATTTGAGGTACCCTTTTCTTGTTTTCTACCTTGGTGCATGACTTGTTTGATTTAGGAGTGACACACTCCTTTATATCACCTACCCTTGTCCATGCTTTGGGACTTAAGGTAGAGAGGCTTCTAGTGCCCTTGGTGTTGACTATGCCAGTTGGAGGTCGAGCTGACTTGTTCGAAGTATGTAGAGACTGTGAGATAGTTTTGGGGAAACACTTCTCTTGTGGAGATTTCCTATGTTTATGGATACAACCATATGATATCATCCTCGGCATGGATTGGTTGTATTCGGTGCAGGATATTATGGATTTCTTCAGAATGAAGTTCATTTTCTTTGGTGCGGATGGAGATACAGTGGTGTTTGTTAGTGAGAAAGATCCTCAGATGGGTCACTGGCGCGTTCCGTCCTTATCTTCCATGGTGGCTGAGATAATGATGAGTTCATCAGAGGTTCAGCAGTTGGCGTTTCCTAGGGTCATAGAGGAGTACCCTAATGTCTTTCCAGAAGAGATTGTAGCCTTACCCCCTTGACGAGAGATCGAGTTCGGGATCGAGCTATAGCCAGGAGAGTATCCTATATCTATGTCTCTATATAGGATGTCCCATTCAGAGTTACGAGAGCTACATTTAGAGATTGATGGTCTTTTGCAGTGTGGTATTGTTCGGCTAAGTGTGTCACTGTGGGGTGCACCAGTTCTGTTCGTGAAAAAGGCTGACGGCAGTTTGCAGTTGTGTGTCGATTATCTTCCCTTAAACAAAGTGACAATAAATAATCGATATCCTCTTCCACAGATTGATGATTTATTCAATAGACTGAAGGTATAAATTTGGTTCTCAATGATCGACTTGCGGTTAGGATATCATCATATGCGTGTGAAGGATGAGGATATCTTGAAGACTACTTTCTATTGTTATCATGGGCATTATGCATTCATTGTAATGCCATTTGGTGTGACGAATGCTTCAGCTGTGTTCATGGGGTTTATGAATGCTATGTTCCGTGAGTTCCTGGAAAAGTCCGTGGTAGTTTTCATTAATGATATCCTTATGTACTCCACATCTGAAGAGGAGCATGCAGAGCATCTACAAGCCATTTTGGGAGTTCTTCGTCGACATCACCTGTTCGGGAAGTTGTCGAAGTGTGAGTTTTTGGCCCAATAATTCCGTTTATTAGGGCATGTTGTGTCCCAATAGGGAGTATCTTTGGATCCATCGAAGATTGAAGCAGTTGTGTCATGGACAGCTCCCAAGACAGTGTCAGATGTGTGAAGTTTCCTTGGCCTCGCAGGATACTACAGGAGGTTCGTAGCAAATTTCTCACCAGTTGTAACCCCTCTGACAGCTTTGACTAGGGAAGATCAAGAATTCATATAGACTGATCAATGTTAGGCAGCCTTCGAGTATCTAAAAGAAAAGTTAGTAAGTGCACCAGTCCTTTGTCTTCCAACCGAAGGAGTTCAGTTTGATGTCTTCTACGATGCTTCACATCTGGGGTTAGGTTGTGTTCTCATCCAGAAGTGGTCAGTTGGTTCTTATGGGTCTCAGAAGTTGCGTCCCCATGAATGCAACTATGCCACCCACGATCTTGAGTTGGAAGCTGTGGTGTTTTCTCTAAAGTTTTGGAGACATTACCTCATTGGTGAGCACTTCATGGTTTTCATCGATCATAAGAGTTTGAGGTATATTTTCTCCGAGCATGACTTGAACTTGCAACAGTGTTGGTGGATGGAGTTTTTACAAGAATATGACTTTGAAATATCGTATACACCTAGAAAAGGAAATGTTGTAGCTGATGCACTGAACCGAAAGTCACGTAGTGATGTTGTGCGTGAATCTGGTGATTCCTGGAGAGTAATGGAAGAACTATCAGCATTACATCTTGATATGGGAGAAGTTGGGGGTAGAAGCTGTCTTTTTTAGATGACGGTACAGTCATCCCTGGTGCAGAAGGTGGATGAGTCCCAGTTGGGGGATCTTGAGGTGGAGGTCTGGAGAGTCCGAGTTGTTTGTGGTGAGGCCCCTGATGGTTTGTCTGAGGATGAACAACATATAGTGTTGTATCATGGAAGGATTTTTGTCCCTTTTGAGATGCGTGAGACGGTCCTCATAGAGTCACATGGTTCTCCTTTAGTGGTTCATCCTAGTGTGACAAAGATGTACCAATCCTTGAGGAGTCAGTTTTGGTGGCCTGGGATGAAGCGTGCGTTTGCGAAGTTTGTGTCTCGATGTTTAGTCTGCCAGAAGTGAAGGCCGAACACCGTGTTCCTGGTGGTCTTCTCCAGACATTAGAGATTCCTTAGTGGAATTGTGAGTACATCTTAATCGAATTTGTTACAGTTTTACCTTGAGCTCCGGTAGTACATGATGCTATTTGGGTGTTGGTAGATCGCTTAACAAAATCATCCCACTTCATAGCAATCAAGGAGTCGAGCTCAGTGGAGGTTTTGTCGAGTCAGTATCTAGAGGAGGTGGTGAGACTTCATGGAGTCCCAAGGATGATCATTTATGATCGAGATCCTTGTTTTACCTCCAAGGTGTGGAGAGGTCTCCAACATGCTTTTCGTTCTCAACTATGCCTTATCACTACTTTTCATCCTCAAATAGACGGTCAGACAGAGCGAACTATCCAGACTCTTGAAGACATGTTGCGCTCTTGTGTTCTTGATTTTGGAGGTTCATGGATGAGTCACTTACCCATGGTGGATTTCTCTTATAATAATAGATTTCACTCCACCATCGGTATGGAACTGTTTGAAGCCTTGTATGGCTGACCTTTCCATTCTCCGTTGTGCTGGACTGGGGTTGGAGAGTCAACAATTCTTGGATCAGAACTAGTAAAGAATACAACAGAGATGGTTCAGGTGATTCGTGAGAGGATGAAGGCAGTGCAAGATTGTCATAAATCCTATGTCGATTAAAGAAGAAGACACTTAGAGTTTAATGTTGGGGATCACGTGTTTTTGAAGGCGACTCCCCGTCGTGGGCAGTGAAGGTTTGGTCATGGGAGTAAGATTTCTCCCCAGTTTGTTGGGACTTTCAAGGTGTTAGCTTGTGTTGGAGCTGTGGCGTATCGAGTAGCACTTCCCCCGCAGATGAGTCAGATACATGATGTTTTACATGTATCGCAGCTCCGATGTTATCTTCATGATGACTCTTACATCATCGATTGGGGAGATATCAATGTTGATGGTGATGCAACCTTTGAGGAGTGACCTATGGAGATCCAAGACCGCAAGGATAAGGTGTTGCACGGGCGTTCCATTCCCTTAGTTCGTGTCTTGTGGCGACATGGTGGCTTGGAGGAGAGTACCTGGGAATGTGATTCATAGATACGTGTCTAGTACCTAGATTTGTTTGATGTTTGACTCTTTTCATGTATCGTTGTAACTTTTGTGGTTATGAAACTTTCATGTTTATGAGATGGCGTCCTTTTTTTCTTCAGTGGCTTGCTATCTTTTGAGAGGTATCTCGAGGGGTGGTTGTTTAGACCCCGTTTCGTTTTCACTTTAGGTGGGTTTTGGATTCTCGAGGACGATAATGTTTTGAGAGGTATCTGATGTAATGACCTGGACCTCTTCGATCCATTCCTTTGTGAAAATGTGGTGTTAGAGGTGTTCTGGAAGGTTAAGGTGGATTGGGGTGCGTTTGGGTGGACTTTTAAAAAAAGCTAAAGGGGGTTAATAGCTTTCGCACGGTTGGCGCACAGTTTTTATAAGGCCCCATCATTAAACCTTACTTAATCTTGAGATATTACAAGATTACACATTGAGGATCTTTTCAGGTTTAGAGTTTTAGAGAATTAGATCATGAAACCCGCATTACATTCCACATTTAAACAAAGTGGTTACATAAAAGACAGTATTCATTCTTCCCATCAACGGAAACATATTTAAAATAAAACATGGATTCTTTCTTGACACATCCTTGACACTATCATCACATCATGTACCTTTCCCTTGACCTATGAAAAACATTTCAAAAACTTGGGATGAGCATAAAAAGCTCAGTAAGGGTTATAAAAATATGGAAAGGAAACATGAGTTCATATATTCATAAGAATGAAATCATACTTTACCCATAAAACATAGGCACTTTAACATACCTCATCAAATCATGAATAAATCATAGAAATCATAAGACATAAAAGGTAACTTGAGGCATTCATAACATTCTTACGTAGGGAGTAACCCTCTTGGTTACGTTTGGAATACCCACCAAATTATATTCCTTAAATCTCTTCGGAGAAACCATAACATTTCACTCCTTCACGTTACCCAATGCATTGGAGAGCTATATCGGGCTCACCCGCCCTTAGTTTATCACGGAACTACCCGTCTTCATAATAATTCCCAAGAACCTCAACATAATCGTATAAAACATGCATAAATGAAACATAACATTTCCACCTTTCAATCACAAGATATCAATACAACACATTGATATAAAAACATTATGAAAACCATTTTCAATACCAAAAGAAAAGAAAAGTAAAATATGGTATTTATTTTTCTTTTAAAAAGAAGGTATGGCTTGTAGAGGAAGCCGAAACTCAAATAATGGTCACGGTGGCAGAGAAGTCGTTGTCGCCGTATACGTATGACAAAACATTCCCTTTTGTAGTTTTGTAAAACTCTTCGTATAAAAAAGATTCCTTTTGGATAAATGTAAAAGTCAAAGGGGTTTATACACCGTATAAAAAAAGTTTGAGTATAAAACAAAATATGCCTCAATGAAAGGAGATTGAGACGAAGTCCCTTACAAAGACGGTATCCTTGGTTTAAGGATAAATCAATTACATAATTATGTGTGACAAACAAATACACCAAATATAAGTGGATATTAAGTGTAAAATAATCAAAGGTAATTCACACATATTCAAAGTATGACATATTCAATAACTATATTTTGAACCCAAAGAAATCGAAATTGGGTTAAGAAGTTCCCTTGACAGCCTAACGGCATCACATCAAAATGAGTTGATGAGAGATAAAAAAAAGGGTATCTCATCACTTGGACATAAAATTTACATCAATAAGGATATATGAGAACATATCCCAACATAATAATTTGTAAATTAAAATACCCAACAAAAGAAGTCTTTTAAAAAGAGGAGGGTGAAAGGTTCCCTTACTGACATGGGTATCTTTCGAAACATACACCTCGTGAAAGAAAGACAATACAACATTGATGTAAATACTCATAAAAGAAAGTATATTAAACAATGAGTAAAATAATGGGCAGTACATACACCATTCAAAGGAAATTTTGGAAAATGTACCATAAATCTGACGGGAATAAAAGTGAGATGAAAAATCCCTTACGAAAACTCGGCAGCCTAACAACGACACATAAAACTTACGAAAATGGATTGATGAGATAAAATAGGGTATCTCATCATATTAACTTAAACATTATAGAAATATGAATATATAATAACATCCCCCAACATAAAAAAATAGGATCTTAAAATAAGTGACATAAAGCAGAGTACTTAAAAAGAAAGAGAGAGGTTAGATCTCTTACGAAAATTTGGCAGCCTAACGGTTCCACTCAAAACTTCCAAAATGGATTGATGAGAGAGAATAGGGTCTCTAATCACATGAACATAAAAATTAAAGTAATATTAGTATAAAATAATATCCCAATAACAAGAAAGATGAGCTTTAAAAGTAATGACATTGAAGAGTGTACTTAAAAAGAAAGAGTGGAGTAGGATCCCTTACCTCAAGTCCAACTTGTCTTGTTCGTTTCTTTATATTCCTGAATAATAAACATTTTTCAATTAATAATTGACTAAGTACCTCCTTTAGAGATTATTATTCAGTTAATATCACATATTATAATGTTATAATAATTTTTTAATAATGTTAGTTCAAATTAGATGTTTTTGCCGATGTTTGGTACATGAGTCAAAAATGAACTTGTTTGAAAAAAGATTACCCATGTAGTTATAAGTAAAAAATTTCCAGAATAGTATTAATGATTAAAATATCATATATATCCAGTAAATATTCATTTTATACTATTCCATATCATTTGGAGATAAAAAAACAAAAAGCACCGTTCATGGAGACGGTAGGTCGTACGTACGCATGAACGCTACTTTCATTTTTTTTCATATTAATGGAATTAAAACAAAATGAGAGATATATATATGTTATAATTACAGAATGATATCCATAATTTAGATGTAATATATTACATATATATCCATTATATATATGTACTTATAATATTACATAACATTTTGAGATAAAAAATGAAATATACCGTTCATGGAGACGGTAAGCCGTACCTACGCATGAACGCTACTTCCATTTCTATTTCATATTTAATGGAATTAAAACATAATGATACATAATAGTATTTTAATTCCAGTATGGTATCATATATAATATCATTAAATATATCCTTTATACGTACCACATATGGTATTAACGAATCAAATTACTTTGAGGGGGCGGTAGTCCGCACTTCCTTAAATGAAGATATCGCGTTTACCCATAATGGAAACCATAAAGGTACACCATAAATGAAAAATAAAAAATCTTAAGTAAAACATAAACATATTAGATATCATATATAAATATATTTTCATCTTAATGGCCACGTTTGAAGGTGTTAGAAGAATGTTGAACAATCATCGTTTCGGGAGGCAGAAATTCGCCATCCACGGACACAGTATGTTCTTTAACCATTAGATGTTGGTGTGTGTAAGTGTAGCTCAAATACTTCTTATAAAAACATCCTAGTATATTGAAGATACTGGATTTTTTACAAAATAAATAAATAAAAAGAGTTTAGGTGGTTGGAGAAGCAAAATAAAACAAAAGGGCACAAGTGAAGACATTACCTTAAAATCGGGTAACTCCCTTTGGTTTGGGCTCAAAGGATTCCTTGGGAAGACTTATGCCCAAAGTGAGGCTTCAAGGAGTTATAGAGGTATGTGGAGAGACAAACTGGGTAGGTTTTGGCCGAGCCAAAGGCTTTGGGAGTGTGGGTAAGGAGGTAGAGGTGGGGGACTTTTCTAAGAGGAGAAGAGGGGCACTCTTGTAAAGTTACAAAATGTTACATTATTTTCAAAAGAGTTTCGGATTTTAAAGGTCCCACATTGATTTATTTCAAGTATAAGGTTATAAGGGTTCGAAATACACTCATACAATAGGTTTTGGACATGTTTAGGTCATAGATATTACATTATCTTTCCATTTTATTTAAATCGTTAAATAATGAGGTCATCGCTGCATCATCATGATGTCATAAATAATTTAATTTATTTAATGTCTAAAAATTATAAAAAAAATAATATGATGTAGGAAATATTTTTATCTTTCCAATGACTATTTATAGTCAAAAATATGACTTGTATAACCCCACGCAAAAATTGTTTTAGTAAAACATTTCATTTTGTGTCATTTTTTACTTTAACATTAAATAAAAAGATATTTATGTCATTTTCCAACAAAAGTGGCTCCATGGGGTACCAAAGTTGACCCATGGATTTTATTGGTCGTCCATAACACATACAATGAGGGTATAACATGTTTCTAGGTCATTTCATTTTATTAAAACATTATTCTTACCATAAACTACACTAATTATCTCTAATCGCGATTAATAACTTAATAAGTTACTATTCACCAAAAAATTATTTTTATCCCATTGGACCACATTTTAACTCTTAATGACAACCATTTATGTCGGATTTTTTAAATTAAAAACACAAATATTGCTAAATTTCATTTAAATGGAAAAATCAGTTTTTGTAAGTACCACTTAGTGGTTTCACTATTCATCAAAAATTGATGTCTTTCAGAAAAATCCCAAAAATTCAACCTAAGCTATATTTGATATTCCGAATTCAAAAATGAAGTCTATTTTACAAAATTCAAAACATATAAGTCACATTAATTAATTTAATAATTAATTCCTGCTGTCAGAGTAAATAGCGTGTTTTTATGAAACAATAAGTATCAAAAGATTGACACTAGTTTAAGTCTGATTTCAAAGTGAAATTAATTCCAAGGACCACTATTGGATTTAATGGTAAAAATATATTCTAATTTCACTTTAAAACCAATTCAAAAGATAATCTAATCATATAAATAAATTAGATTAAAAAGTGGTTTTGAATTAAAATACAACATTTTACAATATTCATTAAAAAAATAAACTTTATCAGAAAGATACCAAAAATTTGCACAAAGTAAATTTTGATGTCCCAATTCTTAAGAAGAGTTTTATTTGGTCCAATAGAATGTATAAGAGTGAACAAAACTATATTTAATGATAGTTCTCCATCAAAAGGCGATAAGTGAACCTTTAGTGAAAACTAGGGCATATACGCCTAAAATTGAATTCTTTCCATATTTTAAGCCTTTATCTTTTATTGGATAAATGTAAAAACATTTAAAAACATATATAATAATATTTTAGTTATTTCTATCCATTCCCGCCAATACAATGGCTACATGTTAACTACCATTTAAAATAATATTATTTTATTATTAGAGTACAACGTAAGATTCCCAAGAAACTCGTTGTTGCGTGTTGGGTAAGCCATCGAGCATAGCGTTCCATTTAAATTAATATTGACATTTTTTCCACAGATAGGGATAAATATAAAAATTTCATATTATTTATTTACCTGGGGTGTTACATCCTTCCCCCCTTTTGGAAATTGCGTCCTCGCAATTATAAAACTGGGCTTGGAAACATCATTGAAAATCCCGCATCGGAACAAGAGTCGGTAAAACAATCACTTTAAAATAAAGAAAGAGAAGTATAGAGGTCACCTGAGTTAACCCATACAAGGATTCCATGTAGGAAAACATGGACATGGAAGAAAAAACAAAGGGTCATGTTCTGAGGGAGAGTGATAGTAAACATGTCTAGGAGAAAGTTAACCACAGGAAAATCACAAACTTGTGATGGGTTAAACGGTATTCGATTCCCCAGTAGGAAAAGTTAATAGAAAACATTTTTGTTTTAAGTTACTTTTTATTGAGGAATTTATTCATAAGGAAACATAATTACTTATCATGTTGACTTTCAACTTTTATTAGATTTATTACACAAACTCATACTTTCCCCAAAAGACGAGTATTTAGGAAGACTTGTTCACATTAAGAGTACTATAATCAACATCTAGAGAATCACCTAATCCAAAAAATAGAAACTATATACTTCCCATGTCTTTAGACTTTAACCAAAACCAAAACCAAAAAGGTTAGCACAAGATTAGATAATCCAGAAAAGGATAACCCTTTATAAAAAGAAAATATATTCTTAATCTCCAAAATTTTTCCAACAAAACCCAAAGTTCAACGAGGACCATTCGATAAACAATTTGTCCATAAAATTCTTCAAAGTAAACCAAAATAAGATTGAAACCCAAATAGTTGAAAGATTTAGTCACATAGTCTTCCAAGTTAAATCGTAACATTTATCTCCAAACAACATCAGTTTCTCTTAATGTCTCGTATTGAAAAGTAATTAACCTAATCACATATCCTCCATGATAGGTTAGTAAATTTCCATAGATAACCCAAAATCAACTTACTCTTAATTCATAAAATCATCTAACTAAAAAAAGAATCAGTCAAACTAACCAGGGACTTCACGTAGTCCCGTGGTAGGTGATAAATACCAGTCGCACTTTGGTTGTGGGTTTGATTCCCACAGCTTTGTCCGACACGACGGGTTGTCACACGGTCTACGTGTTGTCCTTTTTTCAAAACTATATAATTCTCAAAACATTCCCCAAAATGAGATAAAATCTTCAAAAATGATCATAACATATTTTAACTTCAAGTTTATCTCATTCCTTTCATTTTCCATCATATCATAGAGTAACCCATAATTACCTAAAAAGTAAGGATCATATAAACCCTAATGGTTACCTTACTAATTATTACCTAAACTTCCACATCGAGTTGGCCATCTCATACATGATGCATTAGAAAACTCACCAAGGATGAAGTGGTAGATCATGACTCCTTGATAGTTGGTTTAGAAAAACCATGAGATTCCTCATTGAATCCCCCATTTCATCCAGTCTCTTAATCAGAGAACCACCAAAGTTTTCTTCAAACTCATTGTCACTTTGGTGCTTGCTAGGTCCAGCCATTTACTAAAACCAAAAATGTCAGTGTGAGTATATCAACATAACCATCATGTACTAATGAGGAAGATAAACACTAAGATATACTTACTTATTCACTTTATCTAAAACTAGGACTCTTTCTGAAATCCTATCCATTATGGTATCGTCACTTATGCTTAGAGAATACCCTAACCTCTAAAGTTATCTAAACTGACCTCTGATACCAACTATAAGGCCCCATCCTTAAACCTTACTTAATTTTGAGTTATTACAAGATTACACATTTAGGATCTTTTCAGGTTTAGAGTTTTAGAGAATTAGATCATGAAACTTGCATTACATTCCATATTTAAACAAAGTGGTTACATAAAAGACAGTATTCATTATTCCCATCAACGGAAACATATTTAAAATAAAACATGGATTCTTTCTTGACACATCCTTGACACTATCATCACATCATGTACCTTTCCCTTGACCTGTGAAAAACATTTCAAAAACTTGGGATGAGCATAAAAAGCTCAGTAAGGGTTATAAAAATATAAAAAGGCAACATGAGTTCAAATATTCATAAGAATGAAATCATAATTTACCCATAAAACATAGGCAATTTAACATAACTCATCAAATCATGAATAAATCATAGAAATCATAAGACATAAAAGGTAACTTGAGGCATTCAAAACATTCTTACGTAGGGAGTAACCCTCTTGGTTACGTTTGGAATACCCACCACAGTATATTCCCTGAATCTCTTCGGAGAAACCTTAATGTTTCACTCCTTCACGTTACCCAATGCATTGGAGAGCCATATTGGGCTCACCCGCCCTTAGTTTATCATGGAACCACCCGTCTTCATAATAATGCCCAAGAACCTCAACATAATCGTATAAAACATGCATAAATGAAACAAAAAAATTTCCACCTTTCAATCACAAGATATCAATACAACACATTGATATAAAAAAATTATGAAAACCATTTTCAATACCAAAATAAAATAGAAGTAAAATATGGTATTTATTTTTCTTTTAGAAAGAAGGTATGGCTTGTAGAGGAAGCCGAAACTCAAATAATGGTCACAGCGGCAGAGAAGTCGTTGTCGCCGCATACGTACGACAAAACATTCCCTTTTGTCATTTAGTAAAACGGTTTGTATAAAAAAGATTCCTTTTGGATAAACGTAAAAGTCAAAGGGGTTTATACACCGTATAAAAAAAGGTTGAGTATAAAACAAAATATGCCTCAATGAAAGGAGATTGAGACGAAGTCCCTTACAAAGACGGTATCATTGGTTTAAGGATAAATCAATTACATAATTATGTGTGACAAACGAATACACCAAATATAAGTGGATATTAAGTGTAAAATAATCAAAGGTCATTCACACATATTCAAAGGATGACATATTCAATAACTACATGTTGAACCCAAATAAATCGAAATTGGGTTAAGAAGTTCCCTTGACAGCCTAACGGTGTCACATCAAAATGAGTTGATGAGAGATAAAAAAAGGGTATCTCATCACTTGGACATAAAATTTACATCAATAAGGATATATGAGAACATATCCCAACATAACAATATGTAAATTAAAAGACCCAACAAAAGAAGTCTTTTAAAAAGAGGAGGGTGAAAGGTTCCCTTACCGACATGGGTATCTTTCGAAACATACACCTCGTGAAAGAAGGAAAATACAACATTGATGTAAATACTCATAAAAGAAAGTATATTACACAATTAGTAAAATAATGGGCAGTAAATACACCACTCAAAGGAAATTGTGGCAAATGTATCATAAATCTCAGGGAAATAAAAGTGAGATGAAAAATCCCTTACGAAAACTCGGCAGCCTGACGACGCCACATAAAACATACAAAAATGGATTGATGAGATCAAATAGGGTATCTCATCATATTAAATTAAACTTTATATAAAGAGGAATATAGAAGAACATCCCCCAACATAAAAAAAGAGGAGCTTAAAATAAGTGACATAAAGGAGAGTACTTAAAAAAAAGAGAGGCTAGATCTCTTACGAAAATTTGGCAGCCTAACGGCGCCACTCAAAACTTCCAAAATGGATTGATGAGAGGGAATAGGGTCTCTCATCACATGAACATAAAAATTAAAGTAATATTAATATAAAATAACATCCCCATAACAAGAAATATGAGCTTTAAAAGGAATGACATAGAAGAGTGTACTTAAAAAGAAAGAGTGGAGTAGGATCCCTTACCCCAAGTCCAACTTGTCTTGTTCGTTTCTTTATATTCCTGAATAATAAACTTTGGTCAATTAATAATTTCCTAAGTACCTCCTTTAGAGATTATTATTCAGTTAATATCACATATTATAATGATATAATAATTGTTTAATAATGTTAGTTCAAATAAGACGTTTTTGCCGATGTTTGGTACATGAGTCAAAAATGAACATGTTTGAAAAAAGATTGCCCATGTAGTTATAAGTAAAAAATTTACAGAATATTATTAATGATTAAAATATCATATATATCCAGTAAATATTCATTTTATACTATTTCATATCATTTGGAGATAAAAAACAAAAATCACCGTTCATGGAGACGGTAGGTCGTACGTACGCATGAACGCTACTTTCATTTTTTGTCATATTAATGGAATTAAAACAAAATGAGAGATATATATATGTGTTATAATTCCAGAATTATATCCATAATTTATATGTAATATATTACATATATATCCATTATATATATGTACTTATAATATTACATAACATTTTGAGATAAGAACTGAAATGTACCGTTCATGGAGACGGTAAGCCGTACGTACGCATGAACGCTACTTCCATTTATATTTCATATTTAATGGAATTAAAACATAATGATACATAATAGTATTTTAATTCCAGTATGGTATCATATATAATATCATTAAATATATCCTTTATACGTACCACATATGGTATTATCGAATCAAATCACTTTGAGGGGGCGGTAGTCTTCACTTCCTTAAATGAAGATATCGCGTTTACCCATAATGGAAAGCAAAAAGTTACGCCATAAATGAAAAATATAGAAGATTAAGTAAAACATAAACATATTAGATATCATATATAAAATAGTGTCATCTTAATGGCCACCTTTGAAGGTGTTAGAATAATGTTGAACAATTATCGTTTCGGGAGGCAGAAATTCGCCATCTACGGAAACAGTATGTTCTTTAACCATTAGATGTTGGTGTGTGTAAGTGTATCTCGAATACTTCTTATAACAAAATCCTAAATATTGAAGATACTGTATTTTTTACAAAATAAATGAATAAAAAGAGTTTAGGGTGTTGGAGAAGAAAAATAAAACAAAAGGACACAAGTGAAGACATTACCTTAAAATCAAGTAAATCCCTTTGGTTTGGGCTCAAAGGCTTCCTTGGGAAGACTTCTGCCCAAAGTGAGGCTTCAAGGAGTTATATAGGGATTTGGAGAGACAAAATGGTCAGGGGTTGTCCGAGCCAAAGGATTTGGGAGTGTGGGTAAGGAGGTAGAGGTGGGGGCCTTTTCTAAGAGGAGAGGAGGGGCACTCTTGTAAAGTTACAAAATGATACATTATTTTCAAAAGTTTTTCGCATTTTAAAGGTCCCACATTGATGTATTTCGAGGATAAGGTTATAAGGGTTCGAAATGCACTCATCCAATTGGTTTTGGACATGTGTAGGTCTTAGATATTACATTATCTTTCCATTTTATTTAAATCGTTAAATAATGAGGTCATCGCTACATCATCATGATGTCATAAATAATTTAATTTATTTAATGTCTAAAAATTATAAAAAAAATACTATGATGTAGGAAATCTTTTTATATTTCCAATGACTATTTATAGTCAAAAATTGACTTGTATAACCCTATGTAAAAAGTGTTTTAGTAAAACATCTCATGTTTGTGTCGTTTTTACTTTAACATTAAATAAAAAGATATTTATGTCATTTTCCAACCAAAGTGGATCCATGGGGTCCCAAAGTTGACCCATGGATTGTCGTGGTCGGACATGACACATCCAATGATGGTAGGACATGTGTCTAGGTCATTTCATTTTATTAAAACATTATTCTTACCATAAACTACACTAATTACCTCTAATCGCGATTAATAACTTAATAAGTTACTATTCACCAAAAATTATTTGTATCCCATTGAACCACATTTTACCTCTTAATGAAAACCATTTATGTCAGATTTTTGAAATTAAAAACACAAAGATGGAAAATTTTCATTTAAATGGAAAAATCAGTTTTTATAAGTACCACTTAGCGGTTTCACTATTCATCAAAAATTGAAGTTTTTCAGAAAAATCCCAGAAATTCACCCTAAGATATATTTGATATTTCGAATTCAAAAATGAAGTCTATTTTAAAAAATTCAAAACCTATAAGTCACATTGATTAATTTAATAATTAATTCCCGCTGTCAGAGCAAATAACGTGTTTTTATGAAACAATAAGTATCAAAAGATTGACACTAGTTTAAGTCTGATTTCAAAGTGAAATTAATTCCAACGACCAATATTGGATTTAATGGTAAAAATATATTCTAAATTCACTTTAAACCCAATTCAAAAGATAATATAATCATATAAATAAATTAGATTAAAAAGTGGTTTTGAATTAAAATACAACATTTTACACTATTCATTAAAAAAATTAACTTTATCAGAAAGATACCAAAAATTTACACAAAGTAAATTTTGATGTCCCAATTCTTAAAAAGAGTTTTATTTGGTCCAATAGAATGTATAAGAGTGAACAAAACTATATTTAATTATGGTTCTCCATCAAAAGGCGATAAGTGAACCTTTAGTGAAAACTAGGGCATATACGCCTAAAATTGAATTCTTTCCATATTTTAAGCCTTTATATTTTATTAGATAAATGTAAAAACATTTAAAAACATATATAATCATATTTTAGTTATTTCTATCCATTCCCTCCAATACAACGGCTACATGTTACCTACCATTTAAAATAATATTATTTTATTATTAGAGTGCAACGTAAGATTCCCAAGAAACTCGTTGTTGCGTGTTGGGTAAGCCATCGAGAATAGCGTTACATTTAAATTAATATTGATATTTTTTTCACAAATAGGGATAAATATAAAAATGTCATATTCTTTATTTATCTGGGGTGTTACAGTTTTCCTAAACAGTGCGGCCAAACTGTGCAAGGATGGTCTTAGAGGCAGTGGCTAATGTATGATTTGTGCATGGTTTGTCTAACCATGCAGACTAACCGTGCGAGGGGTGTTTGAAGAGTCAGAAGCTAGTGCACGGTTAGCACACAGTTTGGTAAACTGTGTGGACTAACCATGCGGGCACTTAAAGTTAGATCATAAAATGGTGGATCTATCTTTTTTTTCCTTTAATCGCCTCGTTTAAGTTCCTAAGTGGCCATAACTCGGGATTAACCTTCCTTAGAGGTAGAAGAACATATCCCAAGCATTTTGGAGGGGATCCGGAGGCTTCTCTTCACGAATCGAAGCCGGTTTATCGAGGTATGTGACCCTTTTGTTTGGTTTCATATATCAACCTAGATCTTCTCCCCCTCTTCTCTCAAGATCATAGATCTATGCTTGTTATGGGTAGATCTAAGTGTGTGGATGTCATTTATGATGAGATTTGGTCTTGGTTGTGTTAGGAGAAGAGATCTAGGGAGGATCCTTGGTGAATCGGCCCGGTCTTCTTGGGCGTTCTTCGACCGTTGAGGTAGGGGATTCGTGGCTTCTCTAATTGTTTATGTGAAATAATAGAGTTAGCATGATTTAGTCCTTTTGGATCACATTGAAATTGACCAAATTTAATACTTGAACCGGATTAAAAAGAATTAGTTGATCGCATGTTGTTGCATTGTACCGTGATAACGGTTTGCCTCTTGATTTGCTAGATAGTGTGATATATGTGCCTTGCTTGTAGAATGTTTCTCTTGATGAACTTGATAAAGAACATAAAGTTGGAGCTAATTGATATTGTTTGGCTAAAGATAAAGAGTCTTGAAACAAATCTGGTTCTTGTTGTAAATTAATGTTGATCAATTAGTGTAGTAAGCATGTATTATCCATTGGGATATCTTACAGGCTGGGTTTTCGATTTTGGAACAAGCGGTTTAAAAATATATTAATTCAAGATGATTTAAGGATTTTTGATTGTTTGATAATTCCTTGAAGGGTTCTGAGTTACCCTCTAGTTTGTTAAAGGTCCAAGAGCCCAGTTGATGTGATGTTTATTTTCCTGCTGCTTGTGCTGTGATGTAACCCTGGAGGGGTGTTGTGATATGTTGTGCTATGATGTTACCCTATAGGGGTGTTGTGATATGTGGAGGCATGGAGGCCTTGTGGTTGTGGCAGCGGATGATGCCTAGAGTGGCGAGATGCATCAGTTTATGCATGTGGGTGTCGGGGAGGACACCAGGGATGGTGGAATGGGATGGATGTGGTTGTTGGATGCTTGTGGATTCTTTGGTTGTTTATCTGTTTTGATTTTCCCCACTGCTCAAGGAATCTGGTCTTTCTTACCCTTCTTCTGAAGGATGCAAAGACATGTGGGGTGTTCCACGTGCTTTCTGTGTTTATCCTTTCAAGGGAGAATGGGTCTACGCTCTTGCTATAGGCGGCAAAGACTCAACGGGTAGTACCTATACTCACCGTGTTGAGCCACCTTGTGTTTAGTAGCATAGGATGAATTTCTAGAATGCCTGGGAATATGGGAAAGTAAATATGTAAATAATGTTTGAATAAATGATGTTAACCCATGCTGAGGGAGTTTGTTGAAACTTAATGATGTGGTTGAGAACTTTTGAAAGGACTGTGGATTTTTTTGATGTGGTTTTTTTCATGGTTAATTAATATGTAAAGAATTAATTAACATAAAGTGGAATTGATGAAAAATGGAATGAAGTAATCTAATGAAGTTATTTAATTGGTTGTGTGATTATAGGATACCTTGTCTTAGAAGTAGCAGCCCAGAGCTCGAGAGATGTTAGTTGCAGTTGTGCCTAAGACTAGGTTATGCCCATAGTGTGGTTGTGAGTTATAGTATATTCTGTACTTTTTGTGTTTCTATACGCTACTCCACCCTATCATTAAGGGAAACTGACACACTAGGGATTCTGAGCCCTGGGGGGAGTTTTCCCCAACATTTCGGTGGGAGGATGACTGGCTGACTACCCCCTTTGACCCCGCTCTCTTCTCTTGGTAGATACTTGTGCTGGTAGGCACATTGGTTAGTTTTTCCCATATATGTGTGTAGAAGGCTGTAATGGCTTGTGGTTATTCACACACATATATTCTAGAAATAGTATCCTATGGACTACTATAGGTGTAATGTGTATAGGTTGTGATGGATTGAGGATCCTTACTCGGTGTATGGGCTGTGATGGCTTGAAGTATAATACCTGACATATGATACACGTTATGCGAGCTGTGGTGGATCCCAGAAACTACCTAGTTACTTTTGGTTGTGAGGATGGTGTGGTGCTTAGCCCAGGTGTCTGTGGGAAAGCCTTTTTGGTGTAGGTGGTGCAGATTGTGGAGCTTAGCCCAGGTGTATCTGGGCAAGCCTTTGGAGAGAGATGCACAGGATGTATGTCATTGGGGAAATGCGGAAAACCAGTGGGAAATTTGTAGCGGGGTACCCTTTGATATTCTTTACTATATTATATACTCTTGTATGTGTTACTTGGTGAGAGTAGGAATGGTGAGATTGGGAACATAGTATACTGTTTAGGTGACGAGTTAGTTTCACTTGTTGTTCATTGTGCTTTAGCATGCTTTTTTTACCTTTGCACGAGAGGCTTCGGGGAGGATCCTACTGATTGTACTGTTATACTCACCCTACGTATATATTATTGTTTTTCAGGTCACTTGGATCAGGTTAAAGATCATGCTGGTTACTAATATCTTGTTTTTGGGGAGTTTTTCGGGCTTGTGGTCGCTGTCGTTTTACTTTCTTTTGGGTACTTGTAGTTTTCCCTTTCAGTTATAGTACTTTTGCATGGCATTTCATATATGTAGTTGGGTTTCTTTTATATTTAATTTATAAGTTGGAGTTGGTTGGTTTCTATCTTATATATCTCTTATTCATGTGTTCTCTTAGAGGGTAATGCCTCTCATTTGTGTGTTACTATACCCTCGGTGCTAGTTGCCAACCTGGGGCCTACTGGAGGTAGGACTCGGGGGTCATTATCTCCCATCTCACATTGCCATCTCAGGAGGGGTACACTTTGTGGGGAGGGGGTCGTGATAATATCAATCCACTTTGTATAAACCAATATCTTCCAACATATCTCATAAAAATACCTATACTTATCCTAGAGTCCTCCCCTTAGGTATAAAAGCAATCCAAGTAAGTGCTTTGGTGAAAAAAAAGGAGTTACCCAAAGAAGATGTAACATATTTCCTCAATCTCTTTAGTTTTATTTATATTATCCACCCTATAAACTCTAAATATTCAATAGTTACACAAAAAATTACCATAAATAGACTTATATTCTTTTATTCTAAGTTTTAGACCTAAACATACCCACACTTCCATATAATGAGTAACGAACATATTGTTTAAGTGTACAGAAAACTATCACCTCATGAAACGATGATTGTTCTTTTTTGATTTACCACCTTTAATGGTTGTGAAGTATGATGTAAATACTTTTTATATATTATATATATTATTTTTATTTTTTATTTTTTATTCTTTAATTCTTTTACAACACATAATTTTATACTTTCCATCTTGTGTGAATACGATAACATCATTTGTGGACATGTGGGTTATCACCTCTTCAAAGCGATGTGATTCATTCACACTTTACATGGAATGTATTAAGGATGGTTTTAGAGAAAATATAAGATATAAATAACATAATAGTTATCCTTTAATTATATGATATATATATATATTACTTATTTTATTCATTACAACAACAAATCAGAACCAACGTTCAAGCGTACGTACGACCTACCGTATCCATGAACAGTGTATTCCATTTCATTTTTATATATTTTATAGATTATTATAAATAATTATATAATGAAGATATATTATGTTTATATAATTTATTACATTCTTTAGGTAATTAAATCATTATCTACATAAGAATTTCAGGAATAATAATTCAAACATGTATGAAGAACAAAGAGGATATTACCCGAACCAAAACATTAAGATTGAATTGTTAATAAGCGAGTAAGAAAAGGTCATCATAAAATCATATATGGTATTAGATATAATAATAAGGTTCTTTAATATATTTATAATAATTTTTTTATTATATAGGAGGTTTTAATTATTATAAATAGAGTCAATACATAAGTTAAGGGGATTTCATCTCACTTTTTATTTTCGTGAGATACATGCCTTGTTCACCACTCATTTCATTTGTGTGGTGTGTATATTGACCATGGATGTATTAATTTATTATTATACTTATGTTTATGGGTATTTAAATATCCATTTTATTATATCAATTTCATAGGGGTTGTGTTTTAAATGTTACCAAATCAGTAAAGTATGTTTGTCTCAATTTTCCTTCTTTGAGACATATGCCATGTTATGAAACTATATTTTTCTAGGAGGTGTATATGATACCCTTGAAATGTTAAATAATTATTATCCTTATTTTCATGATATATTTAGAAAATGTAATTTTATTTTATTACATGGTAAGTATAGTTTAAAGTTTCTAAGTGGAAAGAGTTTATTGAAACAATCTCATCATTTATCGAGAATATTTATGATTATGGTTCCATTGATGAGGTATTTTGACCCAACTCTCAATATAGATAATAAATATTATTATAATATGTATATTAATTATATATTCAATTATTGGTACCATTTTTAAGCTTTTTCTTTAGATAATATGATTAATAAAGTGTATTTAAGGTAGTCTGACTTTACCTCTCTCTTCTATCAGAAATCGGTGTTCTTTCAAAACATTATTTTCTAAAATGGTTTTCGAAATGTTTTAAATATTTATTTATAATTTTTAAATTTATTTTAAAATAAATGGTTTTCAAAACGTTTTCAATATTTCTTTATAAGTTTTCAAATTATTTTACAAGAAATGTGTTTCAAAACGTTTTCAAGATATCTTTATAAGTTTTAAATGTATATTTAAAGAAATGGATTTCAAAATGTTTTCAAGATTTATATATAAGATTTCAAGGTGTTTTCAATAAGAAGTTTTTAAAATGATTTGAATCTTATTTGAAAAAATTTAAATGAAAAAGTTTATTGAAATAATTTCAATCCTTTTTTCTAATTTTTAATAGTATTTTCAAAGAAAATGGATATAAAAATGTTTTATTTTTTAAAAATATTTTTTCAAAGAAGAAAGTATATTTTCATCAAGAATAATTTTTAGAAAAATCTTTCAAAATTATTTCCCATCTAATATTAAATCCATTGGTGTTAATATTACATTTTCAGGGAAGTATCAAAAGGTTCCATTCGTATTATTTCTTTGATTGGTTTATGTTTTGATGTAATGATGTTTATGAAACCCATTTATCTTTCATGGGTTATATATTTATGAAACCCATTTCTCAATCATGGGTTATATGCCTTATGAAACCTATTTCTCTTCATCAGGTTATACCATGATAAATTCCTAGGAAACTTATTTCTCTTCAATGGGTTATACCATGATAAATTCTTATGAAACCCATTTCTCTTCAACAAGTTATACCAGGATAAATACTTATGAAACCTATTTCTCTTAAATGGTTTATACCATGAGAAAGGATTATGAAACCCTATTCCTTTAATGGTATATTTGAGGATATAATGATAAATAAACATATATATTTTCTATAGGGTATGATATAATTAAATGTTTATGATACCTATTTCATTTCATGGGTAAGGATATGACTATTTGTCATTTTGTGGCACATGTATGTATGATTTAATTATGAGATGGATGGGACCTATATCTACCTAAAATTAATTGGGTAATGATAAATTCTATATGATCTCAAAGGTTACACGAGTTGTACCCCTTTCCCGAAAACAAAAGGCCACATGGGTAATAACTCATGCCTGAATGTAAGGGGTTACACAGGTTATAGCCCAATCCCAAAAATCAGAGGGTACACAGGTTTTTATCCTAAACTCAAAGAATGTACATGGGTTGTATCCGAAGGATAATATTTTATTAATTTCTTTTTAGGAGAATTGAAATAAAATTTTCTATGTTTATGTGTATTCCACAATTCCATGTCTTAATACTTTTTAATGCTTTCTTGGCTTATACTCTTCATTTCCCCTTGAGTCATGCCTTATGAACTCCAAATCTATATTCCATGATTCATGCTTATGATATGAAGGGTATGATCTTATAATGTTATAATCACATTCTCATATCCTTATACTCATGTTAATTCTTACATATCTACCTTGTTTACCCTTACTGAGCATCTGAGCTCACCCCTTTTTTGTTTCCTTCCCCAGGTTATGAAGCTATATTTTATGTATGATATTTATAAGAGGGGTGATAGTATTAAAGAACCCAATGAGTGATAATGTAGCTCACTCATGTAAAATTGTTTACACTTTCAAATTTACAAAGGTTCTAAACTAATACATTCTTTGGCCGCCTCTTTGTGTAATGTATTACGTATTCCAGAAAAATAGTGTAATGTTTATTTACATTAATACTAGGTTGTTATATTAATGTTTCAAAAATATGTATACAAGTACATTTTCCCCCATTCTTAACCATTTAATTATAAAATAATATCCCCTCAAGGGTCCCTCAAATGAATATGATGAACTCACAAATAATGTGTTTTCTAAATTTAATGGATTTTTTCAAAGAGTATCTCATAATAAGAAACACGTAAAGTAAACCCATGACATCCCATTTATTAATAACATTAAAAATACCATTAATTTTACACCCCAAGCTTCCATGGTATGCTTCTCTTTGAATAATAGAGCAGTGTGTGTTGTACGCAACCTCAAGTTCTAACACACCGCGACCAATCAAAGTAGTTGTTATAAATAGTAATACCCACTTTTTGAAATTAAATAAATTTTATATTTCAAAATGGACTTCATTTTTGTATTCGTAATATTGAAATTAACCTATGTTGAATTTTTTGTAATTTTCTGAGAACTTCCAATTTTTTATGAATAGTGAAAAATACTTAAAAACAAATTTTTTAATAAAAATAAATTATAGTAATAAATTATACTATAGAGTGGTTTTAAAGTATAATTAGAATATATTTTTACCATTTTATCCAATGGTGGTCATTATAATTAATTTCACTTTGAAATTTTACATAAACAATTGTCAATCTTTTGATATATATTGTTTCTTAAAAACACGCTATTTGTTGTGACAGCGGGAATTAATTATAAAATTAATTAATGAAACTTATATGTTTGTAATTTTGTAAATTATACATCATTTTTGAATTTGGAATATCAATTATATCTTAGGGTGAAATTTTGGCATTGTTCTGAAAAACTTTAATTTTTGATGAATAGTGAAACCACTAAGTGGTAGTTAAAAAACTAATTTTTTGTTTAAATGAAACATTACCACTTCTATGATTTGATTTTAAAAAATATTATATACATGGTTGTCATTAGGATGTAAAATGTGGTTCAATGGGATTAAAATAATTTTTTGGTGAATAGTAACTTTTATGTTTAATTAATCGCGATTAAAGGTAATTAGTGAAATTTAAGGTAAAAATGATATTATAAAAATATGAAATTACTATTACACTTGTCCTACCCTTATTGTATGATTCATGGACTACCAAGACAATCCATGGGTCAACTTGGGGACACCATGGAGCCACTTGGGTAAGAAAATGACATTAATAACTTTTTATTTAAAGTAAAAATAAAATTGTCACAAACATGTGTTGTTTTACTAAAACAATTATTACATGGGGTTACAGAAGTTATATTTTCGACTATAAATATTCATTGGAAAGATAAAAATATTTTATACATCATGGTAATTTTTTTATAATTTTTAGACATTAAAAAAATTAAATTTTTCATGGCACAATGATGATGCAGCGATTACCTCATTAATTAACGATTTAAATAAAATGAAAAGATAATGTAAAATATAAGGCATAAAATTGTCAAAAACCTATTGGATGAGCATATTTAGAACCCTTATAACCTTATCCTCTAAATATATCATTGTGAGACCTTTATAATCTGAATAGCATTTCATAATAATGTAACATTTCAATCTTTCCAAAAGTGCCACTCCTCTCCACTTATAAAAGTCCCCCACCTCTACCACCTTATTCACACCTTAGAGCCATTTTGATCAGCCAAAATCTACCCAAATACTCTCCCAACTTCACTCTCTTACTCCTACAAGCCTCACTTTGGGCATAAGTCTTCCCAATAAAGCCTTTGGCTCAAATCAAAAAGAGTTACCCGATTTTAAGGTAATGTCTTCTCTTTTGTTCTTTTGTTTTATTTTGCTTCTCCAACCCCCTAAAATCTTTTTATTACTTTATTTTGTAAAAAAACCAGTATCATAAATATACTTGGATGTTTTTATGAGATTTATTTTATTTACACTTACACACATCTTCGTCTAATGGTTAAAGAACATACTGTTTCTGTGGGTGGTGAATTACTGCCTCACGAAATGATGATTGTTCAATATTATTTTAACACCTCTCATGGTGGAAATTATGATGAAACTATTTTTATATATGATATATATTATGTTTCTTATTTCCTTATGATTCTGTATTTTTCATTTATGGAATACCTTTATGATTTCCATTATGGGTAAACGCGATAATTTCATTTTAGGAAGTGCGGACTACTGCCCCCTCAAAGTTATTTGAATCGTTAATGCCATATGTGGGATTTATAAAGGATTGATTAAATGGTATTATACATTATATTATACTGTAATTATATTATACCTTTATATAATTATAATTTTATTCCATTAAATACGAAATAGAAATGAAAGTAGTGTTCATGCGTACGTACGGCTTACCATCTCCATGAACGGTGCATTTCATTTCTTACCTCTAAATGTTATGTAATATTATAAATGAATGTATATACTGGATATATATAATATATATAATATCTACATCATGAATATAATTCTGGATATAATGGATATTTCTCCACATGAACAACTTGTAATTATAAGAAGTTTATTTCTGACTCAAGTACCAAAGATCGACAAAACGACCGTTTTTAACTTAAATAAATACATAATGTCCATAACATGGTAATAAGTGAAATAAAAGGAATAATGAACTTGAAAAAGGTTCTTAAGAAAGTAGAAATTAAATCTAGTTTATTATTCAGGATATTAAAGAACGATCGAGTCAAGTCAGACACGAGGTAAGGAACTTCTTAACCCAATTTTCGTTCTTTGGGTTATTCTCCTACTTTCAAATTATGTCATTATATTATTATGTCCTATCTTGTATTTGTAATTTATTTATGTGTACTTATAGTGAATACACATAATAGATCTATTTTATTTAAAAAATTATCTTTTTAAGGGACTTCGTCTCAATCTCCATTCATTGAGGCATATTTTGTTTTATACACAAATTTCGTTTATACGGTGTATAAACCCCTTTGACTTTTACATTTATTCAAAAGGAATCTTTTTAATTGAAGCGTTTTACTAAATGAAAAAAAAGGAATGTTTTTCTTGTCATACGTATGCGGCAACAACGACTTCTCCGCCACCGTGACCATTATTTGAGTTTCAGCTTCCTCTACAAGCCATAACTTTTTTTTAAAATGAAAAATAAATACCAAGTTTTAATTTTCTTTTATTTTGGTATTGAAAATGGTTTTATTATATAAATTTGTTGTATTGATATATTGTGATTGAAATGTGTAAATGTTATGTTTCCTTTATGCATGTTTTATGTGATACGATTATGTTATGGTTTATGATATGTTTAAACTTGTTCATATGAGGAATGCAATGGACTTAATAAGTTACAGGTGGAGCCCGTTATAGCTCCTCGATGCATCGGCAGGTCTCATGAGACAAACTAGTGTATTGGCACGAGCCCTTGACAAAATCTTATTTGTAGTCTTGGCACGAGGCCTTGGCTACATGGTTATGATAGTCTGGAATTATGCATTCCATCATTATGAAAGTGGTTATTGATATTACATGTGATTATTCGACTAGTAGAATATCCATGTGAATAAGTAAATGGAATTATCTCATTTTAATTTTTCCATATTATGTTGAAGTTCAAGTTTATAAGGCTTTTGTTTTAGTTATACATTGCCTTAAATGTTTTTGTTTATTTATGAAAGCTTCCACTATATTGTTATCCTTATTGAGCATCAGAGCTCACCCCTTCCAATGTTTTAATTTTTCCAAGATGTGAAGAAGTATAATATGAATGACCTGCAAGGATAGTATGAGGGGATATGAATACAAGATGTTGTTTTAGTTTTTTTTTACTTTATGATGTAATGTAAGACTTATGAATGTATCTAGTGTTTCTAAGGCTACTAAACTAATCGGTCTTTCGAGATTTGATCTTTTGTGATCATGCCAATGTTACGCAATAATGCACCGACTCTGGGTAACTAGGGTCGGGGTGTTACAATTAAATATATATGAAAAATTCCATGAATATCATTCCATTTGGAATAATAAAAGATAATATAGGAGTTTTATTTAACACATTATATGTAAAAAATTCACCTAAAATGTTCATAGCCATAAAATACATATCTTTTATCCACTTCAATAACCATGAAAAAGAAATGGGTAATATTATAATATTTCCTAAAAATAAAATATATTAACATAATATTAATTTAATTTATAATAATATAATTAAGGCACTAATTGAGTAAAATATAAAGGAATTGATATAAGTATACCAAACTTTAGGTCCACTTAAATAATATTTATTAGGAATTATCCATTTAATACCATCACTAGTAATATATGATATAATTAAAAATTAGAGACCCAAAATTATATGTTCTAATAAATATATTGGTTACCTAAAAGTTAAAATCACTCTTACTAAGTTGTGATATTAAGGAAGACTCTCCTACCAGTTTCTAAAAACATGGAGTGGTCCACTCTTACACATGAGAGTAAATCCCACTAGGTTTTTAGTCATTCATAATGAAATGGATAAAACCCAATTTTAAATTAACGAAAAACATATAAGAGGAAAATAATTGGTGTGTTAATATAAGGTAATAGATAATGAAGAAGATAAAATATCTAAAAGAAGGGTGATATTAGAGGAAGACAAAGTATTCCTTAAATTTTAGAAGAGTAGGGTGGGTACCCCTCTCCTAATATTTTGTAACATAAATGAATAAGGTGTACAGTTATTTCTTAATTTATTAATATTTAATAAATTTAATGATAAATATAATTTATAAGTCCATTCCATAGGGAGAAATCTTGTGGCCCACAAAATATATAAAAATTTAAATGATAAATATTTTAAAATATCGGGGAATATTGATTTAAAAATAGATTTTATAATATTATAATAATATTTTCTAATAAAATATTCAAAACCCATGTTATCCAAATTATGAAAAAAATTACGTTACCTAATAGTATATGATGTTACAAAATTAATTTAAATACAATATTCAATGTAATTATTCTATGCCACTTCTAGTCCCCAAATGGAGATGAAGTGTTCATATTGATCATATTCAAACTAAATGTGGAGTTTCTCTCTAGGAATAGATTTCTTATGTTATTTTTCATTACAACATGGATATTAGTGATCAATCCCACTATTTTATCTTTAAAAGAAATTATTTTCCAATAATAAATAATGTTTTATGAATGTGATCTCTATTTATAATCCCTAACGATTCTACCCCATCCTATTGGTCCTAGATTTACTATTTCCACGCCATAAGTGATAATTTTAATCCAATATATAGGGGAAAGTTTCTAAAATATAGTGATCAATCCATTACAGTCCTTTTATTTTCCCTGAATACTAAAGCTATCAAACAAAAATAGTTTATATTAGGAATTCCAAACCTATCCAAACTCCATTATTAATTCTATTTAGATCACCATTTAAATTATCATCATGGTCATTCATAAGTTGATAACATATTCTATATACATAATTATATTCCTAATCTAGTAAATAAATACCAAATTTCTACAACTATAACCCATTAAAAGGTCAGAATCTGAACTGAGTCATCCTAGTTATAACATCCAATAAGCAATTTGGATTGATCAGTTTTAATAAAAGTATCCACTTTAAATATATTCAAAATAATATTCCATAAAGTTATTTCAAAGATGTAGTGGAAAAAAAGTTTATGTGGATTTATTTTGAATTCTTTAGTATTTGTATAATGTTTACAAAGGAAACCTAGATCTCATTAGTCATTCACCTTTAAACAATTTCTTACATGAATCTTACCAAATAAAAACGTAGCTAGATGGGGAAATCTCGATATTAAGGAAATTATATATATATATATATATTTACACTATGGTAAAATTCCACATATATAATTTATAATATAATTTTCCTTTGACAGAACCATGTCTAACAGTTTACCAAATTTAGATGACCTTTTTGGGCATTGATATTATAAGAATAAGTAATCTTAAAAGAGATAGAGGACATAGAGTAATGGTGATATTTTTTTCTCTTTAATTTTGAAATGATGATATTGACCTTACCCTTGAATATAATTAATAAAGTGAAATATAACCCAATTTTCATTAAAAATTTTAAGATTAAAATTTAAGGAAACAAACCATATACTTTGTTTTATAATAATAGAAAATACATACTTTATTCATAGTAAAATAGAAAAGAAAATGTTTTGAAAATAGACCTATTTTATCCTATTAATTAATCAATGCATCAAAAACTAATTTCTATCATAATTTTTATAATGTAATATCCAGATAAAATGAGATCTAAAAAATTAATTGTACATGGAAATATTTTTAATACCCATGAAACATATACTGATCGGTTTTCAGAAGGTATCCATCTAACTATAATAGTTTTTCTTTCATAAATATATCAATTCAAGAAAATGTTTCTAATTCACTAATAATTTTTTTGTGAATATTTAGGAATCTTTCAATCCATGAATGATTATAGTTTTTTAAACACAATACATATTTAAATAAAAATATTTCCAACTAGGGATATGGATTTATCTTCCCAGGAACATAGTTATCCTTTGATATTTTTCAAAATTTCTATAAATTAAACTAGTTTTTTGTACACATATATATAGGTATTCCCATGAAATCTAATACTAAAAAATTCCTCACTGATATTCAAACATTTTGTCATGAGCATTATCTTATGAAAGTTAAATTTATTACTGAAAAAAATAAATTACTTAGGATAATTAATAATTTTCATAGAGAAGATACCATAATGATCAAGGAAACAATTTAGGGCTTTAATGTTTTATAATCCCCCTAGGGATAAATTGAACTAAATAATCTATATAAAAAATTTTAGCATGATATTTAATTATTATATTATCATGAAAGAAACTAATCATACCAATCTCCATAATTTCAATTATATATCTCCATAAGTATTCTTAGAAAATTATAGATATAATTAAAGATAAAGGGTCACCTTATCCTCCATAATAATAGAAATATAAGCAACCCCAAATAGTTACATTTAACATGATTGATTATCTAAAATATTTTAAGACAGAACGAATCAATGAAATGAACCAGTCATTAAAAAACATGTTTATGTCTTCCAATATGAAAACACATTTGATGGAATTAAATCCTTTCATAACATCCATATTTAGATTAATATTAGGATTCATATAATTACTTATCAACATATTAATGAATTCATGATTTTTGATTGGGATGTAGTGTTTTTAACTATCATTGATGGAGCTAAACTAATTAGGGGAATCCATCCTATCAATGATATTGGAGAGTACTATAACTAAAATAAAACTCAAAATATTTTGGTCTCTATTATTTATAAAAAAAATATCTATAAAAATTAAATAGATCATAAGAATAATTATAAGGGAAAAAAGAAATAAAATATGAGAGTAAGAGATATTTAGGATAATTATATTCCTAAATAAATTATAAATCATATTCAAAAACTTAGGTTTCAAAATATACTACAGTTCCTAGAAAAAATAATTAAATAAAATAATATAGCCATGATTAACTCTATAGGTTAAGCGAGAAGACAATATTCTTAACCATAACCAGGTTATGAATCCTAGTGGCCGTGATTTTATCTAATCAATAACCATGTTTGTGATATCCATAATTCTGTATAAGGTGAGATTCAGTAACTATAAATGATATATTGATAGTACTTCACAATGTTATTTCTAAATACATTCCTTTACGATATTTTCTTATTATGAATTTTATGGATGGTGATGGGATTTGAATGTTTTTAATATTTACTATGAATATTGAAAAAAGTATTGATCCAATACCTTTACTTTCATTATTTTATCAAGAAATTATCTTTCATAATTTCATCCTTCATATTAATTTTTATAGTTACCTTAAAATACATAACTACCTCCATGTTAAATAGATCAATGAAAAATAAATCATCAATTATTTTTTAGTACTCCTCTATTTACTTTTACATATTCAAAATTTCATCATAAATGGGTGTGAAGGCATCCTTGAATAATGTTCAAAATTTAGTGATTAGTTTCTTCTGTTTCAAGGTGAAATCATGAATATCATCAATGAACTTTTTATTGAATATACTTCTTGAATGGTCTTTAATTCGTTTGTATGTTTCACCAATTCATAATTGAATTTTAATGGGAAAGGACCCCTTTATTTTATAAGAATATGTCTTATAAAAAGAGTTTGATGGTCATATTTAATCATTATAATGATTGTATATTTCATATCTTCCCATACCATTAGAAAATAAAAATAGAAAAAACTTTTATTTAACTTGTTGGAAATATTCCCATTAACTTTTTATACATTGTAAAATTATAGCATTATAGGGTAACCCCTACCAAATCATCATCATTATTGAATTCAATAAATTCCCATATTTTAATCATAAAGGTAGAATCCACAAAATTTTTTACATCCCTAATTGAATATTAAAATCCTAAGTAAGTACCTATATACCTTTAATATGAAGATTGTGATTTACAATTTTAGTTAAGATATCTATTATTTATCAAAATATTATTCTAAGCATAAACAAATTAACATAATAATCTATTGCTATAAAAGATTAATTTATTAGTAATAATCTAATTACTCGTATATACCACTAAAATGATTGTATTTTTCTTAAACTTAAACACTGATATAGATTTCACTACAACTATATAACAGTTAATCTGTAATATCTCATAGCCTAAATATTGAAGATTATGTCTTTTAAAAGAATTCAAATGATCTATAAGTTCATTTATAACAATCATGAATGGATGATGTTATAAGATGAAATATTTTAGAGTGCCGGATGTGGAAAAATAAGACAGCACTTGACTATTCCAGAACATGATATTCATTTATTACACTTTTTTTATTATGATATCTTACTATAAGAATATTCATTCTTCTTACAGTTTCAACCCTCACACCTAACCCATTTTATTATCTTATAATTTAAAAGATAATAACACATTTCATTGAAGGATATATTAAAACCATCCCCCAAAAGTAGATTGTTGAGTCAGATCCTTAGGTGGAGATTTATCACCTTCTTTATTCTGGTTATCCAGCTGCCTAACATGATCCATTTTTATGGGTAATAAGATAATATCCCTTATAAGGGAGGATATATCCTTCGGGAGTATTTTTTCATCTTGATACATTTCATTATATAGATGATCCTCCCCATATTCCTCTATAAATAAATCATTGCAATATTTTCTGATTTGGTCTTTAACCATACCTTAATAATTATCACAGAGGTAAACCCCAAATCCATGTTCTTCCCATTTCAATATAGTCTCTCGACTGCAGTGTCTTCCTCTAGGTAGTTTTCTTGAGTTTCAACTTCTTAACACACCTATATAAAGTAACATTCTATTCCCCTAAATTATAATAATTAAAAAATGTTGGAATGAGTTTATATTCTATATCAATGTTATTTTGGGATATATTTTGGACCATTGTAATGAAATATTGAAGAGGATTCTCAAGATAATCATCTACAAGAACCCTATCAAAATAGTCTTTCTTTCCTTTAATAGTGTTTTTATCCATTTTTAATGGTGAACCAATGCATGAAAAATATAATTTAAAATTTGAGTTAGAAAAAATAAAATAAATTTCACATGAATCTTAACCCATATTTAAGCATTAGTATTCTTATATGTGTGAGGATTAAAGATTATTTACCATGATGATATTATAAATATAAATCAATTAAGGTTGTAAAAGATTTATTCCTAGGTAGTAGTTTGATTTTGATCTGAGTGGACAACCATATTGAATCCCTTATCAATAGATATTATCCACCTATTTTCATTAAAATATATTAATTGAAAAAATAGATTTATATCATTGAAATTCAAGGAATCTTTATTCTTATCAAGAATTATAGGGAATACATATTGTCCTCAAGCCTGTCCTTAATCAATTCCTCATAAACCATATTGGGTAATCTTCCACAATTTATTTTTCAAAATTAATTATTAATGTGATATCACTACCATGTTACCTTACTAATTAAAGGCCTTATTTTCCATCTATTATATATTGGATACCCCATTATTAATGATATGTATAAGATTCTTGAATTCTTTCTCAATAATTTTCTGATCCAAATTCAAAATGATGTGTTTCAGAAACAAGGCCGAATTATAATAGAAATTAGATCACTCTAAAAATCCTCTCAAATATACTATACCCCTAAAGAATATTAATAATAATAATAATATATTATTAATATTAAATTATTTATATCATATATTATAGAAACCCTATATTAATACAACAAAATCATTCCCTATTTTTTTTATATTTTAAACTTTTTTTTCTAGTCCATAAAATTAATAAATTAACATAAATAATTGTATAATAGAATTTCTAATCCTAAAATATAATTATAATTTAAAACACGTACATTTTATAGTAAAAAATAAATTAAATAATAAAAATACTGCATATAAATTATATAAACATACTAAAAAATGGTAATCTAATATCAAAGTAATAGATAATCATAATAGGTGTTGGGAGGATTTGACATGATGTTTTGAATTTTGGGCCAATTCTATAGCCTGGATAGTCACCTTTCATAGTCACTAGGATTATTTAGCAACCATGTGACTCATTTTTTCTCCACCATGACACTAACAGATCGCATGTATAGTCCCAAGGATCAAGAAATAACCGCGAAACACTAAAAAACTAAAACAAATTAAAAAAACTTAGTATTTACAACCCAAAAAACCATTAAAAATAGTTTATACCAAAAAAATAAAAATTAAATTTTTCCAAGTATAAATTCTAATTGATTGTGATTTTATTTTCAAGAAATTTTTTTAAGGTGTATTCATATGGATCTGAACACATTGTTGAACATTATTGTGACATACTATAACACCCCTTGAATCTATAATATATTATTCTGTAATAGATAAAAGTGTTTGATGACGTATAAAGAACAATACCATAAATTTATTTTAAAAATTATTATAAATTTTTAAATTTTTAACATAATATGTTATTTAAATTAAATATAATTTTTGAAAATAATTTATAATCCACTTAAAAATGTTATTGATCGCAATAAACTATTTTAAAATATTTTTTTTAAGGATTGGTTTTACGTATGTGTTTTAATTAAAAAAATAATTATTACAACTAAAAGTATGAGAAATTATTTTTTATATGTGTTTAGAATTAATTAATTTTTTCCCAATTGGTTTGAGATGAAAATAAAATCATTTAAAGGTAAAAAAGATTTTTTTTCAAAAAGAAACTACATTTTTGAATGTAATGTTAATCTATCTAAATAAATTAAATTAATCACTACTAATAATTCTGTTAATTAAATAATTAGTAAATATATTCAATGAAATATTTTAACATTCATTTAATTGTTGTTATTGGGCATGGAATAAGAATAAATTTAGTGTTATAATAAAGAATGAATTTTTTCTAAAAACAACATTATTTGTGTTTTAAAATATTATTTTAAAATAAATTTATTACACTTATAGAAATTGACTATATTAAAATTGATTAAATATAAATAATAACCATGTAAAAAATTTTCCTGTTAAAAAATTTCATTTTTCATCATAGTGAATATTATATGAGGTAAAAATTCATTACTAAGGTAATGGTTAAAAGGGTTAACCGGGGGATAAACTAAAGAGATAATGATTAAAATAAAAAAACTCCTAAATATTATTTTTTGAATAAAATTTGACTATATTTATTCCCATTTTTTAAATTAAGTCAATTTGGAGCCACTTTTCCATGAGAGTAACTTTATTATATTTTAATGTTCTTAATATTTACAAGTTTTTCCACCCACCTCACTTAAAAAAGGGAACCTACTCTTCTCACATTTTCACATATTATTGAGCCAGAAATATCACCATAATATTGAATAAATCTATTCTTAACTTTCCTATACACGTTCTAGAGGTGTTATACTTCTTAAAATACCGATATTGAAGGCTTATATTTTGGTCCAAATTAGGTTTCTTGAAGAAGATATAATTGTATTTACCCATTTATTTTGGGGTTATATCTTTATTATCATCCTCCAAATCATCTATAAAAATATTTAATTTATTAAACAAGTATCATTATTATACTATTTTTTATATTAATCCTAAATCCATTTTATACTTCCTTTCCATCATATGATAAATGATAATATCGTTCGTGCATAAGTGTGGTCTACCTTCTTCACAAAGTGATATGATTCATTTTTCAGGTCCACCATAAAAAATTGGTAATATCGATATATTTAATGATAATATATTATTATATATGATATTATTACAATTATATGATGATATACTATTATTTAACTTTCTTTCTGTTTGATGGAAAATGAATATAATACTCAGACTTACGTACGGAATACCGTCTCCACGAGATATAATTCCGTTTTTATAACCATATTATTTAAGTGGTTATAAAAGTGTATAAGATGAATAAATTTTATAATTATAACTTGAATATGATTATATAGATGGTGGAATAATTAAATAGATGTAGGGACTAGAACCGTTGAACCGAAACAAGCATGGGAAACATAACAGTTATCAAATTAATGTGGATTTAAATAATGAATTGTTAATAAATGGGTATATAGAAATTATAAGGTAAATTTATAAAGTAATTTATGTATCAATATGATCCTATTATATATGTATAATAAATCTAAATTTATTATATAGGAAATTATGATCATGTACACATAATATTAGTATGTGAGGTAAGGGTTCATGTTGATATATTATTTTTAATCAGAATTTTTTATGCTCGAATATACTCAGGATAAATTTAATGAACTTTATATTATAAAAGAAATAAATTTTATTCTCCTATTTTTATTTATGGTGTTTTCAAATTTTTCTTTCATTCTCCTCACTTTTGTTTTTAGAATGATTGAGAAACTTTTTTTATAAAAATTCAACCATATTACCTCTTTAATTGACAAAAGTTTACTTTCATGTCCATGTTCATAAAAAATAATTCTAAGAAAATTATTTCTTTTGATATAATGAAGTGTTAAATTCATTTCCAACTATATTTTATATTTTTTCAATGACTTAAAAATTAATTTTATAGTGTTTTATAAATTTACTATTTATGGATTTCTATAGAATTTTTTAATTGAATATTTGTTTGAATGTTTTCCAAATTAATAGATTTTATGAATTCATGAACATTAATTTATTTAATGTTACATTATATATTTTTATGATTTTCTTTAATGGAAATAATTTTTATAATATTCTAGAAGTTTTTTTTTCTAGATGTTCCAAAGAAAAAGGATATTTTATTGTGTTTCCAATGAAATGTTCACATCATCTTTTAAAGGTATTTTTATTTATGTCAACATAATTTGGTGTTTTCTATGATCCATTGGGTTTTTGTTGTTGTGATACTATCCATGTTATTTTTTAATAGGTTATGATTCTGAGAGAATGAAATCTTTATGAAACATGTTTCTTTTTAATAAGTTATGGCATGATTAAATGATGAAAGATTTTGTTTTATTATGGAATACATATATATCATTTTCATTATTTTATGGGAGGTGACAAAATTATATATCCCTCCAATACTTTGGGTAAATATTGGAATCTAATGATATAGTATAGACTAGAATAGGGAGTTATACTAGTTCAGTAAGGGACTATTTTTATTATGATTTTCAAGTTGGTGATTCATGACTATGGAAATAATGAAATTGAGATATAACCCAATACACTATGGAATATAATACACTATAAACTTATAGGAAATAATCCTCCCCTAAAAAATGTGTTTCTATGATTATCTATATGGGAAAATCTTATGTTTCAATTTTATAATATGTTATCATGGATTTTGGTTGATTAATGATGATTCCTCACTCTTAATACTCATGTATTTTTAAATTCCAAATCATTATTCCACAAATCATGAATTATGATTAATGATGTGTTGGGTATGATCGTTGTATTTTATTTTTGAAATCAAGGTTTCTAACAGATGGAAATGGAATATATTTTTTTTGTTTCCAATCCACACTGAGTTAATAAAGGAGTTTTAAAGATAAGATATCTTATGGTGTAGGTATATTTAGTATTGAATATGGAATCATTTCCTAGTTTTTTACAAATTTTTGGAGCTTAAAATCAGGAGGAAGAAGCAGGATTCATGAAGTAAGGATTTACAGGACTAACTCTTTTAAAAAATATAAAAGGCATGGATTTCATGATGATTGAAGTTTCTCAAAGATATGGATATTCATGAATAAATCTATAATGTGTTTTCAATAAGGTTTAATTCTTTGTGAATGTGGTTATGAAAATAATGGTCGACTCATGATGGGAAGATGTTAATCTATGCGACTACAAGAATATTCATAAATAGAATAATTTCACTAATGTTTCATGAAGAAAATAAGAATCGTGAATATAAATGTAGAGGTTTAAAAAAAATCTTGGTGATTCTGAAAGTGTTTTTAAGAGGTTTTTCCTATAAATAAGCAACCATGCATCATTTGAGGCATAGAGACAATTGGGAAAAGGGTGAATTTATCTGATTTTTTGAAGGTCCAATTCTTCACAAATCAAGAAATTTTCTTGAGATTAAGCATTGTGAAAAAAATGGTGATGAAAAAATTAACACTTATAAATTTCTAAAAATCGAGTTTCATTATGACTGACAATTTCATGATAGGTTGGAGTTCCACAATGGTTGTGATCTTCATGAAGGATGGGAGTTCAGCAATGTATATAAGCTTTACAAAGGCTAGTATATTTATAAAAGAATATAGATTCAAGAGATTTGAAACATATTTGAAATAAAAAAGGGGGTTTCAGAAATTATAGTAGCTTCACGAACAACGGTTCTAATCATCTGGTTTGAGTAAACATTACATTCAATTGCATTAATTCAGAACTATGGTTCAATCAAAGTCACATTATAATTAGGGACAAAAACTTATATGATCAATCTATTAAGGTGAACATCAAGTCGATAAACTGAGTAAGACTTTACCCAAGGCATTAAGCAAGGAGGGGTCGATGGAAGTGGTCTGATGGAGGTAGTGTAATATCCCTAAAATTCTTATAAATGTAGTGGGCCTATAACAGAGTGAACGTGTCCAAAAAAAATTAATCCACAATAAATAGTGATGTTTAATTGATTTAGTTATGATTGGTGCACTATCAGTGTATGCTCCATAGTCTATACCTTAGTATATAACTAAGTAAAACTGGTGTGTTGTGTTTATACTTATGTATCTGTGTGTTTGATGATTACATGATTATTTTAGATAGGGTTAATTGGTTCCTACCAATATGGGGACAAGGTCCGTCTCATTTAAAAAAATGTTGACACCCTGATTCACATCACCCCTCTCAAGGTGTTCTAGGGTCCTATAGTTATGATCATGATACTATACCACAATTTATATATTATGATTTAATATGGTAATTAATTCATATCTACTATGTTTACCACTATTAATTAATTGAGCTCAACATTTTTAATGTTTCAATTTTCCATATTTTATAAATAATGGTTTTAATTAGGATATTTATAAGAAGGGTATTATGAGAGAAGGAATTTGGGGATTTATTGAAGATATTTGTTGAAATATGATTATTATTTATTTATTAATAAATACAGTAAACCTGTATGGAATTGAGGAATAAATAATTATGAAATATATTATATTTTTATTTAAAATGATAAAATATATTTATATGTTATTCTCGAGTCCACTAAATTGGTATTATAGAACGGTTTAGTTTTTTAGATATGAGGTTATTAAGAATATGAGTATTGAACATTTCATAATCCATAATAAACTAAAAGTGTTATCGGTTGAACCAAAAAGTGTAATGGTTTACAAGAAGCTATCACAATTTAGGACACCTTATGAATGATGTTCATGATTATATTATTTCTCACTCTGATTAGTTTTTCTTAATACTTATACAATGATTTTTTGTTTTATTCAGTATACAGATGTAGGTGGAATCTAGTGAACAGTGAATTTGCAGGACAATTCAAGGATTTTACTCTTGAATAATCACATAGAATGGGATCTAGAATGAAAGATTTTTTTTGTTTATATCACACAACTCTCTCAATCCATGACTCATTCTAACTTCACAAATGAATAATGGAAGGGCCATTTAACCATTAATTTTTTCATTAGGAAACATCAACAACAATTTAGTGGGTACTATAATACAAAAGTTTCTAAGAAAGGGATTAGTAACACTGAATATATTTATTTCATAATCTAGAGCTTAGAGAAAGAAAAAAAATTATTGGAGGTGTATCATTTTGAAGGAGAAGGATACCAATGGTGGAATCTAATTAAGAATACAAGGAAAGATGAAAAAATTCACTTCGTATAATGAGATGAGTTAAAGTGGTTATTTTTGTAAGTACATTACCATATAATTTTACATGAAAATATAAATTAAATTACACAATATAAAGTCGAAGGATGATGAATCTCATAGTAGCTACGAGGGAAACATTACATGACTTATGGGATATGATTATGGTTTTATCATCAACCCTAAAAGAAAAATTGATTTATTTTTTAGTTTATTCAAAACAAATACTCTAAAAGGAATTGGCCCTAAACAAATTTAAATGTTATGAAGGAATCATTCGATGTTCTCTCAAGAATGAAATATATAGTGGATATGACCCACATTCCCATTGTTCAGATTATAAGAGAATGGGAGAGTTTCAAGAAAATTATAATAATAAAATACATGGAGTAAAGAAAATGAATCTTCATTTATTCTAGAAGTGTGGAAATAAGCATGAGGGATATTTTCTTAAGGGGTATGGTGAATTTTTTAACTGTGGAATAGAATTACATCGAGCAAAATAATTCCTCAGTGAAGTGAATAACTCATTCAATTGCAAGTATAGAGAGAAAGATCAACCAAATATGCCACCAAAAATTTAATTCTATAATTTCAATGTTTATGTAAAATATGATAATAATTGCATGAATCCAATGGTTATTTATAATAACCAGCATCAGAAAACTCTTAAGAAAATAGAGTAAGGGAAATATCATGTGATAACAACTACATAAGTGATTCAAGCGAAAAATATGGTGAAAGATGCACATATGATTCTCTCTAAAAATACAAATTCCATATTTTATTCTATCCCTACCCACTCTTTTATATTTTATGAATTATATAATGGTAAAAATCACCATCCCAATGATTAGATGTTCTATTAGTAGTAAATAAATATTAATGGTACGATGATTCCATCCTATGTCTGTATATTATCTTTGATAGAATCTTTTTGTAATTTCCTCCCACTAAATATTTTTACTCTCCCCCAAGTTGGACTTGATATTATTTTTATCATGGATTTATTTTTTTATATAGATCTCAGTTCAATTTATTTTCAAGAGAAGTTAAATTTTATATTCCAAATCAACCTATAATCTTTTATTAGTGTGAGGATGAATATAAACTTCCAATTTGAATTACTTTCATTGTATGGGTCTTACTACCAAATCATGAGGGTTTTTTCTCTCAAATTTTGGGTGATAAACTCAAAATCGATGATATTCCTATTTTCATGAATATGATAATGTATTTATTGTATAATTTCTTATTCTTAATCAAAATCATGATTTTGAGTTTTTAATAGAACTCATACCTAGTGGTTTACATGTTTCAAGGACTTTAAATAGATTAACCCCAATTGTTTTGTAGTAATTGAAGAAGAAACTCCCTGAGGATCTAAAAAAGTGAATCATGTTCCCTAGTGCATAACCATGGGTTACACTAGTTATTTTTTTAAGTATAATGATAGTTCAATGCATCTTTTTATTGATTGTTTAGAACATAATAAGAATAATATCAAAGAAAATATCACCTTACCTATATTGATAATTCGTTTGATCAACTGCAAAGATCTTAATACTCTTCAATGATTGACATCCAATATGTATATCATTAATTATGTGTTAAAAGGACAACGTAACCAATAAATCCTTTAATATGAGGTATGGAAATTATTAATTTATAAGGATTAAATTTGGACATATCAATACCCCAACTGTTTTCATACATCTAATGAATAGAGTCTTTAGAGATTACCATTTTCTTTTTCAGTAGTTTTTATAGATAAAGTTATTATATATTCAATGAGAAATAAATAGGATAAAGATAATTTGAGGATTTTCTTTAAGACTATGAATAAGGAAAATCTATAAGGAAATTTTAGTAAATATGAATTATGGCTAAAAAATTATCATTCTTGGGTCATGTTATTAGAATAGAGGGCATATCAGTGAATCCCTAAAAAATAAAATTTACTGAACAATGTACTAGACCAACAATGGAGACTAAAATATGTAGTTTACTTGGATTTCATAGATACTAATATTTATTTTTGAAAAATTCTCATGGATATCTAGTCCAATAACCATATTGATAAGGAAGGGAGCCAAGTTACTTTGAATAAATGAATGAGAGGAAGAATTAAAGGATCCAAAATGAAGGTTGTTCAGTGAACCTATACTAATACTTAAAAAAAACCATTGATGGTTTTTTGATCTATAATAATGCATTAAAAAATCGATTGAGATGTGTCCTCATTTATAATTAAATGATAGTACAATATTACTTGTGCCAATTGAAGGCCCATGAAAAAAAAACACCTAACTCATTTTTTTATAGATTTCATCATTATTAATTGCATTGAAAATAAGGAGGCATTATTTATATGGTAAAAGGTATGATATATATACTGAAAATAAAATATTTAACTATATATCCACATATAAAGTGATACTTATGCACCAAAGGAGATGGTTGAAAATATTTAAATATTATGATAATTCAATACAATACCACCCTCAGAAAGAAAACTAGGTGGCTAATGCTCTGATATAGAAGGATCATACTAGTATTTTCATGATGACGATTTAATGAGATCCAATAAACATGGATCTTTCAGGGTTTTAACTTTCCATAATAAGGAAAAGTGAAAGGTCCCATCCTTACTAGGTGAATTTTAAACCATATATTCATGCAATGATTAAAGAGTAGTAGATATAAGATATGGAGTAGTAAAATATTGTTAGGAATTTCCTTAATTTCATTCATGATTATGATGGATTGATAAGGTTTAGGAATAGATTATGGGTCCCATCAATACCAGAATCTAAGAAGGACAAGTTATATGAAGCTTATATTTCATCATTCTCTATTAAAATTAGAATTATGAATATGTATCAGGATCATAATGATAATTAATAGTGGGATACCATTAGAGATATTACAAGTTCATATCATGGTGCTTGGTATTACATCAAGTTTAGGATGGAAGATAGAAGTCTAAGGGGATGTTACAACCATTACACATACCTGAGTGGAAATGGGAAAACATAACCATATATTTCCTCATAATATTCCATAAGAAATTAAATGGATATTATGTTAATTGGGTTATAGTTTATCACCTTATAGAATCTGTCCATGTTATTCATATCAAAAAATATTTATCTCCTGATCAAATCTCCAAGATATAAAATAAATAAGTGGTAATGTTTCATGTAGTATAAGTATAAATATTTGGAAATAGATTTATACTTTAAAACTTCATTTCATCCTTAGAAAGTTAGTTAGTTTGAAAGGACCATTAAAACCCTAGATGACCTGATGATAGCTTGGTCTTTTAATTTCAAAGGAGGTTGGGATCAACACCTTCCTCATGTCAAATTTTTTTACTGTAATAGATTTCACCCAAGAATTCAAATGTCTTCTTATGAAACCCTATATGAAAATAAGTACATGAATCCATCATGTTGGAATGAAGTTATAGAATGAAATCTATTGGAATCCAGGTTAGATAAAGAAATTGTAGAGAACATTAGAAACATTATGCATAATATGAGGTAAGATCAGTATTGAATGAATGTTTATGTTATCAATCATAAAAAATATTAAGAGTATAAATTTTGGGATAAGGTATTCCTTTTAATATCTCCTCATAATAATGTTATGATATTTTGAAATAAGGGAAAGATAATCCCTATATATATTGGTATCTATAATATTCTCAATCATACCAAGATGGTAGCTTATCATGTGGACTTTCTATAATCCTCTCCTCTAAGTTTAATATGTGTTACATGTATCTCATTTGAGGAAGTACATACCCAATACTTCATGTGAAATAAACTTAGTGGTCATACTATTTAAAAATAATCATTCATCTGAAAGAAAAAAATAAAAATCTATTATCATTGAGATAAAGTGATATAGAATAGGACTACTCACCCGATTAAGGTTCTCTAGAGAAATCATAAAATTAATTAATAGATGTGGGAACCTAAGATTGTGATTTAGAATATTTATCCTTAGTTATTTATATCAAATTGATAGAATTTATATGGTTAAATTTTTATAAGGGGGTGTAGAATGTAATACTCTGCGATTTTAGAATATATTTCTATTTAATAAATAAATTTTTTTGAGAGTTTTTTTGGTAAGGATCCATGAACTTATGTGAATAATGACTAATCATTATAAAATTGATAAAATTATATGACATTTGAATTCAATATAATTATCAAAAATAATTTTTGATTCACATTAGAAATACTATTAATCCTAAATAACTGGTTTTGAATATTTTATATAAGAGTTATTGTTTTGATAAATTATTATATGACTTAAGCAAAATATATATTTTTTTTAAATACCCATAATTAAAAAATTACATCTCATAAATAATATCACAATTACAAAAACATAAGGTTTTGTGTCTTTGAGGAGTAGCTATAAAAGAAATTTTATTTTAAAATACTTGTGACTACTTCTCCATAAGGTTTTGTGTCTTCATTATTTATGGTGGCGGGCTCCGAATCTACTACCTTAGACTTCTTCTTCGGTGGGTTATGTTCCAGATCCATTTGTTTTTCTCTATTTCAGCTTCCAATGCTACTGTTAGGGCTCATTTTTTTGTTGCGATTCAGGTGATGACAGCTTATGTTCCAGTGCTACTTTGAGGGTTCATCTGACTTCTTCTTCGACTGTTTATGTTCTGATTCTGGTTACTACAGGGATTCAGGATTGAAGTTTCTCTTTGTTTTTGTTTGTTTTTTATTGTCGATTTCTAGTCTGCTAGTTTATTTTTGGGTTCCAAGATAGGGACCTCTACTGGTCTTTCGACAACTCAAGACTGCTCTGATGTTCTGGTTCACTGTTCCCTTCCTAGTTGGTCTGGTGTAGTGCTCTTCTGAATGTTTTGGTATTTTTTCTTTGATTGATCAAAGGATTTTAGGAGGATAAGTTCTTCCTGATGGGCTCCTATTTGCATCTTTTATTAATGTTTTTTGGATGAATTTGGTTTTTTTGTTGTCTCTCGGTGATATGGAGGTCCTTTCTGATTTTGAATTTTAGTTTTAGAACTTGCTCGTACACGACTCTTAAATGTTTTCACGATTGGTCTTTAGTGATATTTTGATTTTGGAATGTGAAAGAATCTAGAAATTCTAAAAGGAACTTCTTTAGATTAGGCTTTAGATTTGGAAGAATTCATCATAGTTTGTCCATTCGGATTTGGATGAATGAGAGAGTATGACTTTGTTCATCTATATCAGGCCCCTGCAACCCTGCACGGGACAACTAGCTGAGTGGTCATGCGATGGTGGAGGCGTGACATAATGATGTAGTTTCTAGAGAGGGGTGTTTCTTGTATTATATATCTAAGATTACTTTCCTTTTAAAACTTTTTATTGGATGAAGTTTTTAAGGTTCACACTTAGCCTTTAGAAGTGTCATTTGAAAAGACAAAAAAAATGGATTCTGCAATTCCAAAAAAAAGAGATAAAATCAAGGATCATAAGTGGGCATAAGAAAAGAATATGGGTATAAATATGATACATAATAAATTCATGACCAATTAAGAATATATAATAATACTTGTTCTATGGTATAAGAACTGGAATAAAATAATAAATAAATCATGAGTGTGTGGAAACAAGGGTTAAAAAAAGGTCCATGAGATAATAATATATGAATTTATCACATCATTCAAATATTGCCTAGAAATTAGTGTAAAGATCAATAATTTCATGAGAAACAATTTTTTTCTATATATATAAGCAATAAAAACATACTTTTGGATACTTTTCTCATGAGATATAAATCTTAAACCAATTCATTGGAGGGTGATATAGGAACCCACTCCAAATTAATCCATACACACATCTACCACATGAAATCAATCATCCATCACATCAAAAAACAACTTGGGGAATAAAAATGTTTTTTGTCGCATTTTTTTCCATTTAAGACTTTGGAATATTTCTAGGAATATTTTTGGAGCCCTGTTCTAAGACAATGCGTGATTCCAAGCCCTGGTGATCCCACAATTTATATTTTAAAAATATTAAATATATTAATATCACATGCACAATGTTTTCATAAAAAATCAAAATAACTCCAAAACAATATCTTGGATCGAAAATATGAGACCAATTTTGATTTATGAATGTGGGGTTTACTATAGGTGTGACTTAACCATGGTCAACATTTGGTGTTTGGCTTCATCACCACCATGGGAGAAATAATTATTTATTTATTTATTTATTTATTTCATTTAAAACTGAAACCTATTAAACCTATATAAATATATAGTTATTCCAAATCCCAAGGTTGGTCTCATAAACCTAGATATTTTAGAGGATATTTTGGATAGGATTCGTTTGAGAATTATTGGTGGATAAAATTAGATCAAGATCAGATCACATATCATGCACCAGTGCAACTTGTTGATCTTATCAACCATAATGATGTGTGATCATTCTTCATCAGTGATTGATCTAAATTAATTTAGGATGTTTTTTTAGTTTTATCCCTGTTTCTTATCCAGTGAAAAATTTGAATCATTTAACTAATAGATAGACTTTTGGATCAATTATTTTGAGGGTATATATTTTTTAGATTTGGGGAAAATTATTAGTTGTCTATTCATTTATTTTTAAAACTCTTTGTTCTATATTTACGTGAAAATGTATTGAGGATAAAAATGAACAAATTTTGAATTTCATTCTTCATGTTTATGGTTTATGGTTTCCTCTACCTGTTCTATGTATGTTCATCATTGGAATATTCTTTTGGCATATGATTTTATGATTACACAATGAATGATCATTGTACATTTGGTATTCGGTGAAATAGATAGCTAACACGGTTCTAGATTGTAGATATGATGTCATAGTTGTGGTACATTATAGTGAAAAAATATCCATGGATAGATTGGGGGTTGTGTTCATATATTTATTGAATGGTAGTGAAGTTTCATGATGGTGGGTCTTTCTTGAGTGGCCTGTGTGGCAGGAATCTAGTGAGAAGGTGATGGTGTGACATAGTTAGACCAAATCCAAATTCATTAGGTGAATTGGTGGAAGGGACATCAAGATTGGAAGATGCATGAATATTCCATGGGTTCTTCTAAAATCACGACTACATTTCCAATATTCCTATTAAAAAATGTCATGTAGTCCCTTCTGTGTAGTGCTAGAGTTTCTGAATAGAGATTAGTATCATATGTCATGTGACACGTGTCATGAACCATGTGACCCTTGGCTAATCAGCTCAACATGCACATAGGGTACATGCTCAGGATACCTTGTAGTGTTACACATCGTGTGTGCCTATTCACACATCATGTTACATGTGGTAGAAATATTTATGTGTACAGGGGTTACATTCCTAGGTGGCCATGTGCCCCCACATGCCATGTACTTGGTAAGTATGTGGGTATGCCGAAGTACATTGGTAGGGCTATGTACTTGGATACAACCTGTCATAAGTGAATAACCAGATGCACATGACCATGGGAAGACTAGAAGCTTGAGTTCTAGGGATACATATATGTGTCTTATACCCTTGGTACATGTCATGTATTGTGGAAAATACATTCCATGTGAGCACGGGACACGAATAGTGCCTGAATTTTTGATACACACTGTATACCCCTAGGGACATGTTGTATCTTCATTTGAGGACATGCTGGATTCATCTTTCTTCTCATATAACCTTTATAGTGAGATTGTGTGAGATTCCTTGGAGTAGTATCATTTGGATGTGTTCCCTTGGTTTATTCCTATGAGGGTTTAGTGCATCAAAACATTCTCATAATATTGATTGAACCCTCTATAGGAACCAAATGATCTGTGCAATTTGGGAGATATCCCTTATTTTAGAGCAATTTTTATCAATCCAATATGATAGATACCTCAATGAATTGAATCTTGTATCCTTTTGAGAGTCCTGGAGTGATCCTCATGTTTTTTGGTTTCCTTAGATATGGTTTATTGAATTGGAATGATCAACACTACATGAGTGTCGATCCCCAATCTAGGAATATATTTACATTATGGTCTAGTTTTCCCTAGTTAGCTATGGGAATTGACCCCTAGTTGTGCATTGAGATTTCATATTTTGATCGTGTATTAGTTTAATTGAGTGTTTATCTTAGATGAACCCTCTTACCTTTCTATTTCCTTCTTCTTGGATAGACCTCATGAGCATGACCTTTGGGATGAGTGTCGTCAGAGGTAGTATAGCTCGTGAAGCGATTTATCCTATAGATGAATGACCTCTGGTATTAAATGGATGTTATATTATCTTATCAATAACCAATGAGTGATATCTCAAATTTTAGTTCCATAATGGATTACAGGGCCTGTAGAGTTAGATATCCTGGATGAGTATTACATTTAAAACCCACAGTGGATCTATCACTTGTAGTGGTTGAGACACGTTATGATTAAAAGTCATTTATGAGTATATCTATGTTATATTTGGTTATCTTTATGTTTGTATCTTTTCGGAATACTTGTGTATGATTAAATTACTACTCTTGGTGATTTATTCTTGGTTATTTTGGTGTGTCCTACCGGGTATTGTTATACTCACCCATGTATAGGCTCTGCCTAAACATATTATGTCTTACATATATGGCATACCTTTTTATGGAGACCATGGAGGACTAGGAGTGTATAGATTTTAGTTGTGATAGATAGAACAAGGTGCATACTAGTGCTTCATTTGATAGTAGTCCCCTCCTTATGACCATACCACACTTTATTTCTTAGTTTTGGGTGGTCTTGTATTTGGAACCTTTTTATACTTTCCAATACATTATTTTGTACTTAGAATATGGGATTACAGACATATGAAATAATTTTTTTCAGTTGTTTTACATTTAATAATTTTATGGTCTTAGAGATATGTTCATGTGTACAAGTACTTTTGGATAATACCTCACATGTGTGTGATATTACTATTCGATACTAGTCACCAGCCCCTAGATTTTTGGAGGTGGTCTTGGAGTAGTTATGGGTTGATCCCCATTGATTCGAGTCATAGAAGAGTAGTTTAAGAGTAAATACCAATCCAAAATTATTATGAAGCTCCCTAGGTTGAGATGAGGGGTCCATAAGGAGTTACATACTAGGATTACAATTTGGATTTTTTTTAGTGGTGATATAATTTTGTCTTCTATGGAAATTGTGTTAAGTGATTCAACTTCATCTTTCAGGCCAGGGACTCTAGTGTTAGTGTGGTGGGTGATGTATCCATTCACCAGAACACTGATAACCTTCTTGTTTACTCAGTTAATGTAGAACTAGTTATAATTAAGTCCTTTGTATATAAATCATATAAGAATGGGTCATGGTTTCCATATCCTTCTTGGATCATCTCACCAGATATACTTAGTGAACATGGTACGTCTTGTCTTATTTCAGTATGTATTCATGATAATAACCATCAATTTTTTCAAATTAGGGTCATGAGTTCTACTTGATGAGTGATGAGGCCTCCTTGAAAGGGGTTTGTCATAGGGAGTTCTTTCTTTAGGATGGTATGTAGGTGGATCTTTCTTCTATTAATCAGTTCATAAACACACCTCGGGGTGTTTAGGTGGATGAAGTATTCCAAAATGAGTTATGTTTGGCTATTTTACTATTGGATGATGATGTAGAGGGTTCGAGTGTGTATCATGAGATTCTAAGGTAGGTATCTCCTAGGATGTATGGTCAGTAGGACCTACCAATAGCATGTGTGTGATGAAAGTCATGAAACATGTTGTTTTGTTGGAGATATCAGGGAAAATCAATTATATAATGCAGGGACATTTCTATTCTCGTGATGGGTGAGAAAATATCATTTGGGTTTTTTCTCCCATTGTGATACTGTTAGAGGTGGTCAAATAACCACCTAGGAAGAGGAAAAGACTGGATGAAGGAGTTCAATGGGGTGGCATATATGTTGGAGGAGCTAGGAGATAATTAAAAGGTTGTGGGTTCTTTGATTTGTTGATAACACCACCCCCAATTGGACCACTCCAGGATTGAGAATCTGGTGAAAAAAATCATGGATAGATATAGGAACTATAAGTTCATTACCAAGAGGCTCCCATAGTGTGTCGAGGTTCGATATTTGTTCCCTCTATTCTTTTTGTAGTGATGTTAGATATTGGAATGATCCAATATTTTTCTCATTTGTACAGGATCTTTTCCAGGGAGACATTGGGTGTCGGTAAATCCCTATTTTGATGACATTTGTAATGACTTTGGAAATGTAAGTAAGAAGGTAAATTCACCCATTGAGACTCATTCTTGAGACACAACCCAAAACTGTGCGGGTGAGTCAGTGACGTCCAAAGAGGATAGTGTCAAGGTGTGGTCAATGAGTTCCACTTACTTATTTTCTTTAGTTACATTTGATGTGATAAGTTGTTGGATCAAGCTATGGTTTTTTTAAATAGGTGGGAAATATAATGAATGGGTTTTAAGTAGTGGGAGTTCGTAGAGGCTTTGAGTTTAGTTTGAGGTACGACGTGTGTTTTCATTTCCTCAGTTATAGTTTTCACATGGATTCATGATCCACTTATCACTGATCAGATCCCCTATTTGAGTGGATATTTTTTTTCAACCCTTGTGTTTGTGGTTCCATTATAGATGATCATTATGTAACGTCCTATATCTGAGTGTCGCCCAAATATGCCCCATATTCGGTTGGTCAAATGGCCTCAAGCACATTTTTCTGAATGTCAGAGGCTTAGGACTAGTAGCGAGGGATTTTGGTGTGATAGATGGGAAACTATACCCTCATTAGTAGAAAAATACAGTGGAGTAACAATAATAAACAACAACCGAAATAGTAATACCATACAACAGAAGTAAACATCGGAAGACTAATCATAAATAAAATATTGGAGCACATATATAAATTATGAATGTCACATATGTCTAGGAAATCATCCAAACAAGTAACAATACTAAAAATACAGTACTAAATTGAATTACAAAAGAAACAAAATTAAACTCATGCAGTATCACAAGCCTTAGCTTGGTCTCATTCTCCCCATCTCCATCAGTAATCAAGTACCTAATGTAGAAGGGTGCTTTCCCTTATCTATACCTACAACCATATAATCTATTTGGTCCCAAAATCATGACCAAAAAAGAGTGTGAGATTAATCCCAATAGGAAACCACCAAATTATCTGTGCCAAACTGTCACTGAATATATATAGCAGGCAATATGAAAAATAAATCAATAAACAAGGAAGTACTCAAAAGTAAACAATCCTATGGTTTCTAGTTACATTAATTTACATTTATTTACTATTCAAACCGTTGAATTATTAAATCATGGGATCTAGCCAAAAACCTTTATTCCCTGTGTAAAAGAAAAATAGATGTCTTAGAATACCATCTTACAATCAAGTAATACTGATTCGAAGATTGTACTTTGGCATTGCAAACTCGTCACAATCAATCAATCAATCAATCACAAGAAACCCTCTTAGAATGTTCTCATATCCTAACCCCTATGGTTCAACATATCATTAAATTAATAAGGATATAATGAACCTTTGAGAAATCTCACACATTCTAACCCCTTTTGTATCACAAAAAAAAGACTATTTGAGGAAGCACTCACCGTAAATTTCTCCTATAGTCTTTTAATGATAAAATAAAGACACTTTGAAGAAGAAATCAACGTCAATTCCTCTTGTGGTCGCATAATAGTATACTATAGACACTATTTGGGAGAACTCACCATCAATCCCCCCTATGGTCTTGCAATGTAAATATAACAGACACTATGGGGAAGCCCTCAATGTAACTTCCATTATGGTTTAACTACACCATATTCCCACAGCACTGTGTAATACAGTTGTACAAAAACAATATCCAACAGCCCATGTAATATCAATTACTACAAGTATAAGAAGATACAATGCATAACACAAGCATTTAATAAGAAACAATTAAGAAATCAATTCCAACCAAACAAGCAAGTCATGGAAACAAGGTTTTCCTCATAGAAAATCTGGACCAAACAGACATAAACATTCAAACAAGGAAACGCACCCACGGGTTGTCCCATATACATTCAACTTGAAATAATACATCAATGAAAACCCTTAATCTATCAATAAATCTATGAAAGATGATAACAGGGTTCAATTACTTAACATGAAATACCCAAATCATGGGTAATCATCACTTAGGCATATATAACTCAAAGACAAACTCCAAAAGGCAATAAACCACCAACCTTGATGTTGCACGATGAACAATCTCAAACGTAGGCCCTTGAATTGACCTAGAAACATTGTAGATCAACAAAAAATTCAATAATGTTCAACCTTGTATAACTCAATAATGATGAGAAAACATAAAGTGGGTCTCTAGAATAAGTAAGGACTCACCGGTGGGATTCCAATGCATCCACTAGAGTTTTAATCAAACATTGGATGGAGAAACGGTGTCTCAGACTTGGATCGTCACTCCTAGTCTCTCATATATTAAATGAGGTTAGAAGAAGATAATTCTAGAGATTAGATGTGACCCTAGTCTGATTAATCAAATAAAAAGAAAAGTACATGGAATGTTCATTTAATATACATGTCTTATGCATGCATGAACTGACCCCCAATTTAGGAGGTTCATAGGTCCATGTACTTGGTCGTTACACAGCCAATACATAGCTACACATAGAAACTGGGTATACAGCGTGTACTTAAGAGTACACGTTGTGTACTTAGAAAATTTACAAAAACATCCTTTTTCCTCAAAAACACACAAAATCAAGATTCATACCTAAAAAGAAGATTTTTGTTCTTACAAACTTCCCCCCATAAAGAAATTCATCCATGAATTTCTTTTCCAAAGCTGGCAAAGAAGAAACTTTAAGCAACTCTGGACACTGTAATCATATATTAGCCTCTCTCTCCCAAGTCTCATCTTGTACTCGCTCATACTTCCATAACACTCGTACTAGAGGAACAGACCAGCCACAGAGAACCTTTGTACCATGATCCACAATCTGAATAAGGTGCTCCACGAAGGATGCATCCACCTCTAAGTCAACCTCATCGGTTTGAAAAATGTGAGACGAGTTTGAAAAGTAACATTATAGCTGAGAAACATAGAAGACGTCATTCATAGCTCGATACCTATAAGGTAACTTCAACTAATAGGAAACTAGAATGACTCTTCCCAAAACCTAAAATGCACCAATGAATCTTAGTTAATGATTCCCCTATATCATAATCCTCATATGTACCAACCTCAGTGTGACACACAAGAAAAACAGATCTCTGACCTTAAACTCCAGAGGTCATCTCCATTGATCAGCATACGATTTCTGGTGAGACTATGCAGTAGTCATTCTCTTTTGAATAAACTCCACCTAGTATATGGTTTCTTGGATAGGATGAGGTCCCATCATAGCTGCCTCTCCTACCTCCATCCAATTTAGAGGTGATCGGCATAGACTATCATACAAAACCTCATAGGGTGTCATTTGAATCCTCGCTTGGAATCTATTATTGTAGGAAAACTCTAGTAGGGGTATGTGTCTCTCCCAAGAACCCCCAAAATCTAGGATGCATGCTCTAATCATGTATTCCAACACCTAAATCGTACGCTTGGACTAGCCATCTGTCTAGGGATGGTAAATTGTACTTAGAAACACCTGTGTACCCAAAGCTCTTTATAGTCCCTATTAGGCATGAGAAGTAAGCCGGGTGTCCCTGTCTGAAACAATAGAGTGAGGAACCCCATGAAACTGTACAATCTCTTGGATGTACAAAAATCCAAGATTATCAAAACTAAAGTTCTCCTTGATTAGTAATAAGTGTACAAACTTCATGAGTATTTCAATGACAACCCAAACAACATCATTCCCTCGATGTGACCTCAGTAAGCCTGTCACGAAATCCATCACGACATCATCCCACTTTTACTTGGGAATGGGTAACTACTATAAAATCCCTTCTAGTCACTGATGCTTTGCCTTCAACTACTGATAGATGCAACATCTCTTTACAAAACTAGCAACATCTTTCTTCATACCTGGCCACCAATACTAACAGTGTAGATCTCGATACATCTTGGTGAAACCAGGATGAACATCCCAAATTGAGGATTGAAAATCTTAAAATTTCTCCGCACATATGTCTACTGAAACCCATATTATACCATGAAAACACACGACCTCATCCTCGCCTACGTTCTACCCAGGAGTAGGTTCCTCTCCAGACACACTCTCCTATTGGACTAGGCCTTCGGAATCTGATAGCTACCTCATCCGCACTCGCTCCAGAATAGTAGAGGTAACAGCTACAGAAGAAAGAAAAGTCTGCCCCTATCTATCATTTTTATCCAAATTCATCTCAAAGAATAGAGCAATAAGCTGACGCTCACTATTGGCCTCCTAAAATACATATATTTTGGTCCTCCGGCACAACGCATTAGCCGTTGCGTTGCCTTTCCCAGGCGTGTAGGCAAGCTCAATGTCAAAAGACTGAAGGTACTCAACCCACCTTCGTTGTCTCATATTCAGATAACACTAAGTAAAGATATACTTGAGACTTTTTTGGTTAGTGAAAACCACAAAATTCTCTCCCAACAGATAATGTATCCAACATCGTAAACCATACACAAATACAGCTAACTCGAGACCGTGCGTCGTGTAATTCCTCTCATGTGGCCACAACTACCGAGACCTGAATGCAACGACTCGTTCCCCTTGTAAAAGCACCACTCCCAGACCGATACCTAATGCATTTTATTAAATGGTGTAACTCTTTACTAGCTATAAAAAAACTAGTATTGGTGCTGAATTAAATCTCCATTTTAGTTCCTGAAAGGCTGAATCACATAAATATGTCCAAAAGTACTTCACACCCTTCTTAGTCAGACCCGTCAGTGGCGCTGATAAGTGTGAAAAGTCTTGTATATAGTGTATGTAGTATAAAACTAGCCCTAGAGAAGTTTGTACCTCGAATACATTCTTTGTATGCTCCTAGGAAACTACTGCTCTCACTTTCTCTGGGTCTACTGATACTCCTATCTCTAAGATGACATGACCCAAGAAGTGAATCCGGTCCTTCCAAAAGAGGAATTTTTAGAGCATAGAATATAACTGATGCTATATCAGGGTACTCAAAATGATCTCAAGATGGGTGGTATGGTCATGTTAAGTGTGAGAGTACACCAATATATCTTCCACAAAGACTACCACAAAAGAATCCAAGTAAGGATGGAACACTCAGTTCATCAGTGAAATGACAACTGTAGGAGAGTTCATAAGACCGAATGGCATAACCACATATTCGTATAGACCATACCTACTCTAAAAGGCTATAAGAGGTATATCTGATGGTCTAACGTGTAACTGATGATAACCATATCTCAAGTCAATCATAGAGAACACATGGGCTCTCAAAGATGATCAAAGATATCATCAATCCTCAATAAGGGATATCGATTCTTGACTTTGAACTAGTTTAGCTTCTAATAATACACGCAAAGTATGAGGATACCATCTGCTTTCTTTGAAAAAAGGACAGACGAAACCTAAGGATAAGTAATGGGTCAGATGAAACCCTTTGCCCACAACTCCTCTAACTTCTTCTAGAGCTCTTGTAACTCTAACGTAGCCATCCAATAAGGAGGAATGGACACCAGTGCCACTCATGGAACAAACTCAATAGAGAAATATACATATCGCTCCAGAGGTAAACCTAAAAAGTCATATGGAAAGACATCTCTTAAAATCTATATCATTGAAGGAAATTCATCTGTGAAGTCCCCTGGTCATCCAGATATGAACTAGAAATATGGGCTGTAATTTTTCCCAACCCAAGATGCTCGGGTCCCGCTATGCTCGCCTGAACATCCCATTCTCCCTTGTGTAGAAAATACCCATCTTCTAGTGATGTGAAACTCACCCTATGGTGATAGAAGTCAATAATGGCCTGAAAGGAAACTAACTAGTCTATTCCAAGAATGACATCAAATATTGTCATATCTAAGACATAGAGGTCCCATAAGAATTGACACCCACCATCCTAAAAAGGGAACTCCTTGCACTGACGTACACTAGCCGTTTTAATCCCCAACAGAGTGTATAGTGTCATAACGTCCTCAGAAGTAAAGATACAGATCCCAAGGCTCTCTAAAACAGTAACAGATATAAACCTATGGGACGAACTGTATCAAAAAAAGAAGAATCTAAAACTAAGGCAACTAAAATCATACCTCTAACCATAGAGGGTCTGGGATCCTACTTCTGCTGAGTCTACTCCACTGTAAAAGTATGATCTGTACCGCGACCCTGTGACTCTACCTAACTTCCCTGAGCTGGTCCACCCTAAAATCACTAAAAACTTGCCAACTAGCCACCAAAACCATGACCTCCTCCTCATCTTCAACGGCTAGAAAAACTCCAGATCCCTAATGGATAAGAAACTGGTGGTCTTTCTCTTAAATGTAGAGTCATAGAAGAACCCCTATCACTAGCTGTTGGTGAGAAAAACCGGAAAAAACGCTGAATATGGCCCATATTTCCATAATATTGGCACTCAACTAGGTATCTAAGAAAATGTGTCCATGTATGCTCACTCTTCCCAAACCGGTAGCATACCACCATGCTTCCTAAAGAAGTATCCCATCTTCTCAGATCTCTGTGAATAGACTCCTTGTGGCGCTTCCTACTATCTATCAGAGGAGTACCAACTCTAGATGTCAAACTTCCCTAGATCACAACTCTAGATTCCCTCAGATTATGTGCGGTGATCCGTGTCTGGTTGATTATAAATGATATGGAAGTCAAATTGAAGATATTCACCTAGGATTGGATGTCATATTTGGGACCATCCTCAAACTTCCTGGACAAAAATATCTCATCACCCCTCAGAAAGGGTGTAAATCACTGCAACTCTATGAAGTAAGAAGAATACTTCATGACTGAAAGAGTACCCTATTCCAGACCCATGAACTCTTTGGCTCGATCGGCCCTCAAGGCCTTTGGGTATAAATACTCATAGAAGGTCCTCTATAACTCTTCCCAAACCATAACTCATTGGCTTCCTGCCTGCGATATCACATTACACCATCTCGTGGAATAATCTTGAAGCATGTAAGTTTCGAGCTTCATCCTCATCTCAAGTGGTGTCTCGAGATTCTTGAAGATAGACAACATGGATTCTAACAATGACTCTACAGCCTGAGGTCCTCCATCCCCTTAGAAAGTGGGAGGATGTTACTGCTGAAAAACTTGTGTCAACTCTTCCATAGACGGGGAAAGATGCAGTGCTGCCTGGTAGGTCTGTATGAACCTCATGAATCCTTCTCAGTACTGTGCATCAACACTTGTATCTAGTATAACATCTGGTTCCAAGATAGGCATGATGGGAGGATTTGTTGGTAGTCCCTGATCTACCACTTCTAGGTTCTGATTGCTGACTTGAATATGGCGTACAACTGGAGGACCTCTTGATGGTATGACTCTTCATGGTCAATATCACACCTCAATTCAATATTATTAAGGATAGTAACTTAGAATTTAAAGAAAGGAACAAGATAATAGAAAATTGAAGTTTATCAAAACAGGGTTACATGACATGTATATCCATCACATGGCATGTTTCCTCAGGTTTCAACATGGGCATGTACCTCTTCCCAACCTAGTCATATAACTCCCATATACACGATGTGTTCATTCTATGACATGGTGTATACTTGATCTTTCCCTCCTACCCATGTTCTTCTACACGGATAAACCACAGAGTTATCTCTTGGATAACACTACACGACATGTTAACCCAAGACAGAACATGTACTACCTAATCCTTAACCACTCGTGTCATTTGTCACATGGTCGGAGACACAGTCAAATTCCACACAGCAAGTTCAATATGGACCTGGTGTGTACTCCCCAAAATTCATCCACCTGTGACATTAGTCACACGGTTGGATACATGTCCTCTATATCACGGAGTGTACTCCAAGTATACTATATGTTCTACCAAACATTTACCAACCCGTGTCTCTACTCACACAGTCAGTTACAAAGTTAAAGACTACACGGTGTGTACATACAGTACACAGAGTGTACTTAGGAGAAGTTTTTTCTTCTAGAACAGAAGAACACATGGCATGTGTTCATAACACCACACATCTTGTTGTCTGTTTTTCTAGACAATAGGCCTCTAAAAAATCTCTAGAACCCTTAAAAAATTAATATTTTGTCCAAGGGATGAAAAATTACAAACCGTGAGAGCCCATACTTCAACAAATCAAAGTTTGGAATCCTTAATCACACCATAATATAGCCCATATTTTTCATCCTCTAGTTAAGCCTTAAAAACCTACAAATTATTCAAATGTTACAGTTTACTTATCATGAATACCAAGTCACCCCTAACTCTCCCACATGGAAATTTTGACTTTTAACATCATGTTACATGGACAAAACATAATAAATTCACACAAATAAAACTGTAAATCTCAAATTATTAGTCATGGAATAAGGATTTACATAGCATAAGTCATGACTCAAAAGTTTTTAGAAATATTAGTCAATAAAAATGATCCATGAGAGTGTAATATCATGAAATCATAAGAAAGTTGAATAAACACTTTCTTAAGAATACACAACTCCAAGGAGTAACACACTTTTACCCATGCATGTGATAAAACAAAATTTTCTCACCTACAAATGTCTCATGATGTATACAATTTTAACCAATTAATTGGAGGGTGATATTAGACCTCACCTATCATTCATTCACACTTATGTGTTCCACTTAAAATAAATCATTCTTCATATTATAATAAACCAATGGAATATAAATTGGTTTAATATCCTTTTAAAATTTAATAAAATTAAAAATCAATCTTAATTACATCAATAATAAAATAATGATAAACACATAGAAAATAAATGGGCAACGAGAGATATTCACTACCATTGTAGGTAAATGCCCTACAATTAATATGACATGGTAAATAATATTTATATTGTATGGATAAAAATGGTATATGTTTGTGTCTTTAATTTCCCCAATAAATCTATGCAGGAAATCTTGGTTAACACCCATCAATTAATGAAAATAAAATATATCATGTTCATAGTGAAAATGATTTAGATTAAAAATCATATTTATAAATAGTGGATGGCTAGGCAAGGAAAAAGTAAGGATGGATCATCCCTATAATAAAATAGAACATTTAATAAGATGTCTATGTAAAATGGTGGGTGTAATCATTTTAATAATATCCTTGGTCAAGAATAAAATATTTCAATTGACCATTACCAAGATGAAAACATTTTTTGGAGAATATTTGGAAAATTTATTCAGAAATAATAAAATATAATGAACTTTTAAAAAATTTATAAACATAAAAAAGAATTTATAAATCTCGAAGAATAATAATTTATTTTATAAAAAAATGATAATTTATATACAATGTTTCATTTTAAAAAATCGTGATGCTTAAAATATGTGTTGACATGGAAAATGTAAAAAGAGGATTCTTTTCACACTATGATCACTACCACAAAATAGGGTTTCTACAGCACCACCCTTTATCAGCACTTTTTCATATCGTTGTTAAAGGGCCCCCCTTTATCAGGGTTTTTTAGTAGCACTGATAAATGGGGGGCTTTATTAGAACTTTTTCCTAGCACTGATAAAGTGAATATTTCAAAAATTAATTTTTCATGAAAAATAATATATTGATATATAAGTTTATTTATATTGATATAAATATAATATATATTTTTTAAATATGTTTTAGATAAGTATAAATAGACTAATACATTTAATATATAAGATATTTAGTAAAAATGGATTTAAATTATTTTAAAAATATTATTAATTAATAATTTTCTAATTATCATCAACTAATAATCATTTAATAACAATTTTAAGTCACCAAAAATCAAAAAATTTACAAAAGATCTAAAATAAGTTGAAATTGTAACTCAAACATCAAATGACCATAACTTTTGATTCGGGTGTCCGTTTGTGCTCTACAACATATCTAATCGAATCCTGGGATGATATCTATGTGCTAGTGACCCAAAGGAACCTTCTATCATAGTTTTTGAGGCTAAAAAGGGGCTACTAGGCCTCTAAAACTGAGTTTTTAGTCGGGATACCCCGATTTTTAAACATTTGATGGAATTTTAGCCTCGTTTAAAGGAGTATTTTTTCATTTTTTTAGTGGGTAATGAATTTATTTAGATGGATTACATTCATATTTATATTATGGATTTGAAAATTGTATCATTTTTTAGAATGTACTATTATTTATCATCAAATATATAATAATATATAAATATTTTTTTATATATTCGCACATTAAAATTCAATTTTATAAATAAGTAATTAAACATATTTACATATAAAATATATATCTCAATATATAATCCATATATAAATAAGAAACTAATATCTATTTTATTTAAAATACAAATATATAAATATTTATATACCTATATAATGTGTGTGTGTGTTTGTGTATGTATGTATTGACAAAATAATATATATTATCTATATATTCTAAACATATGTATATACATATTAATATATAATATTTGTAAATATATATAAATATATCTAATTAAACTTACAGATACACATATAATATATATATATATATCTGTGTGTTTGTGTGCATGTTGTATATATGTATTTATTTATTTATTTATACGCACACAAAAAAATGTATTTTTTAAATGCATTTAAAGACGATCTTATAGATATATATTAATATACTAATATAAAAATGAATATATAAATAGATATAAATATATATTAATATACAAATAAATATATAAATATATAAATATTATTATATATATATGTATGTGTATATATATATATATTAATATATGAATAAATATAACTATATATATATATAAATAAATATATCAATAAATGAAGAGCAATGAAAAATGAAGGAGTGGAAAAGTGTTAGGCGTGCCTGTGAGGGGTCCCGAGTTCGAATCTTGAGGGATCTAGGGGTGGCACATGGGTGGGTAATAAGTCATAGCGCAATTAAAGGGGGGTAGGGGCACTGTTAAAGGCCTGGGGTGTGGCTGGGGCATGTGGGCTTTGGTGTTGGGGGGTGAGGGTGGGGCGTTGTTAAATCCCCTCTTCGAAATGAAGATTTTTTTAAATTTTTTTAACTTTTATCAGGGATTTTTTAAAAGCACCGATAAAAGGGGTCTTTTATCAGTGCTAAAAAAAGTGCTGATAAAAGAACCCTATATCAGTTCATTTCTGAACACCGATAAAAGGGTCCCCCTTATCTTCACCACAATTAACAGAGCTTTTTTAGCACTGTTAATGCCCTTTTCTAGCACTGATAAGTGCTACATTTGTAGTAGTGTGATGGAAACACCCATTATAAAAAATGAAAAAAAAGTTATTTAAAAGTTTTCAAGAAGGGAAATTTTTTAAAAATGAAATTAATAAATTATTGAGTCATATATATGTAAATTAATAAAATCATCTAATGAATATAGATATATAAGAGAATCATTCCTGAATAAAAATAAGTGGTTGGGTCGATTTTCATAAAAATTGTAAATAATGAGTGAAACAAGAAAAAGTAAGAATAAAAATAAACCCCAAAAATAATAATAAATTAATATAATGACAGTGGAGTTTTAGACATAAAGAGAAATCAAAATTCCATGATGAATTATCTTTCAAAACAACCCTGATATGAAATTAATATTGAAGAGGAAACCTTTAGATAATGGTAACGTAAGAATAAAAAGACAATGAGAGGGTTACCATGAAATGAAAATTAAAATATCATGAAATGAAATATCATCCTTATAATTTAAGATAATTGGGTAGTTAATACTCCATATAATATAAATGAGGGTTCCCAATATCAAACATGTCTCATCGAATTGAAAATAGAGAAAAATAACAATTACCTTTAATCTTGCTTATCTGAGAGTGATATAACCACCTATATATAAAAAGTAACTATCTTAATTATTGATAATAGTGTTTAATTTTTTGTTAATAATCTTTCAATATGTGTATGGTAAATAAATGACTGAATTGGTGGTGGTTCAAGCATTGTTATTAACACAGTGAGAATCCCACTATGATTATGGATTGAAAGAACTGTAAATAATTAGTAGTTGGAAATGGTGATCAATGGTATAGGAATATCCCATTGCTATTAATATGGTGAAGTTTTTCCAATGATAATGTTACTTGGATAATCACAATGGAATCATGAAATGACATTAGATGTCATTCTTAGACATTATACATATAAAATCAAACGATTGTTGAACTGGTTTGTATTTCTTAAAATAAGGGTCATTGGTTATTTGGGGTTGACACATTGTTTATAATAATTAATTGAATTAGTTGAATATTCCATGAAGAAGTGCTTTAATTTGGATGAAGAGGTTAAGATAATTTTGTTTTGGTGTTGATTTCAAGAATGAGAAGAATATGAAAAAATGATTTGTTTTCATAAGGGAGTTTTTATGGTGGTTTTGGTTGATGAATTTTGACAAAAATTTTTTAATGGGTTATAAAACAAAAAATTGTTGACATTAGCTATCCAAGCCATCCATACAGCTAGGGAAGCTACTCATACCACTTAGTGGGTGGCTGAGCTTGACCATATCCATCCATCCACTATGGGTTGCCCGTAGTCGAGGAGCGAATGGGGAACCCATGAGCATGCCCACAAGGGAGCATGGGAGAGACAGTGAAGCGCACCAGCATCTAGGGTGGCACTGAGGTAGATTTTATGCATAGAGCGTGCCCGCAGAATAGTACTGGATGATACTAGGATGAATAAGTAATTTCTAGAACCTTGATGCCACGGTGAGTATTATAAATCATGAAGAATATGTAGTGCATTTCGATGTGGGACAACATTTTAAAAACCCAAAAGCGGTCCAAGATATCCAAACTGATCACGTATGATTTAAGCCATTGATCTATTTTAAAAATGTAAACATGTCGTGTCCATATTATCTGAGCTGATCCAATGACCACTGATCATCTACATTCTTGTCTTTTACCACTGATCTCATGAAGAACCACCTGATGCCATAGTATGCTAGATATGGAGATGAGCATCCATGATCTTTTCTCCAACCATCATTGAAGGTCTCACATATTGCATTATGGTTATAAGGAAGCCATGAAATCATTCATGAAATTGTATTAGCATGTGTGAAATGAAATCAAGAATATCGAACATGTATGGAGAAAACAAAGTTGTGAGTCCATGTTAGGGAGCTTGAATCACTTGAGAATTAATAAGGAAAACTTGTTTGAAAAGGAAACACCTGTGAGTCTAGCCATATCTTTTATGAAGATTGAAAAATTTTAAAGAACGAAATATATTTTTTATTCAAGGCATGATTTTGAGGATCATATCATGTGGAGATTTGAATGTGTAAAATAATATACCCTCAAATAAAGAACAATTTTCACCGAGCTAAGAAGAAGATGTTGTCATTTATACATGTGAGACATCTTGTTTCCCAATAACAAAGAATATCCATTCCTAGTTTGAGAAGGACGATATGAGGTCCTGCATGCCTTTAATAAGTTCCAAGAACTCTTGAGGTGTCCTTATGAAGAAGGAAAGTCTGCACCATCTGTGTGAATGAAAATCACAGACACATTACTAGTTTAACAAAACCTCATCCTGCTTCGTGAAGAAACTAGTTCATGAAACCTTACAGGAAAAATGTGTTTCACCTTCTCTATTTATGTGACACATCCAGAACCAAAAAACCATATTGTTTCATGTGTTTTTTATTGAGAAATCCTCAATATAGTCTAGAAGAAGGAATATATATGCACTGCTTTCACAAATAGGAAAACTTGTGCCCCTCTGGTTGCACGAAGGTAAGAACCATACTATTTAAACTATAAAGCTACTATTTGAAGGGACTTGTTATTGATGAAGAATAATAATAGAGGAGTTTTATGGTCAAGGGAAGTATGTACATGTAAGGATGAATGCACCTTATCTGAAGAAACCTAAGGGCTTGTGTGTTTTCAAAAATGTTGTAGGTTGCATGCATGGTGCAGATGGATTCAAATGCATGAGTAAAGACCATATAGAGGCAGTGTGTGTGCATGTGAAGAAATAAGAAGGAAGAAAGAATGAAAAACTATCCAAAGGTACACACCCATTCATATTTGAAGAAGATCACATATAAAGTGTCCAGTGTGTGTATACATGAGTATAGGCATGCACTCTTGCATGCGTGAAAGATTTTAAAGAATATAAGAAGGGATGTACGCATATGCATGCATATTCATGATTTGAAGAAACCCAGATTGTGAGTGAAAAGTGGAAAGTAAGTTTCACTAAGAATGAAGTAAATGTACATTCATAACAAACATATATTGAACCAAAACTAAACAAAAAGTGTGTGTGTGTGAAAATAACCAAAGAATAATGAATTGTGTTTGTGCATATTGAATGAATAAACCAAGTGGTCAGTATATGGATGATAATATTGTGTGTTTGAGTTTACAAGAAATATTATACAGGAATGCAATCATGAAAAAACACATGCATGTATAAGAAGTTAGTGAGATACCCAAAATAAGAAGTTTTGAGTGTCATGAAATCCATACATGAAGTGGATTCGAATTGAGAATGAAGGCGAGCATAATTATAAAAGATCTTGTATTCGAGTTGACAGTGTTTGATAATTCAAGAAGAGAAACAGAGAATATATTTTTCAAGATTAGTCTTGCATATTAGTATTCTTAAAGAATTTATATGCACCACTTTCACACATATTAGTGAGGATAGGTCTTCATTGTATGAAGAATGAATTTCCCAAGCATTGTGTCACTGATGTAACTGATAAGCACAAGTGATAAAAATTATTGAGCAAGGCCAACAAACCTTACCAAAAGGCTGTTGAAGATTCTTGAATAGGTATACAGGAAAATTTGATTCTGCAAGCTCATGGGGGAATAGAATAATATCAATCTACATTGAATCCAGAGCATCAATATGAGGTAGACTCTCATGTGACTCTGGAGGAAGGAGTATCCTATGAGACTCGGTAGAAAAATACTTCAATGAGACTCTGGAGTAGTCTAGTGAGACTCTGGTAACACTATAAGATGCACTATAATGATTCTCTTATGGGACTTAGGAGAGATACAATGTGACTTTGTATCAACCATTGCAATTATTCATCTTATTATAGTGGAGAATTTGTTTCTGAGAGAATAACCAACATAGAAAAGAGTAAGTCTTTGAACCGAACCTTGTAAATCCTTGTGTTTAGTTCTATTATATTAGAATAATCCATCAAGGTAAGGCTGAGAGACACAAGAAAAGTGGATCAAGTATTTTACCAGCCATATATTTTTAATTGAAAAGAATAAATTTCTTAAAAGTTAAAAGGGATCACTGATTCACCCCTTCCCTATCTCAGTGATTTCACACTGATCTGGGAACTTCGATTATTATCCGAGAAAATGTCACCTTTAAAATATCCAATGGAGTATTTATGATGTATATATTTTAGGAAATTAGTGAGAAACCTCAAATAGAGATATCTTCCAAAAATTATAATAATATAAAGAATTAATAGACACAGAAGATGAATAAGAATCATACTGTTAAAGGGGAGATACCTTCTACTGAAGGTAATCTATAAGGTACAACATATGATAATTATTTTTGTTATTATGACTCTTCTAAAGAAGCCTGGTCAATATGTGATGATGATAGATCAATTAGTGATCTTCAGTATATAATCAAAGAAAACATAAAAAATTTCCAAGATAAGTGGAAAGATATATTTCTAAAAGCAATAAAGTTCTTCTAGATAAAAAATTAAAACTGGAAGAAGAAGTTTATGAAATGGAAGAGGCATTGGCTAAAAGGGTTTGTATGTCCAACAATCCCACAAAACTTATGAAAGAAAAGGAAAAAATATATTTTCAATGAAATATTTTATTGAAGTTACAGAAGTATTTCAAGGAAGTATTTTTGAGAAATAATTCTTTGAGATTGTATTTCTAGAAGTTTTCCATGCAATTAAAAAATTGCACAAAGTTTCTATGGTTATCAAAGGTGATAAACTGGAAGAAAAATCTAACAAGGTAAAATATCATGACATTTATTTGAAAGAATTAAGAAATTTGAATGAAGAAAAAATGATAAATCTAAAAGATAATTATAAAAGTAAGTTGAGATGAGTTGAGGATGATAATAACTCTTTCAACATTAAGTGTTTAGAGTTGGTGGTGAAATTGAAGAATCAGCAATCACCCCAAGATGGAACTTCCCAAACAACTGGGAGAAGAGATGTTTAAAATCAATCTTTCATTGAGGAATATTATTCTAAAAGAAGTGTTATATCATCTTATATTCCAATGGAAACATCCTCCAAGAATAAGGTTTCCCATAACTGAGTTTTCTATGTTTCTACTAATGTATTTTTATCTGCAAGTACAGGTTCAAAGCTAAAAGCTGGGAAGATGTGGATTGATAAAAATATTTGATACATCCATAAAAACTTCAAGGGTGGATACTATAATGATAAATAAAAATTAATCTAAAAAGGATGCTTCAAATAACGAAAGATAATCCCAAAAACAACAATGCACTGAATCTAGCCAAACAGATACTACAAGAAAAATTAGGAGATTTATTGGCTACTATTAGTGTTGTTGGAAGTTTGGGAATCATGATAATAGTTTCTATAAAAATTTACCCTCATATGAAATTATTGAAGGCCTACATTCAAGTAAAGTAGAGATGAAGGAATGAGGCATCCTGCAAAGCTAAATTAGAATACATAGATGAAGAAGAATCTGTCTATCAAGAATAGATTTGAATATCTTAAAGACTTTTGTGATAATTGAAAAAGAAGTGGTCATAGTAATGATGAGTACTTGTTTATTCCAACCATGTATCATGCATATGTTGATAATAAGAAAGGGCCACAATAAATACAGAAGAAAGGAACTATATTTGAAAAGTCTTCTACTAGGAATATGAAAAGCAATAAAGTCAATAAAAGTGTGAAACAAACTATTACCAAGAAGAAGTTTAACCTGGAATCCTATAATTTTATCTCATCCAAGAAAAGATTCTTCTACTATGGAAAGAAAGGTCATACCATGGATCAAGGAAAAAAATCCATGGAAAATAAAGGAAGCAAGATAAAATTAAAAGGAGAATCAATCCAAGAGAATATGGGATTGATTGAAGACAATCTTGAAGATTATTTTAATAAGATTCCAAAGAAAGATAACTTGGAATCTTTGAAGAACCCATGTGGAATATCTAAACAAGAATATGATAAGAAGGATTGTTCAGTTATCAAGCATTATTAATTGTAAGTTTATTTAGAACTACAAAAATTTGAAGATGAAGAACTAGATAAAGAAAATAAAAAGGGGAAACATATAATTTCACATGAAGAAGAACTCGAATTTTATCAGAGGTTGTCAACACATGACAACTCAAGTGTCTCACAAGTACTACATGGAAGTTTCAATAAGGATAAACATAATGCAAAAAAAATGTATAACAATATTACATGTTCAAATGGAGATGTTGAAAATTGAAAAACATGCACTATTGGAAGCTACTTCACTACTGGTAGGTGTAAGGACTAAAAATCCACACAAGTTGAAGGTGAATGGAAGTAAAGGGTCCAGGAAGAAAATGAATGATGAAAATGTAAAAGGGAGAGGATACACCATCATCAAGAGTACCAAACACATTAGACCTACTAGGAAAGGAGTTCTTGGGTTGAGAGGAAATTCTTAGCTTAGTTTATCCTATTAAGAAGCTCACATGTGTTCCATCTTATTCCCTTATACATTTATTTTATATGCATGATTAAATTGCCATTAATTGAAGGTGAAGGTAATTCTCAATATGAAAATTGAATGAAAAATGTGACGAACAATAAGTTGGAATAATTATTCATGATTTGATAATTACTTGGAATGTTCCAAAGTGGAATATTATCAACATGAATATCATAAATATTATCTGATGATATTTTCCACCATGTTAAATCAAAGGAATTTTACTCCTTGAGGGGGATAAAATATGAAGGAGATGATATTAAGTATTATTTTATGACACATCTTGAAATTCATATCATCATTAGATTTTGAAACTTGGGGTATTCTGATCAACCTTTCATCTCTTATTCTTAATTTTATTTATTATGTCAATTAGGGGAGTGCTAAATTGATGACTATATGGGATGAAAGGGGGATTTATCTTTGAATTTGAAGTTTTTAATATGTTTGTTGAACTATACGTAGTATCTAGCATTTCATTGGTATATCTGATTATTTCCAACCCCTAGGATAATAATTGAAACATTCTGAGCATGATTTCACATGCATAGTTGTTTATAGACAACATTGAATTCCTTGGTCATATCTCTATTATTTTCTACACAGGGTTAACCCATGTAGACTTAGAGTTGATTAAATAAAGTCTCTCTTTTAAGTGAACAGTGTGACATCATCACTCTCTCAGAAATATTCAAGAAGACATTATTTAAATGGAGGAGAGTATGTTTTTGAACAGTACCCACTTAACTTTTGCATTTGGTTTCCAAAAATGTGGGGGAAGATTGTCACACATATTAACTCTTACAAATTTTTATTAGTAGATATTGACAAAAAAAATACAAAGGGTCTATTGTTGGGAATAGTGTTTAATTTGTTGTCTATAATGTATCAATATGTGTATGGTAAAGAAATGATTGAAGTGGTGGTGATCCAAGCATTATTATTGACCCAGCGATAAGACCACTTTGATTATGGATTGCAAGCACTGTCAATAATTGGTTGTTGGAAATGGTGATCAATGAGATACAAATATCCCATTTCTATAAATATGGTGACATTTTTTCAAAGCTAATGTAACTTAGAGAATAATTATGGTCTCATGAAATGACATTGGGTGTTATGCTTGGACATTCTCTATATTAAAACAGACGATTGTTGAACTGGTCTGTATTTCTTAAAACAAGTATCATTGGTGATTTGGGGTAGACACATTTTTTATAACAATGAATTGAAGTATTTTAAGATTCCATGAAAAAGTGATTCAATTTTCATGAATTTGTTTGGATAAGTTGGTTTTTTCATTGATTTGAAGAATGATTAGAAGATGAAAAAATGAGTTGTTTTCATAAGTGAGTTTTTGTGGTGGATTTGGTTGATGAATTTAAAAAAAATTGGTTCTAAAAAACAAATTGTTTACTTCATCTAGCCAAGCCAACCAGCTAGCTAGGGAAGTAGCACACACCACTAAGTGGTCAGCTGAGCTTGACACTAGCCAGCCAACCAGCATGGTTCGGCCGTAGTTGAGGATCGCATGGGGAAAACATGAGCACGCCCATAGGGGAACATCGGAGAGACAGCGAAGTACACCACCATACGGGGTGGCACGGAGCCAGAGGTTGGGTGCAGAGCGCACTCGCAGAACGGTACCAAGCAGTATCGGGAGGGGGAAGAGATTTTTAAAACCCCAATGATATGATGAGTATTAAAAAGTGTAGATAATCTTTTATGCCTTTAGATGTGGTAAATCATTTGAAAAACATAGAAGAGATCCCAGCTTTCCGAAAAAATCGTGTATGATCTGAGTTATTGATCTGATTTAAAAACATGAACATGTCATATCTATCCGATCTAAGTTGATATAAATATAACTGATCAACCTCGCCATCTTCTTCAACCTCTGATCACATGAAGAACCACCTAACTTCACAGTACACTAGAGATTAAGCCAATCCTCCATGATCTTGTCTCTAGCCATCATTAAATGTCTCACTTATTACATTATTTTCATAAGGAATCCATGAAATCAGGCATGTAATTGTATTTTCATGCATGTAATGAAATCAAGAAGATTGAATGTGGATGAATAAAATGAAGTTTCAAGGCCACATCAGGGAGATCGAAGTTCTTGATAAAATGTGTTGTATGATATTCCTAATGCATGCATGTGATCTTCTTAATGAGGACCGCTCATTTGAATATTAAACACCCATGAGTCTCGCCATATCTTTTAAGAAGATTGAAAGATTTTAAAGAAATGAATATCTATATTATTCAAGGTATGATTTGAGGAGCATATTGTGGGGATATTTGAACACAGAAAATAAAATATCATCTTCTATAAAAGGAGACACACTGATTTGATAAGAAAATGATACCGTTCATACACCTGAGAGATCTTATTTCTCAAAAACAGAGCATCTTTGTTCTTGGTCTGTGAAGGGTGAGAAGAGGTCTCGCTTGCCTTAAATAAGTTCCAAGCACTCCTAAAATTTCCTTGTGAATAAGGGAAGTATTCACCCTCTGTGTTAAGGAAAACTATATACATGTGACTAGTTTAAGAAACCCTCTTCATGCTTCATGAAGAAACTGGTTTGTGAAGCCTTATAGGAATAATTAATTACACATTTTCTATTTGTGTGACACATATAGAACCACAAAAAAATCTTGGTTCACGTGTTTTTTATTGATAAATCCTTAAAACATTCAAGAAAAAGGAAGATTTGTGCATTGTCTACATAAAGAGGAGAACTTGTGCCCCTCTACTCGCAAGAAGGTAAGCACCCACCTATTTAAACTCTAAAGAAACTATATGCAGGGACTTGTTGTTGGTGAAGAATAAGAACATATGAGTTTTTATGGTGAAGGGTAGTATGCACATGAAATCATAGATGCACCTTATTTGATGAAACCTAAGGGATTTTGTTTTGGAAAAGAATGGTGGAGGTTTCATGCATGGTCCACATGAATTCATATGCATGAGTTAAGACCATCCACAGATAGTGTGTGTGGGCATGCGAAGAAAGAAGACAGATGAAAGAATGAGAACCAATCCAATGGTACACACCCATTTGGGTTTGAATAAGTTCACATATAAAGTGGACAGTGTGTGTATTCACGAGTAGGGTCATGCACTCTTTCATGCACACACATGCGTGAAATATTTTAAAAAAGAGAAGAAGGGTCGTACCCATATTCATGAATATTCGTTATTTGAAGAATCCCTAATTATGAGCGAAAAGTATAAAGTGAGTTTCACCAAGAAGGAAGTAAATTCACATGCATAACACACATATATTAAACCCAAAATAAACAAGTGTGTGTGAAAATAACCAAAGAAGAATGAATTGTGTGTGTTCATATTGAGTGAAGAAACCAATTGGCCAGTACATGCATGATAATATCATGTGTTTGAGTTTACAAGAAATAATATATATGCATGCAATCATGAAACAACACATGCACATGTGAGAAGTAAATGAGATACCCAAAATAAGAAGTTTTTAGTGCCATGAAATCCATACATGAACTATATTTTAATTGAGAAGCCAATTATAATTATAGAAGATCTTGTATCTGAGTTCACAATTATTGAGAATTCAAGAAGTGAGATAGATCTGATATAGTGAAAGATCATTCTTTCATATTAATATTCTTGAAGAATTTGTGTGAACCACTTACACACATATCAGTTAGGTCGGGTCATATTTATAAGAAGAAATAATTGGTCGATCATTGATGCATTGAGGCAACTGATCAGCATAAGTGATCATAATTATTGAGCAAGGCCAACAGACCTTACCAAAAGGCTGTTGAAGATTATTGAATATGTATATGGGAAAGTTTGATTCAACAAGCTCATGGGGAGAGAATATTGGATAAATATATAGTGAATCAAGAGCTTAAAAATAATGTAGACTCTTGTGTGATTTGGGAGCAAGAAGTAAACTATTAGACTCAAGAGAAGAAGACTTCAGTAAGACTATAGAGCATTCCATTTAGACTCTAGAAACACTATTATATCTATTATAAATAAACTCCTATGGGACTTAGGAGAGATATAGTGTTACTATATTTTGACCATTTTAATTATTCATCTAATTATAGTGGAGAATCTGTGTTGGGGAGAATAACCAATAAAGGGAGGAGTTGGTGTTTGAACCAAACCTTATAATTCCTTAAGTTCAGTGCCTTTATATTTATATCATCATTCGAGGTGAGACTGAGAGACACAAGAATAATGCGTTGAGTCTTTAACCATCTATAGAGGTTGAATTGAAAAGAATCAATTTATAAAGAGTTAAAAGGGATAACTGATTCACCCCCTCCCCCTCTCAGTGATTTCACACCGATCTGGTCACTTAATTAATAACCTATTTAAAAACAATACTCATACAAATATTCTATTATAATCCACATTTATAATCATTTATTACAAATAAATTATTTATTTTCATTTTATTTACATCATCATATGCTATTAGTTTTGGGTGTTTGTTTAGTATTGGTTTCATAATGAAAGTGTTGATTTAGGTCTATATATTCAAATTTCATCATTAAATATCATGATAGTTACTTTGTTATATGTTTTATAAGGATTTATATTTTTCTAATTTATTTTCATAAGTATTTTTGTCATGATTTTTTATGACGATGTTTGTGGCAAGATTTTTTTCTTATTTTTTTCACAATTAAGAATTGTATCAATAATAATATAAAAAAAATATTATATTTCCATAACCATAAACAAAAAATTATTTTATAATTTATTTTTAATGAAACAAATATTTAATTTTCCATAGTCATCCATGATAGAAAATTATTGTAATATTCAAGTAGGTGGTTAAACCGGCCAAAAAAATGACATGCTATAATCTATGGGTGAGAATGGGAAAGGAAGTGATTATTTTAAAATAATATAATTAATAAAGAATAGTAATGATAAAATATATATGAATTTAATGTGTTTTTTAAGTTATATGGTAGTTAGAAAATTTATAAAATGGTATATTAAAAACAAAATATGTCACTTTCATGGAGGCGGTAATCCACATGTAACACAAGAAACATTTTAATTTTTCAAATGGTTTGTATAAGTGTAGAGAGTGGACATTATATTATTATAATGTTATTTATTCATAATATTAACCCTATTTTAATAATAAATTAATTGATTTAGTAGGTTTGATGTGGTATAAGAATAAAAGAAATAAGGGAAATCAATTGAGCGCATCAACTCACCCTTTGGATTTTCTACCTCAGGAAATAATTTAAGGATCATTAGCTTAGTAATTTAGCGAGATTGAGAATTATAAAGAGGTTAAATAGATTTGGATATAATAGGTAATATATTTGGTAGATATAATTCTTTTTAATGGGTGGAGAGTTGTGTTGGATCTGATCCCCTTTTATAAGTGAAGAAAATAATATTTTTTTGTACATACCCATTAATATTTTAAATGATAGTGTGACACTATTCAAGATTCAATAGAACAAAAGATGGAAATAAGATAGTTTTGGGTAATATAATGTTTATTAATCCTCTACCTTTCAATTTCTCCATTTTTATGAACATGTTTTAAGTCATTTACAACTATATTATTACATTTTATAATTTTTGTTTTTAAATTGCTACCCAGTTTTTACAATAGTAATTTATATTTTATTAAAAATATATTAAAACCCTTATATAATTTTTTTTTATTTTATTAAACTTAATTTAAGATCTATATAATATAATTAAATTTCAATATAAGATAAATTTATCTTGTAAATTAAATCATATAATATATAGAAAATTGGTTTTATATAACAAATTTTTTAAACATTATGTGTTCTTAATATTATACAACAGTTATTACCAATTAAATGAGTGATAATATATTCTTATATATGTGTAAAAAACATATCATAGTAATTATATCAAATTAAACAGTTTTATTTATTTTAAAACAATTAAAAACATTAATAATATAATGTTTTAAAAAAAATCTTACATTATTATCATTGTTATTAGCTTTAATCTTAGAAATCGTTCTTTTATACCTAAAAATAAAGTTAACATTATTAATTAATATGAAAATTTTGATATAGGAAATGAAATCAATTTTTTTAATTTAATTTCTATAATTGATGAAAACTAATTTTTTATATTTTTTTAATAAATACCCTTTTCAAAGTAAAATATTACATAATTTTCCAAAATAGTGGACATGGATTGTATAAATTCAACATAGTATTTTTAAATGATTTATACTACATTATATATATATATATAAATTCATAACATTATAATTCATTGTTATATTATGATATTGTCATAAAAGTGATGGTATTGAAAAAATAGTATTTTTTCACTAATCACCATGAAATCAATTATTTTTGAAAAATATCAAAAATTCACGCTAAAATATTTTTGATATTCTGAATTCAAAAATTATTTTTTAAAAAAAATTAAAATTTATAAAATTCATATATTTTTATTATAAATGATAATAGAATATATTCAGAAAACTAATTTTATTGAAAAATTCCCTTTTAAAAACAAAACAAGATATTTATCATGTTTTTATGGAATAACTAATTTATCACAATATTTTTATTTACTAATGGTTTTCTTATTCTTGATTTTTCATATTAATATTTTTCTAATATGCTACTATTCAATTTTGTTTGGTGTTGTGTGTAAATATATTGTCACAATATTTTTAAAAAGTAAAATTATGTAGAAAATCTTGTCTAGTTATAGATAGTGGTAATATTTTACTTACATTTCATATTATTTTAAATGATTAAATCCAAAATATCTTTCATTTGTAATTATATTTTACAATTTTTTTAGGTATATTTTGAGCATAATTATAAAAATGAGAAAATTATGGATTTTAAACCATTTTTTATAACTTTTATATTTCATTAATAACATTTTACATAATAATATAAATTGAATAATTATTCTTTTAAGGGTTCAATTCTCTGTGGGTTTAAGTTTCATCCTTTGTAAGCAGAGATGATTTAAACATTTTGAATCCCAAAAAAAATCATTCATTTTGGAAAAAAATTAGGTGGATAAAATTAACCAATCCCTAACAAATTAAGTATACAAAAAGATACCCAACCCCAAATAGGTATATACTAGTTAGTAATTAAAGGTATATCTATGTCATATTAGTTTATAAATTTTTATTTAAATACTTTTTCATTAAGTATAATAATTCTAGTGTGACTATAAAGGAATATAAATAATATTTTCAGAATTAAAATGCTAATTTTATTAATTCCAATACAAAATCTTATAAAAGTATAAAATATTGTATTAAAATTTTATAGAATAAATAAAATAATATGAAGAATAAATTTTTATAAGATAATATTTCCTTATTCACATTTTTATGTAGAAAAATTTGCACAATCATTTTGAAGGAAAAATTTTAGAGGGAAACATGTCAAAACCTCTTAATTAATTTTTTTCATCAACTTTAATTCAATGTATTCATTGGATAAGTAGAAATAAATTTCTGGAATGTGATATTTAAAAAACTAATATTAAGAGAGGGAAATTCATTTATATATTCTTGGAAAACCTCCTAGGTGAATATAGTAGTTGAGATCCGAAGATAATTTAGATTTAGAGTTTTATAATTCATAGTATTGTTTTTATATTTTCTATATAAAGTGTTTTCATGATTAAATAAGGTATCATTATTTCATATTTTCACTTACTAAAAATTTGATCTAGTTTATTTATCAATTTATGGATATAGAGTGGTTTTTTTACTATTTAAATTCTTTTGGAAATATATCTCCTTTTAGCACCATGAGTTTAATATGTTTCAGTTCTTCAAAGGTCATTAGGAAATAAAATCATATTTAAGGTAGGATAAACACTAATATCCAAGGACTTAATATGGAGTCCAGGTAGTTTAGGTGTTTTATTTTATTTAATGAGGTGGTCATTGAGAAATATAATGTGATAAATCATTTTCAAACAAAGATAAATGGGGTGTTATAAGATTGAAACTTTTACAAAAATGTCATTTCAATTTCATTTTATGTATATTCTACATATATTTTATAACTTCAATTTTAAATTATTTATTTTATTTAAATTATTTTATAAAATCTATAATTTACAAACTATTAATGAGAATAAATTCATAATTTCGAAATTTGAAAACATATTAAACAAATTATTCACAAGACAAACCCAGTTTTCCCAACACTTTATTACTATAGGGATAATTATCGATTGAGGTTTTTAAAATAAATTAATCATTATCAAATATCCTATTAGGATTTGGCATAATTTAAATATGAAATTGATAATTCTTTCCATAAAAATTTATATATAGCTTCATACCTAAGGTGGGTTTATAATGAGTTCCTTCGGCACATAATGTATCCTATGACTTCTTACTCTAGTCCTTTCGGGTAGGTTGTAGGTTATTTTCTAAAATCTTCTTAATCTACCTATTTGATACCTCACCTGACCCATTTATCTAGTTTTTAGAAGTATTTTACATCTTTTACAATACTACATAAATTTTAATGAGGGTTAAATTGTTTTTTTATAGAAATTTTTTCCTTTTTTAATAATTATATCTCAAGTAACTCTGAGCCTACAATAAAGGGTTAATTATAGTAACTCAATCACAAAATTGGAATCAACTGTTCTATTTTATTTCTCATTAGTACATTTTGAAACATAGTCTATTGTTTATAGAATATGTGAAAATTTTAATGAGAATAGGACTAGGCCCATGAAATCTAATCTCCATACACCAAATATTTAATAAAAAAAGTGAAGTTTTGTTAGTATATTTTCAAAATTTTGGAAAATATTCTTGTAATTAGATCTTATAAACATACTATTAAAAATTATATAGGTCCTTAATTATATAACAATAAAAAAATCCATAATTTAAAATATTATTGGATATTAATTGAGGTCAAAATTTCTTCTGCATGAATGTGTATATAAAATGAAAGAACAGAATTAAACTCTTCCCCATGGATTTATATCTTAATCATTTGGACTCTAAATATTTTCCCATATGTAAGGATCCTATAATAAATAAAACACTGACACATATTTCAAAATAAAACCTTGATGGTTAATAAAAAATTAAATACCTTTTATGTGATAAAAAAATTCACCATGTAAGCTTACAATGGCACATGGGTAACTCTAAAACAGTGTTCAATATAGAAGGAGTCATCCAGAACTATCTCAGTGTGGGTTTTTACCTTAGTAGTGTGGGGTAACCTGATCATGTGGTGTAAAAATATATTTTCAGACCCTTAATATACTTGATCTCTAAATAAAATTACTATAATAATGAAATCTATATTTATAATATTAAATTTTCATTAGGATTCTTGGTCAAATACCTATGTTTTTCATGGTAATAAAAAATCATTAGTGTGTATCCTAATAGATATTCTTGAAATTTATCTGAAGTAAAAAATAGGGAAAATATAAATGTGTTTTAGTAAAGATTATTTTTTATTTTTTTAGTGTATATAAAGTGTAAGATCTAACTTTTGAGTTCCCATTATTATTTTTGGATAGAAACACTCACACACCATTGTTTGAGGCATCATGGAACACATCAAAAGGTGTGTTCTAATCAAGAAGAATGATATAGGTTTTTTGGTCGATATCTCTTTATGTTTTCCCAAATATTCCTTGCATGAATAATCAAACACAAAATTGGTTTCTTTTTTTTACATGGTAGTCAAGGGATATGTAATTATACAAATATCATTAATAAGCCTCCCCTGAAATACACCAAAACTAAAAAATTATATAATGTGTCTAATAGTGTTGGGGTAAGGAAATGTTGAAATAATTTCAACCATGAAGTAATCTAATTCAATCCCATGTTTATAAATTATGTGGCCCAAAACATTTCATTTATCTACCATAAAATTAATCTTTTAAATGTTTAAAACCATGTTTTCTCCAATTCATTTCTGTAAAACCTTTTCTAAATTTTCATGGTTGGTTTAAAAACATATATCATAAATAGTAAATCATCATGGAATACCATAATAAAGCTCTTAATTAGGTATTATATTATACTCACCATACAAATTTTAAAATTACTAGTGGATTAACACAATCAAAATGGAATCTTTTGATAAGGAAAATAATACAAAATAGACATGTCACTTTTGTTTTATCATGGTCCTTTAGAGATATTAGTACCATAAAATACCTATATAATCAATTAATACATAATAAGTGACACTTACCAACTATCTATTTACTTCATAAGATTCAATATCCCATAATCAATGCAAAATCTATAAATACCTTGAATCCTAGTGGTATGTAACTCAAATATCTCATTTTACACAATAGTGAATCATCTCATTTTGGGAAAAATCTAAATGAGACTCATACATTAGGAGTATGATATGGGGTATATTATCCTTATTTTAAATTTCTATTAACCTAATGTTTTAAAACTTCAATGAGGGTTAGATCAATCCTTCCTTCGTGTTATCTCATAGGTCTTTATTTAGTTTCTAATAAAATATAATGTATAAAAGTTATTGGACTATTTCTAGTAATATAATTAAATGAATAGGATAAAGACCTAAATTTTTCTTTCAAAACATCCTATATTGTTTTCTTAATAGGTCTTCATCTTTATTCAAACTATTACTTAAAATTCTCCATTCTATTCATGAAATTCATATTTATTATTAGTGGAGAAAAAATTAGTTCCAAATTAGGTAGGTGTTCTAGAGATATCATCAGTACATTAGTTTTAATTTTCCACCCTACACATGTATGGAAGACGTTCTAGTAATATTTATCATCCAATAATTAAAATATTCCACATCTATTTTTCTTAACAATTCAACACATAATACATAATCTATAATAAGCTCAATTTTTAAAATAGATTCATTAGAAAAATAGCATGATTCTAAGCCATATATTAATTGAATAATCTCTTTATCAATTTTAAACTATTAAATAGAACAATAATAAATTATAGAAAGGTTTATTATTAAAATATATTTTATATCATTAGGATATTTTATAGAATTTTGAAGGTTAATATTTTATGTGTATTCCCCAAAGTCTATTAGAAGCGTTCCTTTAATAACCTTTATTATAGTTTTATCATTTTTAAAAAATGGACTACCTAAAATGATATGGGAATTATATCTACATATTTATTAATCTATGTTTGGGATATAAAATTCAACTAGGGATAATAGTGCTTTCATAGTTTCCAAGACATCCACTAGAACTCCAATTGTGTAAAAAATGGGTTGATGTCATAAAACAATAATAGTTGGATTCAATTATCCTATATATGGGGAATAAAAACCAAGTAACTCATGAAATTTACTGATGCTCCTAAATAAAATACAGAATTTTTAAAATTGGGTTATCATGTAGTGAAAGGGGTAGTTTTTTCATAATAGGATGGGTTTGAGACCTATTTTATTTGAAAAAAAAATCCTCTTTTAAACAGGGTTGAAAGGTAAACCTTACATGACCCAGATTCCCCGATTCCCAAATATCATATGTGATAAGGCTAGAAGGCCCAGTGTCCTAGAGGACCAAATTAAGTAGTTTTCTCATGTCATGTCATTAGAAAAATAACACACCCCAACCCCCATTATATTAGTCATCACCAAATAATTTCATTCCAAAAAATGCATCCCCACCCCCTTACAATGAGATTTTATGTCATTATGGACTGATTAAATGAGGTATGGAACCTATCCATCTACAATGTGGAATGAGAGACAGATGATGGGTGCTAACAAACTCATCTCTCTTTCAAGCCACCCACCCCGTGATGCCTACATGATCCTAAGATTGCATCACTTACCTATTACCCTAGATAATAAAAATAGTTATAAATGATAAATTCTCATGTAAGGGAACCTATCCATCCTTAAATGGGTACAAAAGGTAGGATAATGGGTGTGTACATTTCCATCCCTAAAAATGAGGCCTCCCACCTAGTTGTTTTGGCACTGCCTACATGATTCGTTGAATCAATCATCTGATTCTAGTAATACCATATACAACCAACAAATTTATATCCCAAAGACCCAAGAACAAGATAAACAACCCAATTTAGATATATAATACACATCCCAAATTCCCAGATAACATCATCCAAAAAAATCCAAGAGGCTATGAAACAACAGATCTCACCCGATTCATTCCCCATCTATGTTGCCGACTAACATCCTTCACCAGCACCACCATTGAAGTTATCAAGATACTTTCTAATCATATGGATTATACCAAGTGATTTCATTTCAAAAATTTCCCAAATAATAACAATTAACACCCTTTAATTCCCAACCCCATCCATCACGCAACATCCAATCATCACCATGTTAAGAAATCCATATCAACACCAAAAAAATGACCGCCACTAGACCTAACTCCAGCCACCTAACCTATCACCATCACCACCCAAAGGACACAAAGATAAATTTAACCACAATTTAACCATAAAATCTCCTCATAAATAATTAATATGTATTGATATGAATCTAGCTCTGAAGAGGATGAATCCACATGCACTAGATGTGGCCTAAAAAGTGACACACACCACAATGATAATGGCTCTAGTAAAATGTAGATATTTTGAGATAAAATAAATCATAGAGGGGTTAAATAAAAAGATAATTTAATTAAATGAGGCCAAAAGAGATCCCAATTATTAATAGGATAAGGAATAATCCAATAATAAAAAAAGTGCATCGATTAGAAGTGGGTTCTTCCCCAATAGGTGAAGAAACTATAGGAAGAAGAGAATTGTTCTCAATAGAGACAATTCATTATAAACATACCATTAAATTTCCTTGATGAATATAATTCATATTTCACATTTCCATTATAAATCATGCATAACCTAGGATTTGGTGGATCACCTCAAAAAATGGTATGTTGTTATCCACTCTGTTAAATGTCTCCATAAACTCATGTTGTAATACTTCCTCATTGATCATATTGGTTTGTATAATTCTTGTAGGTAATGAATGGTGGGGAAAATTTCAGACATCTATTTTTGAATTTATATTATCCTTATTCACTAGTTTTATATCCAAATAGACTTCATATTATGTTTCCTATTCAGGGGTATATTCTTCAAATTTATTAGTCTATCCACATATAAATTAGATTTTCTGAGGTAATTCTTCATTGTTTTCCACATAGATTCAAATAATAAATGAAATTTAACTATCATTTACTTCATGGTCAAGAATTTATTGAGATAATAGATTACTTAAACCTTAGTTTTTAATTTCATTTAGGATATATTTTATTGGGTTAATCAATCCTTTTACCTACATCAACTATGAATAATGAGTACTGAAGGTAGTTTAATTGTTGGTTTAAGACTCTGGAAGCTACTTTAAAGCATACTCTATTGATAGGTTTTAAAAATACCTTGTTGATAACTTAAAAAGGGTTGATAATTATTCTTTTAAATGTCTTGGGATAAAATTAATATTAAAAAAATTGGATAGAATGGTTGTATCTATGGATACAAGATTCCATATATATACTAACATGTTGAATATTAATTAAACCCTGTGATATTGGTTTGTTGCAGCTATACCCTTTTTTAAAAAGCTTCAAAATTTTCTCTTACTTGAACATGATGACAACCATCTGTATGATGTTCTAAGGTATGAAAATACTGATATACTTTGAGTGGTGTGTTATGTCATATTTCTGAGACATTGTTCAATATTACCTATCTCACCAGAGAATTTAGGTCATCAATTATAATTTATAGTAAATTATAGTTAGAACATTTAATATCATGCTCACCTCTAGTTGAGGATCTTTTAATGAATTCTAGAGAATTTTTTTAAACCCTCTCTATCAACTCTCATATTAAATTTGGGAAATCATTAATTTGTGCTCTCCTAGAGGAAGCATCCAGTAGGTCTCTATCATTTCAATCATTCACTGGAAAAATAACATAATAGAATTATTGTCTCTAAAAGGATTAAATAGGAAGTATGATGTTAATCATTTGAATCTGTCCCAAAAATCAAAGGTTGTTTCTTCAAATCCAAGACTAATCTCATATACTTCCTTCTTCAAATGAGTTTTCCTGGATGCAAGGATGAATTTATGGGGGATACTTCTAAATATTATCTCTTATGATGAATTCTCCATGTTGTAGATTTTTTAGCCTATTTTTATATAATGATTTAATCAATAATGGAATTAACTTCCACTATATCTGAGATTTGGGGAATCCTCTAGCTCAGAAGTTACTATGAACATATCAGGAATATCTGAAGTGTTGGTTTGTTTAGCCTCTTAAAAAATCAATAAACATAGAAAGTAATTGTATCATTCATGTTTAACACTCTCATTTCTAGTTGATTATTCATTTGAAACTACTGTATATAATTATTATATATGTTTTCATAAATTAATCTAAATTTCCTATTAAATTGAGCTATATTTTCATCCATGATTTCACCTACTAGGGTGGATCTAATGGAATAATTATAAAACTATGGAAATATAGTCAATGTAGTACTGAAAATTTCTTTATCCAAACTCTAATTGGGTTTCATGTTCTTTACAATTCAAAGAATAATTATTTCTATATCTGGATCAAACCCAACATTGTGATTTGAACTAATCCAGGTCATGTATCAAAATAATTTTAAATAAAAAATAACACAATACTAGGTTCCCCTAAAATGAACCTAGTTGATTGGGTGCCTATATTCTGGATCCTATAGAACTTCATATTTGGACCTATATTAATGAAGTGGTAGTGGGAATCACATTTTCAGTTCATAGGTGAATGAATCTACTATTATTTTCTCCTAAATTGAGTTGGTTTAGTAAACTTAAGATAGTAATGGTTTTTTCAAATGAGTATAGAAATGAGGAATTTGAAATCAATTTAAAGATATATCATCCAAATATTATATATCCCCTTTCTTAAATGTTAAATAATTATTATATTTTAACTCTTTAGTTCATTCCCTAAATTTATTTGATCACATTGATCATCCACACCTATACATTCTTGCTTAATTATAGAAATTAAATAATTAATACATTCCATAATCATACCTAGCCTAGGGTTTGGATATCTTTTTTGAAACCCCAATTAACCCACTACATAATATCATTATTATTGGAGAATGTATATTTTACTGGTGTAATGACTCAGATTATCTATGTTTTATTTTTAAATATTATATGGATTTATTTTGAGACTAGGTGTTGAGACACAATGCTATTCTGAGGCCCAGTGCGCCTAGAAAAAATGTTTGAAAAATATTAAAATATTAAATAGAACACTAACAAAATTTTCCTGAAAAAGTTTAATAACATCTAAATGAGTGTCCAGATCAAAAAATTTAGGGCACCATTGTGTTCGGAACAATGACTTTTCCATATGCGCGACCTAATATTGGTCAGCGTGGGTCGATTGTGGAAAGTCGTCATTGGAATTTAAATGAATAAAATGAATCAAGAAAATTTATTTTATTTCATTTGTTGATGAAACAACTGGTGAACATTTAAATAAGACCTCTTTTTAAGAATCCATGGTTCATTTTAAAACCCTATAATTCATTAGAGACACTGGGAGGAAACCTCTGGAGAATCCTCTCAAGCAGGCTACAATAGAACCTTAGATCAAATATCAATGAACACTGATCTTGATAGATTATTCCAATAAAAATTATATGGTGAACGATATTCATCAGTAAGAGATTTAAATCTAGGTAGGATGTGTTATTTCAATTTTCATTTCCTATTCTTGATTCTTACGATGAACACAAACTAATCAACAAGCAGACTAGACCACAGATAAATCGCTTATACAGGATAAGATTATTCTTCATGGTTGACAGGTGATAATTCTTGTGAGTATTGGTTTTTATTAGTTTAACATTCTTATGGGAATGGATCGAGGCTGGAACAAACAACGTATGAGATTCATTCCTTGGGATTATTCTTTGTGCGTTTTTATCCCCTGATTTCTTGCCTTCTTTATCTGTGTTCTTCGTTATTCACCCAACATTTAACAATCAACCATTACATCTTTGATTCATGGTGAAATGATCTAAAACTAGATATATGACATCTAGATGACCCAACTGAGGTGTGACTGTGATGGAGTTGGATGGATTGACTCGATTTATGAGCACCCATTCTTCGGGATTGTTGTGTTGGGATGCATGAAATCATATTTATGAGATGATTGAAGGCCCTAAACCCATATATTTGGTGTTAGGATGGTCAAATGACCCTAGATATAGATATTATAGGAAAATAGATCACAAAAACATGACCCATAGAATCGGTTGAGGCGTATAGAGGAAGAACGCAGATTTCTGGAAAACTCGATTCACACGACATGTACCCCCAGTTACACAGAATAAGTTCATCAATGGATAAATCGAAATTTACATGGGAAGTAAACCACCATGTGTGGATTACATGGGTTTCCTACATGGCGTGTAATCCCCAACATGACTTTTCCTAGAATGAGTACATGGGCTACCCCATGAACAAGTACACAAGAAGGTGTACAGAGGTTAATACCCACAAGACCAGAGTACATTGACAGACCCTAGATGGCAGGACATGGCATGTTACCCATACTACACATTGTGTACCCATCTTATACATGAAATGATTTGTAATGGAATTGGATGCTATAGATGGGAAATACCCTGGTTCAAGGGACACAACATGTGACCCTAATATATGTTGTGTACCCCCTTCTACCTGGATTGAACCACCTGTCATTCATGTCTTAGATAAGTTTCGTTAGGGTTAATTCTCTTTATCATTTACCTATAGGTAGATATGAATCATTTCCTACTGACAGGACTATAATTTCTTTAGTAGGACATCCTTTATATAGTTGTTGGAATCCCATGAGAGGCCCAGAGCAGGATCCTCTATTCATTCTTCATGCCCTAGGTCCTTTTCTTAGTATTTATGTGACCAACACTACATGGGCTCCAATCCTCTACTTAGTAGGTTAATCCAAATGGAGTTGTTGGTATCACCCCATGGACCTAACTATGATCCTCATCTATTGTGTCATATCTCTCATTATATCTATCAGCATATCTCTCTCATGGAAATACCTAAATATTAGTACCACTTGGATGGATGTCATCAATGGTATCAGACTCAGGAGTTTATTATCCTGGATGAGTGATTTTTGGAATCTTCAAGCTGAATTCGTAGGGTTGGTTTTCAGTAGTTATGAATTACCTCTAGACTATGTGTCTTTGTTGGGTATATTTGGATATTATTTTATATGTTCTATAGACATCTACTTGTGTAGAGATTATTTTAAATTCCTTTGTTATTTTTCATTGTGGTTTCAAGGAGTCCTACTAAGAATTGTTATACTCACCCCTACATGGGATTTCCCCACATGTTTCGGGTCTTGTGGAGATGGTCGGCCCTTTGACAGAGTCCTGGGTGGACTAGGACCAAATGGTGCTTTGTGAGACTATACAGACTAAGGTACGTCTTATTTTCTTTTAGGATTCCTCCATGAAGCATACTGGCTAGTATTGAAAATCTCGATCATAAGGATGACCCCCTCAGTGAAGAGACTTTGATACAGGGACCAGTTTCCCAGATGTTACCTCTAGGTGGTGCACCATCTATACTGACACCTATAAAGAAGCATGTAGTACCCAAAGTACTACAACATGAGGAGTATAGGCTCAATGTGATTCATGAGATTCAGTGACAAAGACCCCTCTAGTTCTGAGGTGATCCTAACCCACAAGAAAATGAGGACTGAATTGAGACAGTGACCTGAGTTTTCAATCTAGTTAGGATGCCAGTAGATTAGAAGGTGGTCCTGGTGGAGAGACTTTTAAACAACTTAGCAGGATGATGGTAGATTTTGGCCATCCGAACTCACAAAGAGGAAATTCTTTCATGGTTAGAGTTAGAGAACCTCTTTATATATGATTTATCACCAGTTACATGAGAGCTATGTTTTTTCAAGAGCTTCTACAGCTCTAGAGGGGAAACATGATAGTGACTAATTATTCATCGAGGTTCACCAACCTTTCTAAGTACTCGATAGATATAGTTAGAGATCGGTACTTCAGGTATTAGACCATTAATTGAGGTCTGTGTTGATACACCCGAGCCAATTTTATCCCTCTATTCATTCTGACAAATGTTGGCATGCTTGAGAGGGAATTGGTGGTTGAAAGCTTCTTGGACGAGCACATACAGCCAGTGACAATCAGTATAGGGAAATCAAGAGTAGAGACCTCATAAGTAGGGAGATGATGTCTATCTCATGTAATTGGACATGGCATATGTTTCAAGAGGAGTTCCCAAGACATAATATTTACAATTCAAGGCTCACAGGGTGGGTCCAATCAGCCTAGAGAGAGGTGGTGTTATTCATGTGATAGTAGGGGATATCTTACGTGAGATTTTCCTCCCCATCGTACTTCTAATAGGGGGACTATTGATGGACCACTGAATCATATAAAATTTTAGGAGTAGGTATATCCATATTGTGGAGAATGTTGTATAGGAGTTGGGAGAGAAGTAGGAGGTGGTTGACGTTTCAACATGCTACCACCACTACCCTGAGGTGGTCCACCCAGGCTTAGGGAGTTGGAGGAAAGGGGCGAGAGCAAATACAAGAAGTTGATGTTTAAAACCTAGGGGATTTGGTAATGATTTGAGGTATGATATGTGTCTTTCCAAATATATATTTCATACTGATAGACACATGTTCTATTCATTCCTTTCTCTCCACATATATTTTTTGAGACCTATAAATTTTGGTTGAATCATTAAGTCGATCCTTACGCTTGAAGACAAGTATGATAGGTGACTTAGTGATCACAAACTTGTGACGACAGTGTGAGCTTACCCTTGGAGGTGAGAGTTTCAGTTGGAACCTCTTGGTTGCAGCATTGAGGCCTTACAATGTCATTTATAGTATGGATTGGTTATCTACATTCTGTGACCATATTGACTATTTTAGGAGAAGGGTATAGTGTGTCTATAGTGATGGAATGAGGTTTTCCTTTTTTAGTGAGAAGTAAACCCAAGAAGCACGGGATGGACTCAAGAACAGGTGGGTGAATCTAATTAATCATCAGTTGGATAGCCTTACCCATGGTGAAGAAGATGTTATAAGCTTCTAGATTCTATAAGTGGTAGAAGAGTATGAGGATGTCAGAGTATGAGGACGTCATTCATGAAGATGTTCTAGGATTACCTCGCCACCAAAATATAGACATATACATTGATTTACACCTTTGGAAGACACTAATATCTACACCATCATATCAGATGGCTCTCATAGATATTCGCAAGATGAGGGTGCAGTTTCATGACTTGTAGAGGAAGGTCTTCGTGAGACCCACTGTTTTACCCTGGGCAAAACTAGTTTTGTTTTCCAAAAATGCAGATGGAGGATTGAGTTTGTTTATGGACTACCATCACTTGAATTACGTGACTGTTAAGAATGATTATCCACTACCAAGGATTTATTACCCCTTTTATTAGTTGAAAGCGGCATGATGGTTGTCAAAGGTTGAACTCTGATCAGACTATCACCAATTGCGAGTATGGGATGAGGGTATAATTAAGAGGACATTAAGATGTTGTTACAGTCATTATGAGTACTTAGTGATTCCAATTGGCATCAAAAACGCCCCAGTAGTGTTCATGGGACTCAATAACTAGATCTTTTAGCCTTAATTATATCGGTTCATGGTATTCTTCATCAACGACATCCTTGTATACTCAACATCTGAGGAGGAGCATGCGAGACACTTAAATATGGTTCTTGATGTACTCTGAGAACACAGAATTTATGGGAAACTCTTGAAGTGTTAGTTAAATATTTATGAAGTACACTTTTTGGGACACGTTATCTTAGAAAATTGAGTGGCTATGGACCAATAAAATTTTGAGGCAGTGTTAACATGGGAGCCACCTAAGAACGTGATGCAGGTGCGGAGCTTCCTCGGGCTAGTAGGCTATTATCCAAGATTCATACATGATTTCTGTAGGATATGAGAACCTATGATAGATTTAACTTGAAAGTGTAATCCTTTCATGTGGACAGATACATTCCAGTAGGCTTTTCAATATCTAAGGCATTGTTTGAAAAACACTTCGATCTTGAGATTGTAGAGGTGGGTGTCAAGTATGCAGTGTTCTACAATGCATCAGGAACCGGGATTGGGTTTCTCTTAATGTAGAGGTGAGTGGGGATTGCCTATGGTTCATGAAATTTTAGACCACATTAGCCAAACTATGTGACCCATGATCTTGAGTTAGCAGTGGTAGTCTTCAGTTTGAAGATGTGGCACACTACCTGATGGGTGAGTGGTTTATCGTCTACTCCAATCACAAGAGTCTCTAGTATATCTTACCTTAGAATGATCTGAAGTTAAGATAGAGTTTATGGATATATTTCCTCAAGGATTATGACTTTTATATTGTCTATAATCCTAGGAAGGGTACCAAGGTGGAAGATGATATCAGTAAAAGATCTTGTTCTTAGTTGTTGAATGAGTCGTTAGATCAGTTGGCCTCATTGCAGTTATCCTTTGTGGATGGAGATGGAGAAGCTTACCTCTAGTTGATGGTTTTTACCAAACTAATTTTATAATGATTTATGGAGTCAGAACTTGGGGTTACCAATTGAGAGACCATACATGCTTAGATGTACATAGGGCATGATCCTTATGGATATTTAAAAGGTAGGGAACATGTCTTTCTTTTCATAGGATGCACTGTATTATTTGTGTCATTTCAAGAGGAGGTTCTGATGGAGTTTCATACACCCCCTTTGGTGGTACAAATAGATGTGGTGATAATGTACCAGGACCTCTGGCATTTTTTTGGATATGGATAAATAAAGGAGTTATATAGTTTGTTTCTCGATTCCAAACTTGTCAGCAAGTGAAGGTTGAGCACCAGGTTCTATTGGGTTTGGCACAACCCCCTGAGGTGCTAGAATGGATGTGGGATGGGGTATCGATGGACTTTGTGATGGTTTTACCATGTACTTCTAGGTTACAAGATTCCATTTGGGTGATCATTAACCAACTCACCAATTTGACCCACTATCTAGCTATCATATTGCAGAGTTTAGTAGAGAAATTGGGATGCCTCTTGGTTCAGAAGATATTTTGACTCGATAGGGTTCCATTGATGATTGTTTTAGATCATGATTCTCGTGTAAAATTACAATTTTATAAGGGATTCTAGGAGGTTTTTGGGACCCATTTATGCTTGATCACATCATTTCTCCCACAAACAGATGGCCAGATGGAGCTGACCATTCAATTTCTAGAGGACATGTTGTGGTCTTGCCTGTTAGACTTTGTCCATAGTTAGGTGGATCACCTACCACTGGTGGAGTTTTCATACAATAAAAAATGCCACGATACCATTGGTATGGCACCATTCAAGTATTTTTATACGAAACACTACAGGTCACCACTTTGTTAGACTAACCTAGGAGAGTGTGCACTCATGGGCCTAGAGTTTCTTTGAGCTACTACCGAGAAAGTGAATGTCATCGAGTAGTGGATGAGGACTGAAAAATACATTAGAAGTATTATTCTGTGAGGTAATAGAGGGATTTGGTGTTCTAAGAAAGAGAGAATGTGTTCCTATAGGTTTCACCTCAATGTGGATTGCAGAGATTTGGTTAGGGCGACAAGTTATCTTTGAGGTTTATCAGTACTTTTCAAATACTATGTAGAGTTGGTGAGGTGGAATACCATTTGTATCTTCCCCTAAAGTTAATTCAGCTACATAATGCCTTCCATGTGTTTCAACATAGGAGGTATGTGTATGACCCATTGCATTTCATCAACTGGGGTGAGATGGACATTGAGGATGGAGGGACTTTTGCTGAGTACCCAGTGGAGATCAAGGATCGATAAGAGAGAATCCTTCATGGGTGATCGCTTCCTTTAGTGCATCTACAATGGTAGTACAAGAATCGAAAAGATAGTACTTGGGAGTGGGAGGCTCAGATTCATTCTCAGTACCCACAACTTTTTGAGTAGCCTTTTATTTTTGTTTTTTGAGGATATAAATGCCCAAGGTGGAAAGAATTTAATGCCTTAGATTTTCAATGTTTTATTTTTAAATATTGTATGGATTAATTTTGAGACTAAGAACTTAGATGGAATGTGATTCCAAGTATCAATGTTCCTAAAAAAATGTTTGAAAAATATTGAAAAATTAAATAGCACGTGTGCGTAGTTTTCTTGAAAAGGTAGAATAACTTCTAAATGGATACTTGAATTAGAAATATGAGGGCATCATTTCATTAAAAATAATGGATTTACCCTAGGAACGAACTAACATTGGTCGGTGTGGGTCGATTATGGAAGGTTTTCATGGGAGCTTAAATGAATAAAATAAATTAAAAATATTTATATTATTTCAATTTTTGATGCAAAGACTCATGAAACCTAAAATAAACCTTTTTTTGAATTCAGGGTTAGTCTCATAACCATGTAATTCTCTAGAGATGCTGGGAGAAATCCCTAGATAATCCTCTTAGGAAGGAGATAAAGGAACCCTGGATCAAAGATCGATGAGAACCACTCTTGACATATTTCTGTAATGACAACAACGAGGTGACTAATATTCATCAGCGATCAATCTGAATCCATGTTGGATGTGTTATTTCGATTTTCTCTTCCTGTTCTTGATTCCTATGATAGAAATGTACTAATCCATGAACATATTTGTCTACAGATCAATCATCTATGTAGGTTAGGATTATTCAGTGGGGTTGACAGGTGATATTTCTTATGGGTATTGGTTTTGATTCCTTTATCATTCTAACGGGAGTTGATCGAGGTTGGAACAAAGAAAGACTAAGGTTTGTTCCTCAATATTGTTCCTTGTGCATTATTATGCCCCAATTTCTTGTGTTCTTTGTGAGTGTTCTTTGTTCTTCCACCAACTTTGAACAATTGACCATTTCACCATCAATTCTTGGCACAACGATCCAAAACTAGAGATCTGGCATTGGGAAAAATCGACGGAGGTGAGACAACAATGATGGAAGATATATTGAAGTGATTCAAGAGAACCTTTTCTTTGGGTGAGTTGCATCGGGATGGATAAAATCAGGTTTACAAGATGATTGAAGGATGAAAACCCATAGATTTGGTGTTTGGGTGGTGAAACGGCCTTGGAAATAACGTTTTAAGGTGAACAGAACACCTTAACGCGATCTAGAGAATCAATGTGGGGTGCAGAAGAAGAACACGGATTTCTAGAAAACCTGATACACACAGCGTGTGGCCCCATCTATATGAAAGGTGTTTATAAGTTGACTAATTTGTGTGTACATGTGAAGTACAAATACATGGAGTGGAGTACACAGGTTGTCTACACAGCGTGTACTCCCCAACATGGTGTGGTCTGGACTGTATACACAGGCTACCCCGTGTACTGGTATATGATAAGAATACATAGGGTGACGTCGTGTAATGGAACATGACCAGAGTACACGAGAAGACCTTGGATGGAAGGAAATCAAATATAAACCTTAATAAATTCCATGTACCCATCTTCTATATAAAACAATTAGGAATAACATGGGTAATTGTACATGGGTAGTACCCAGGGTCAAGGGACATGGCGTGCGACCTAACTACACGTCATGTACCCCTTCCTACAAGGCTTGAGCCACTTTTCATCTATATATTGGATATGTTTTTTAGGGTTCATTCCATTTATCATTTCCCTAATAGTATGTAAGAATTATTTACTACTAATAGAACTATGATCCCTTCAATAGGACTTTGTGGGTATAATTGTTGGAATCCATCGAGAGGCGCAGAGTAGGATCCTCTATTCATTCTTCATGCCCTATGTGAACTTTTTGTTATCAATGTGACCAACACTATGTGGGAATCGATCCTCTACTAAGTGGGTTAATCTACATGGATTATTCGGTATCACCCCATGACCCTGTATATGATCCTCATTGGATGTATCATATCTCTATTCTGATCTATTAGCATATATCTCTCATGGTGAGACCCGCTGAGTAGTACCTCTCAGACAGACGTCATTAGTGCTGTCAGACTTAGGATTGTGTTCACTCGAATTAGTGCTTCATAGAATCATTGAGATGAATTCTAAGGGCTGGTGTTCAATAATGGTTACTTTGATATAAACTATGTGTATTGGTTGATTATATCTAAATATTATTATTATATGTGATGTATACATATAACATTGTTGAGATGAATCTACTTTCTTTAGTTATATTTATTTATGATTTCCTGGTGTCTTATTGAGTATTTTTACACTCACCCTTTTATGATCCTTGACCACATGTGTCGTGTCTTATGCAGACGATTGATCCTTTTATGGATTCCTTAGTGACCCAGACTAGATGGTGATTTGGGAGACTGGAAAAATTGAGGTGTGTTCCTATGGATTTTATACAACAGTCCAAGTACCCTTTTTTTGTAGGTTGGACTTGTGGTTGAAGACTCTTTTGTTGGGTTTGTATTCTGGCCCTATTTACATTAATTACTTTCTGTCATACTCTGGTTGTGGGATATAGTGGTGTGCCTGAATTTATTACTTGGTGTGTGTTTACATTTCCTCATTTTGTGGTCTTGGAGATGTGTACATGTGTACAGGTACTTCGAAAATTCCTCTCATGTTAGTGATATTCCTACTCAGTTCTAGTCACTAACCACTGTCCTATTAAAGGTGGACTTGGGGAGTCACAACACAATCCCCACTAAGATGGTTCATGACAACTGGCATTTGGAAAATAGAATTACAGAAAAATATTTTAAATTCATAGAATAAAAAAAAAATTCGATTCTATAATAATAATAAAAACTCAGTAATTGAATGGAATATAATTAAAAGATAAAATATAATTTTATTAAATGGGGAAGGGGTCTCCTTGGCTCAGTAACTAATATACCATTGTTCCATCACTGATGATTTATAAAAAAGGAAAAAATAGTAAATCTCAACTCAAACTAATAGTAGAGGTAGATTACCACTTTCTAAACATAAAATCATTAGTATATAGAAGTTTAATAGGTTTCCTCACTTAGTTTAGGATTTTTCTTTCTCACATGAGCTATATGAGCTTCACCATACTCCACCAACAATTCTTATACAATTGAAGTATTACTAAAGATAAGTTCCCAAAACCTTCTTCTTCAACATAAACCATGTTAAAATCTATATTACCTTGATGGATCCAACTAGTTCCATCTAGAATATTCCTCTAATATCAAATTTTTCCTATGATATCTGACTACATTATGATCTTGATGACCTCCACATGGAAGATCATGAGTGTTCATAATCGATTTAGGTAGACTGATGGAATGAAATGTGATTTTATTTTGATCTATAATTTTTTGGGGATTTTAATTTACCTTCACATAGTCACCCTTTAATTTCTCATGGAACAATACCTCCACATTTACATAGCCTTGTGAGTGTAATGTGTGAATAAAAAGATACCATTACTCTATTTAAGTCACCAAGATATAGAAATTGTGAAATTTGATTGGGGTTAAAGGACACATAAAAATTAGAAATGATACCTCTGCATAGTTTACAAAAACTTACCTAGGAACACATCACATATATGTTAAGCCTATACCACAACTATGCTTGTAGAACTATTCTACATTTTATTTTCCATGAAACCACTACACATGGAATTTGACACCTATATCATGGATGAATGAAACATCCAATGAACACATCCCACATACACTAAGGAAAATCAGGCCTATGATGGAATTAGACTAACATTTTTTCATCCTAAAAAAATACAGGTCAAATTAGAGTTTAAATGTTTTTTTCCAATTATAAATCAAAATAAATGAAAATAATAATATTTAAAATAAAATACATATAATAATTTTTATTCAAAAAATATAAATCATTTTATAGATTATAAATTAAATAATCGAAATTAATAAACATTTAATAACCTAGATTAATTCCATTTCAAAAATAATTTATAGATTTAAAAATTATAAACAATATGAACAAATTATCTAGATTATAAAAAAATTATGGGATCAATTTCCATTGAAAAATATTTAAAAATTATAAAACCATTGTATTTTATATATTTGGAAAGATAATGCAGCAAACTAAGGTAATTTTAAAGGAATATAATTAAATAATGATGAATGTTTCAGGAGTAAGGGAAATATTACACTATAACAATAATTGAGGTTGATAAATAATATTATAACACTCTATGATTAAAAATTATCTATTTTATTTACTTTAAAAAAGAATGTTTTTTATAGTTTTAATCACAAAAAACACCAAAATAAAAGGAAACCATGATATTATTTTTAATATTACTTTTCTAACATATTCTTTGTGTAATACAATACAAATAGAAGTAACTATTTTAAAAATTAAAAAATGAAAATATATAAATGAAATCATGTAGAGGAATTCTTACATATGAAGCTCATTTGTATAATCTTGGAAGGGAGGTAAATTTATAAGGGTTTTACCTAAACTAATCCCAAGTAGAACTCTAAAAATTATATATTATAAAAATCTAATCTTAAATAATTTCAAGCTCATATAAACGCCACATGATCTATTCTAGAGGAATCACAATGCTCGACTCCCACTAAATCATACCTTATGCATATTTATTACAACAATATCTTTAATGGTTATGTAAATTGAAATTTGGATGATATAATCATGTAATTATTAACGTAATAATTTGTTTGTTAAATTCATTTTTATATATTTTAAATTTTTACTTTTAATAAAAATGATGTTTATTTACTAATGTGTTGATAAAAATAACAAGATAATATTAATCTTAAAATTGATTATTAATAACACCATTTTTTATGTAATTTATTTAAATAAAAAAATATATAATAGAAATGATATGTATTTTATATAAATAGGTTGATATAACCAATCTAATTAGCAATTGATAGGAAATAAGGATAAGAACCTTTATAACATTAAAAATTTATTTTCCTATAAAAGTTTTTTAATTATATTTTAGTTTAATATTCAAATTAAAAATAAATTAGTATTTTAATTTTAACAAATTGTATAAATTTTGTGATTTAGAATAAAAATATAATATTTTTATATTTTCTGAATATTTTGTTTGAAAATATTAATTTTTGGGGGAATATTAAAAAATACTCTTTTTAAAAATACCATAATTTTTATGATATTATCAACAAATAAGTATTAATTGGAAATTTATGATACATTTTTCTAGATAAAACAATTATTTTATAAGATAAGATATTTATTCAAAAATATTTTTTCATTAACATACCCATGATCAATATTTTAGAACATATGTTACATATTCTTTAAAACAATTTTTAATATAATATAAATTTTTTAATTTAAATTGTATTTCCATAACTTTTAGAAAGATAATATAATAAAAAATTTCCCTAATTTCGAATTATAAGTTCCATTTTATATCATATGTACTATTTTATTTTTATACATAAAAATTAATTACCTAGATAAAAACTGGTTATTAGAGTAAAAACTGAAAAAGTGTAAAAAAGGTTAACTAAATGTGTAAAATTACTAACATGATAAAACACATGATTATAATTTATCGATTTTGGTTTTATTAAACTAAAAATTATCTCAAATTTATTATTTTTTCTTTTAAATTCTTTCTATCATGAAATAATGTTCTTTCTTTATATTAAGATGAATTATTAATAAAAATACTATCTCACCACTTATAAAAGGGCCCTGTAAGAACCCATTCATGACCACTAAAATTTTTTGGTTTATTACTTGAAATATACCATATATCCTTACTTTATAATACTATTTCACTTCATTAATATTCTAGGCATAATATTTTTACCTTAATCCTCCCTTTCTAATGAATCCACCAAAGGAAGCTCAATGTTTTCAACGTAAGTATTAATATTTCCATAATTTTTTTTCTTTTATATATTTCCAATTCATTTATCTTTTTCACAACATCCAATTATTGATATAGTATTTATATTATAATAAATGTTTTAATATTTTGGTAATATTCACTAGTCACCATTTCTGTCTTCCATTAAGAAGTGTGAAAATGTAATTCGTGTGTTTATGTGTACTACTGCCTCCATGAAGTAATATATCCCATTTTTTCACCTATTTTATTTAATATTTATTAAAATATCATAAAATATTGTTAGAAAAAGTAAAAAAATCAAACATTATCCTTATGATTTATTAATGATGATATTTTTCTAAATGAGACCACTTTCATCACCATACTTATCCATTAATTATGTTATGTTTATGTTTGGGTCGGTCTAACCACGTACATGAATAATGAAATAAAGTAATATTATTTAGACTAAGAGAAACTAATTATTGATAATATATATGATATAAATTAGTAAATAATTATTTTAATTTTTTTCTATATTTTTAAAAATTAATATTTAACTCCTCAATTATGATACCAATGTATGTTCTTTAGAAATAGCTGAAAAATGCTCATCATTAATTTTAGTTATATATATCACTACCAAGACTCCAAAATAATGAAATTATATCAATTTTAAAAAAATATAAATTATCAATTTCAAAATATTTTATGATCTAGTAATTATTAACATTTGGATACAAATGAAGAATAATACCATTATTATGAAACAACTTCAAAATGATCAAGATTACTCACACCCAATATAAAATTATATAATATCTAATATATATATATATATATAATTACTATAATTTATGAATTTAAAATGTTATAGATAATAATAAGGTTACAAAATATCTGATTAAGACTATTATTTCATTATGAAAAGTATTCATGCACATTAGTGGAACTCAGAAATTATGGTAAGAGTTTCTTTATCTAAAATTACTTATCTATGAAACATGTTTGATATTTCACACTATGTTTATTTATATAGTTTATTTAATTACCTATTGGATTTTATTATTTCTATTAAATATTATTTAAGGGTAACTTTATGTCTATTAATAATTCATACCTTTATATACTTTTTATTCAACTGTTAACAAAATTGGTAAGGGGTTCTTTGGCTCTAGTTCATTTTCTTGAGAATTGCTTCATATTGGTCACTATGATTTAAAAAATACAGTGTGATTATATACTAATGAATATATTTTACCATATTTATTGAATTGTAGGTTTTTAATATCCCTATTAATTCCTTTCTCTAAATGTACTTTGATTAAAACGATACCAAGGTTGTAAGGGGTTCTTTGTCTCAATTTACAAGGCTACAAGACATGTTTTATGTTCTTCACCATAATTTTTTTTATATGGTTTATTAACTAAATTATTTCTTTAATGTATAATTAATATAATTCATTTAATTATATTAGAATGTTTATTTCATGATAACCCTCTTATATTCTTTTTATTGTTACATTATCATCACTGTAAGGGTTTTTTCATCATTCTAAAGTTAAAATCGATGTTTTTTTTAAAGATAATCCATATGAATAATTTGAATGCTATTTATTTATAATTAGCTCTATAATTTTATTCCTTAATGGTTATTTTTTGTGTTATAGAAATGAAATTTTATATAAATAAATAATTCATCACTTCCTTTGTATTTCCTAATTAATGAATTATTATAAACATAATTTTTCCTTACATGAATTTCTTCTAGGAATAGTCTATATTCCATTCCTTTGATTAAATGGTTTTCAATTAGATGATATACATAGATTTTTTATCGAAATTCTTGACACATATATAAACCCCTTACACTATAATGTGTTATTTTTAAGGAAGATTACATTGAAATCTATTCCATTTATTGGTTGTGGACATATTGAAAATATGTATATGTGTTATTACAATATGGATGTTTGTTTATTACTAGGTAATGTTGATTATATACTATATAACATATCCATTACTCCATATGATGAATTAATTAGACTAAATTAGTTATGGGTGGGGAACTTAATATTTATCAATGTATCGATAAGTCTCATGATATAAACTGGATCACATGTTTCAATGTATGCCTTCCTAGAACAAATATTTCCTTGACCCAATTCCTTGATGGTATGATCATGATGTCTCAGTTTATGGAATATATTTAGTTTTCAAACTTTAATAATCACATTCATATGGATATAAATATTGTTATCATTATGGTCTATTTATTTTCATTATTATCCATGAATATATTATGGTTTTAGTTTAATTATATTATGAAAGTAATTATATTATATATTCTTTAAATATTATTAGGCTTTTTATATTATCAAAAATAATATTTATTTATTATAAAGTATGTTTACCTTTTTTTAGAATTTTATCTCACTCATATTATGTTTCCATTTCCCTAGGTTATGATGAAATTTATATTAGAATATATGTCTATAAGTATATCATGTGTGGATAATTTATGGGACATATTGTACCACTATAATAGATTAATTAGTTTCTTATATAGTGGAATATTTTAAATTTTTTAAGAGATACATGAGGTTTAGTGGTTTATAATTTTTACAAATTATCTAAAACACTTAATCAAAAATGTCATGATAATTTATTGTAATTCAATATTCATATTAATTCATCTAATTATGGGATGTTGGTGTCTAGGGCGCTATAGTTTGTATCAAATCTAGAGTTTAAAGTATGTGTTTATAGCACTATATTCAATAGTATAGGTTCATGATATCACATTAGATATCGGAATTGGTTTTATATAACATTATTAGTTATGATGTTATCAATTGAAAATAATTTTAGAGATATAAATGTTATAAAGGATGATAAGTTATGGATGAGTGTAATTTCAATGGTATAGTTTAACCTTTATTTTAGATAAGTTAGAATAGAATATTTTCTGTTTTTTGTAAATTATGATGCTGGAAATATTTAAATAATTCTATTTATGAGTCAATGTATAGGATGAAATTATAAATTTTAGTAAAGTTTTGGATAAGTGGTTTTACTAGAAATTTAACCCTTATCTGGGTGTTGGAAAGTGGATGTGGTTGTTGCATATATGCACCTCGGGGTAATAATCCAGAAAAGTTATATTTGGATATCAACCAAGCCTTATCTTTAGTACATGATAAGTGGGACTATGACTACACACCTTTCTAGACACTCTAGGAAAATATTATTTGGTTGATCATATGCACTTTACAAACAGTGGGGAGGCATTTGAATATATATATATATTAGATAACCAAATATAAAAATTACCATGGATATAATAGATTTAAAAATATATATTAATATATTAACAAAAATATGAATTTATGTTATCTTTCTTGGATAGAGGCCATATTTCATTTTGAGATAAAATGTTTCATTAGTTTTCTGGTTTGGTATACTTTCAGAATGTTAGTGGTAATTCATGAAATTTATATTGCAGATTAGGTTAAGATGTATAAGAGAACCCATAATAGTGTAAACTAGGATTAATTGATAATTATTTTCGTTAAACAGAGAGAGAGATATAGGTTTCTTAAAGGCTGACATAAGTTCAAGAGGAATAACTACATTCTTACATAATAGTGTTTTAAAGTGAAACATCTTATGTTAAAATTATACCATGGTTATTTATGATAATTATTGTATAATATTCATGAATCATGTTAACTACTTTGGTTTTATTAATGGATGGATCAAGTATTACCCATGTTATCATCATATATAATACAAATTTATGTTATGGTCCTTATGAGAAACCTAACTTGATAAGAGCTAGAGTTAAAAATCATGTGATTATTCCAAACCATTAATCATGAATTATGATCAAAATATGAACATACATGAATAAAAAAATCACCAAAGAATATAAGGATGGAGTCTCATGGATTTTTTAGTAAAAATTTTAGGAAAGAAAGAAGATTCAATTTACTATATGTAATGAATGTTGGATGAAACACACATGAGAATGTCTCAATGAAACAAGGAGATGTTTCATGTGTTGAAAAGGGGGGAATAAATCAATAAATTTCTAAGGAAAAATGAACCAATTAGTTAACATGGTTAAGTGAAAAGATATGTTTCCAAGTAGAACCTATAATATTAATTTAGTCACCTTTTTCCCTTGGTTATTATTGTGGGTTTCCTTTTTCCCATTTTTTAAAAGAGGTTATTATATTTTTTACTCAATAATGGGGGATTGACCAACAACCCATTCAAATAATTATCTAAAATTATTCATATATTTTAGATACATTAAAAAATAAATATTATGTTAAGATTATAATTGCAGGGATGTGATTTATTTTATGAGGGAGAATTTAACACGCTCTGGATAAAATTATTTATTTTAATTATTTTAAAACCTAATATTTTTTACATTTTTCTTCACATGAAATTAAAAAATAAAAGGAAATGGTGATATAATTTTTCTAATATTATTGTTTTAAAATAGACATTAATTAATACACTATAAATATAAGAAACTATATTACAAAATCAATAGTGAATGTAGATGAAATAATGTCAGGTAGTGTGAGTCTTCCTTAGGAATCTAATTTTCATGGGATTTTAAAGGAGGTATATTCACTAGTGTTTTCAATATAACTAGCCCAATTATAACTCCAACAATTAATATTTGACAAAAATAAAATGTTAGTGACGTTCAATCTTGTGTAAGTTTCAACAAGATCCATGCAAGCAGAATCAGCACCATTGAGCACCACCAAAGCATACCTTATGCTTAGATAACACATATAGATTATGAGGAGTTATATAACTAGAAATTATAATGATATAAAAATATTATTATGAAGGTCATAAGTTATTTTTATATGTATTGTATGCATTCCACATTTTGTTAGTTTTAATGGAAAAGAATGATTATTTTATAATGTATTAATAAAATTAGCAAGATCAGTTTACTATTAAACATTTTCAATAATATTATCATTTAGAAACATTATTTTAAGAGAAAAATATATAATAGATAAGATATATTATTTATATGAGTAATTTATTAACAATAATCTAATTTTTAGTTGATAGGAAATAAGAAAGAGAACAGTTGAACTTTTTAACAGTTGTTTTTCTATGAAAATAAGTATCATTATATTTATATTTAGATGTTAAATTATCAATTTTAAAATTTATAATTTTTCAAAATTAGATTCATTTTTTGTATTTATAATTCAACGTTAGATTAGGATAAAATTTAGGGATTGTTCTAAAATGATTTTTTGAGAGAAGTGGGGAGAGATTTACAAAAAGTAAAATCCTCTTTGATTGAATAAAAGACAATTTTAAAAAGTCTAAAGTAAGTAATTTTACAATAATATATTTTCAATAAATAAAAAATCTCATCAGTTACATTGTTGAGCCATATCAAATCAGTAGCAGTTACCCCTTTAATTATAATCCTATTAGCCAGATAATTTTCTTCATGATATGCATGTGTGATGATATAATTCATTTTCAAAAGAGTATCCATTTATTTGATCCATATAATAGTTAAATTTCTTGTGAGATGGATAATACCATTTATAATATATTTAACACTAGTGGTGGAGTCGGATTCTGATCATAAATTTCACCAACCACATTGCCTTGTTATTTCAACCACATTGATTATGCTGCTAATTTTAGCATTAAGAGATGTATTTCTTATACTAGGAATATAGAGGCATCCAATGATGTAACCATTATGATTTATAAAGGTTAGTTGATATTCATAAGGTCTTGGGTTTCTTCTTGATGATCCATATGCATTAAATTTAATCCAACCTAAAAATGGGGGAATCTTTATAACTTCAAGGCTTCCGTAAATAATATTATAATTACCTATAATTAAAAAACTCTCAATAATCATAAAATATTTAATAGAGTTTTTAAAATATCAATTTTTATGTGAATTCATGCTTTTCATATCAACCATAATTTGAATAAGTGATGAATGCAGACAAAAGGGGGAATTATCTAGAATCACTTTATTCTGAATAAGTTATATCAAATTAATTACTTTTATACTAACCAAAAGGAATATACTAATAATCTATTGAGAAATAGGTAGCTTCAAATAATTTATTAAATGGTCTTGTATGGTGGTTGTCAAAGGGATCTGACCTTTAAGAAAATAAGACAACACATGACACAAAGTTGTTACTGTGAAAAATAATAGAAAGAGATGGTTGATATCATCCCTATTATATTTTAATAGGAAAAATTTTGAGAGTTTAAAAATTCATAAAAATTTAATATATTCATCAGTATGGGTCTTAGACTGCATTAACATCCACATGAGGATGAATGTAGATGGGTGAATCCATCTTCTACTCAATCATCCAACACAGGTGTTTGCATGACTCTCTATAGCTTATCAGTAGAATATTATGGAGTATATTATACCAATAGAGGTAGGTTACCATATTAGTATGTTATCTCCACTGATAAAATTATGATTCCTAACCACTACCTTAATTTAAGTAGGAAGAACACCCATAGAGTTCTCTATTTACATATTAATCAATGAATTTTTATCTATTGATGGGTTAGAAAAATTTAAGAGATTTATAAGTGGAGTACATGTCCATTTTCTCCAAATAGAAGTTAAATGATCCATTTATATTATCCTTCCCATGGTATTTTACTAAAATCTTGGACAATGAGGCTTTGATGTAATTCCATATAGAGTTTTCCATATAATTCAAATTCTCAGACTTAAGATTCTAAATAAATTTGAATATCAAAAAGGAAATAATCTATGGTTTCTCACTAATAAGACTTTATATAAATGATTCTACATAGATTTATTAAAGTTGAAAATATTTTTAATTCCAACCCCTTCATGATCAAGGGCTTGAAAAAACTTCTTTTAAGGGACATTAACAAGCCTTCTTTTTATGATTCTCCCACTCAAAGAATTTTTTTAGATAGTTATGTTAATATTCATAATGAGAAAATATAACCATTTATAAACTATAAATGAGTAAAACAATTTAAAAACACAACACATTTAAAAAAGGAACCCCTATATTTCATTAAAAGATATTTTCTTTTCCATAATGAATATGATATATAATCTAACTCACAATATGACTAAAATTAAAAAAATGATGTTTTACCAAAAACATTGGGAATGTCTAGGAACACAGGAATAGAAATATACACAAGAATTTACAAGGTTGTATCTATGGACATGGGAACATATAATAGTACACAAGCAAATGTTAGATACATGGGGAAGGAAACTTCTTGATTTAACATTCACAAGACACATCATTTACCCCCAATACATGCCATGTACATCTTATAGGGTAGTGTGAGGCTCAGTCTATATTTAGTATAGATGAGTATCTACTGGACGTGTTCCCCTTTTAACTAACAATTAGGTGTGTTCCAAATATCATACTAGTGTGGGTGATTTCCATTATTTTGTAATGATTTTAGTTTAAGTCCACATCTATAAGGGTTTAGCACAACATCTAGTCTAGTGTACAAAACTTCAAATCCCTTAATATATCATATAATTTATCCCTTCGAGAGGCCTGAAGCGATCCTCATTCCCTTTTTGTTCCCTAATTTGGGTTATAAAAATTTTCATGACCAAAAATACATGAGTGGAGATCCCATATCTATAAGGATAAATCTAGTAGGTTCAGGTGTCCCCTTGTGAGCCTCAGGTGTGAAATACTATTTTTTATCATTATCCTTTGAGTTTCAGTGTGTCATTCCAAATGGTGAGGCATGATGAGAATGACCTCCCAAATTTTTTCCATTAGTATTATTCAAACCTAAGGTCTAGTTTCTACCATACTTGGGAATGACCTTGAATACTTGAGAAGAATCCTTTTTATAGTAGTGTTGGTTGATCCTACTTGATACTTATTTTACGTTATGAGTATATATGAATGTTTACTATTTCTATGTATCTTATATTTTTGGAATATCTTATGTTGAGATGATCACTCTTGATTATTTTTTCTTAGTTATTTCAGGGATTCCTACTGGTTATTGTTATTCTTAACCTTGTTTTTGGGTTTTGATACATGTTTCATGTTATATGTAGACAAAAGACATTTTAATGGTTCCATAAGAGGATCGAGAGCTAGCAGAGCATAGATTGTGATACATAGACCAAGGTGCTGACTGAGTGTTGTATTTGTAATTAGTACCCTCTATCTGAGATGTTAAGGATCATTTTTAGTTTTTGTTTAGGCTTTTATTTGTCCCCTTAGTCACTTTCGGTACTTTTTTTGTACTCTTATTATGAGATTATAGATTTATACATACATTGGTATTAGTTGTTTTGCATTTCATCATTTATATAGTCTTAGAAATTTGTGTATGTGTACATGTATATTAGGATAATTCCTCCCATGTGTGGGATATACCTACTCAGCCTTGGTCACTAGCCCCAAACCTATTTGAGGCTAGATTGGGGTAGTCTGACTTGATTTATCACTGGCCAAGTGGGTCTCAGTGGGTCAAGTCATAAAAAAGTGGTATTAGAGCATGGTTCTACCTTTGAACCAAAATATAGATTTCTTTTCTAGATTTTAGGTTTAGTTTGGGATTTATTTAAACAATTCTAAATTATTTTTATTTCAGTTTTTATGTAAGGGACTCCAATGTTAGTGTGGAAGCCGATTTATCCATTCATCAGGACTCTAATAACATTCTTTTTGACTCAATTCATGTAAACACTGGTTTTTGGGAAAACATTGGTATGTGCATCATAAATAAATGGGTTGTAGTTTACATATCCATCTGGAGTAATAAACCTTGATATTCTCATTGAACATGGTATGATTAGTCCTATTTGAGGTTATTTCTATAATGATATCTAGTGAGGTATCCAAAATAGAATCATGTTTATGATATGATGGGTGATGAGGATTCCATTTTAGGTCTTGATTAATAGGAGGTTTTCCATATAGGTGGAAATAAGGTAGTTCTTAGATCCAGTGATGAGTGAGTAGACCCACCTATGGTGATTCAGGTTGATGCAGCATGTCAAAAAGATCCATGGATGGATTTTTTTAGTGTTGGATAGTGACTCATATAGATGAAGAAAGTGTGATGAGATTACAAGGCAATGATCTTATAATGAACAAGGTGATTATGACCCACTAATAATAGGAACATGACATAGTCCACTGAATAGTAGGTTACATCATTTATGAGGACCTTAAGAATATTCCAGTATAATGAGGGTGAGGTATTGTTTTTCTTATGATGGTCATGGACATATTTCATTGGATTGTCTGACTCGTCATATATCTGAAAGATATGTAGTTGAAAAATCACCTAGGTAGAGGAAATAGATGGACTATGGAGGTTTATAAGGTAGTAAACATGGAATAAAATCTTAGAGAGTAGGAGGAGGTGGCAGTCATTTAGATATTTTGTCACCACCACCTTTAGCTGGCCTACACTATGATCTGAGAGCTGGTGGTCAGGGATAGGGGTGGCTGTAAGCCTTAGAGTTTTAAGAAACAGAGGCTCTAGGAGTGTTTTGAGGTATAAATTATGTATTTTATACTTATTTTTAGGGGTGGAAGACATGAATTGGAAATACACTTTTCTTCCCATGTCTTTTTTTATGAGACCTAGATTTACTAGTGGATCAGTTGTCTCAACCATTATGGATGTAGACTACCATTATAGGCGATTAAGCGACCACAAACATATATTGATGGTGTGACCTGACTCTTGGAGTAGATAGATTCTCATGGGACCTATTTTTTGTCATAATGCGGCCATATAATGTCTTCATATATATATACTATATCCCTATAGTGTATGCATAAATTTATTGTCTTAAAGAAGGATTTGGTGTGTTCGTGGAGATGGGATTAGGTTTTTATTCACTAGAGAGAAGTGTGTTTAGAAAGAGTAGGATATAATCATGCATAGGAGGATAAAACCATTTACACAATAGTTGACTATTATAACCCATGGAACAGAGGATGATGCGATGTTTTAGTTCCCCACAACAGTGGTGGAGTACAAGGATGTCTTTCTTGGGGATGTTCTAGCATTACCTCCCCATTGAAAGGTTGAGTTCTGTATATACATGAACCCAATATGAACTTGGTATCTATTCCAACATATCAGATAGATCTTGTCGAGCTTCATGAGCTTAAGGGGTAGTTGGAGGACTTATAGAGGAATTATTTAGTGAGACCCATTGTGTCTCCTTGGATAGTCCTAGTGTTGTTCGCTAAGAAGGTGGATGAGAGTATGAAGAAATGTGAGGATTATCGTCACCTAAACTTGGTGACCATAAAGAATAGATATCCACATTAAATTATTGATTATCTATTCGACCAGCTCAAGGGAGTGAGACGGTTCTCTGTTATTGTCCTCAAATCACGTCAAAAACATCTAGGAGTTCATGAGATGGATATACTTAAGATTTAATTCTGATGTCTCTATTGCCAAAATGAGTAATTGGTGATTCCTTTCAGTAAGAAAAACACCATATAATTGTTCATGGGACTCATGGACTAGATCTATTATCCCTTCTTAGACAAGTTAATGGAAGTCTTCATTAAAGATATACTATTATACTCAAAGTATAATGAAGAGAACAAGTGACACATGGGGATGGTTTTGGATGTACATTGAGAGAAATAGATTTATCATAAATTCTTAAATGTGAGTTCTATATTTAATAATTCTACTTTATGGGACATTACATCTCAGTAGAGGGAGTAATAATAGAACCATCCAAGTTTTCAGAGATGTTATCCTAGGAACTACCAAAATGTGTGGCCAAGGTACTGAGTTACCATGGGTTGGAAGGCTATTAGTGGAGGTTTATACCAGATTTCTCTAGGGTTGTATCACCCTTGAAAGATTTTACCTAAAATAAATAGCCTTTTTTGTTGATTCAATGGTTCTAGTAGGATTTTGAGGAGTTGATATAGTTATTAAAGAGTTACCCCATCTTGATACATCTAGATAAGTGTGTTGAGTAAATAGTGATATGCAATTCCTCATGAATTGGGATAGGATGTGTCCTAATATAGATATAGGAAGTGATTGAATATTGGTCAAGGAAGTTGATACACCATGAGTATAACTACGTGATGCATGACTTGGAGTTAGCATCAGTAGTCATCTCCCTAAATATATGGTGGAAATACCTTATGGGAGAGCAGTTTATCATCTAATATGATCATAAGAGCCTCAAGTATATCTTATTTCAGAAGTATCATAACTAGATATAGAGGTGATGAATATATTTACTCAGGGATTATGACTTTGATATAGTCTATACTCCCTGGAAGGGGAATTTTGTAGAATATTACTTTATGAGATATCCTTCTCATAGTTGTTGAATGAGGCTTCAGAGCAGTTAGCCTCATTGTAGTTATCCTTAATGGACAAGGATGATTCAATATATCTATAGTGGATGTTTATACGACAAATTTTCCAAAACATATTAGGGATTCTCAATATGAAAAAACTAATTATGAGACCTCATATACTCAGATATCCACTAGACGCACTGTTGGTGGATTATATGAAGGTTGGGAGTATTCCATCCTTTTCAAAGAATGTATGATGGTCCTCATGATGTTATTCGATAAGGTTATGATATATTTTCATAAATCCCCTTTAGAAGTAATTATAGGTGTAGAAAATATTTACTAAAACTTATTAGTGTCAGTTAAAGTGTCCAGAAATTAAAATGTTAGTATCAGAGTTTGTCTCTCGATGGCTCACAAGTTAGCAGGTGAAGGATGAGCACCAAGTTCTAGTAAGTTTAACTCATCCCATTTATACTCTAGAGTAAAAGTGGGATATTTTATCTACGTACTTCATGATAGGGTTTTCCCTAATATCTAAAGGTCCTGACTCTTTCTAGATGATCATACACTAACTCAACAGGTTGGACCACAACCTATATATATAAGAGAAGAGTTCAATAGAGATATTGGTAATCCTTTATGTGTGGGAGATAGTTTAGCTCCATGGAGTTCCCACAAAGATTGTGTCACACTGTGATAAATGATTCATGTAATGATTATTGAGAGGTTGTCATATGTACTTTGGGAATCAGTTTCATTTGAGTGAAGTGTTCCATCCCCTTAGTGGCGGTTGATCTGAGTAGGCAATTCAGGTTTTAGAGGACTTTACAAGAACATACGTGTTTGAATTTTTTCATAGTTGGTAAGATAAACTATCTGTAACATGGTTTTAATACAATAATAACTATCATTCATCCATTGGTATTACACAATTCAAGGATTTATACAGGCAACCCTATAGGTCTCCACCATGTTGAACCGATCTAGGAGAGTTAACACTCATTATCCTAGAGCTGGTATGGTAAATTATAGAGAAGGTGCAGATCATTCTAGAGAATATGAGGAATGGGAAATGCCATCATAAGTCTCATATGAACTGATATTGGAGGCCATTTTATTTCAAATATGAATACCTTGTTTTCCTAAAGGTCATACCTTGATATAGATTATAGAAATTAGGTCAAGGAAGTAATTTATCTCTAAGATTCATTATAATTTTCTAGATAGTGTTTAGAGTTAGCGAGGTTGCATACCGATTATCTCTACTACTGTAGTTAAATAGCAAACACAACGTCTTCCACATATCATAGTTGAGGAGGTATGTTCATGACCATTTGTATGTTTTCAACTTGGGTGATTTTTACATCAATGATGGAGATTCAATTACATATTACTCGGTGGAGATCAAGTATCAATAAGAGAATATCCTATATGGGTGAGCAATTCCTTTGGTGCATGTTCCGTGACAGAACGAGAATCTATAGAAGATAACTTAGGAGAGAGAGACCGAGATGCAAGCTCTGTAACCACCTATTTTTGAGTAGTCCTTTTCTTTTCTTTGGATGAAAATCCTTAAGGTGTGGTGAATTTAATGTCTCTATTTTTTTCATGTAAAGTTTTAGAATTATCTAGTAATATTTTCAGATCTAGGTTCCGATATGACATGAGATTATTTGTCACACTAAACAAGGATTTGATATTGTAAATATATTAAATATATTAATATCACGAAATCATAGTTTTCTTAAAAAATGGAATAAATTGTGAATAGAGTCTCAAATCAAAAATCTAAGGCCTCTATTGAGTTCAGAATATGATTTTCCCTAAGTAAAACATAGTATTTTTCAGCATCATGTGTTTTGATTGTGTTCTTTCGTGGGAGGAATAAATAAATAAATAAATTATATATTACTTATTTAATTGTTTAAGTAATACAAAAACCAAATTCATCCTTAAAAATATAAAATTATTCATAATCCCATGGTTAGTTTCATAACCCTATATATCGATAGGATCTATTTGAGGAGTTCTTGTAAGAGCTCATTAGTGGATGAAAATGGATTGTACAACCATAACTATACTGATAATATCACCTACACTAATGGAGTTTTCAAATTTATCTAACGAAAATGTTATGGGATCATTCCTCATCAGTGAAAAATCCAAACATGAGGTTATAATTTTTTATTTTTCTGATTAATCCCATGTCAAACATCGATCAATTTCACATACAAGAATTTATTCACCCATTAATTTTTGATTTATTTTATAGTTCATTTTATTATTATTAGATAATAAGTTCATAATTATAATGGAAATAGAGTGAGTCTAAGACAAAAAAGCGGATGAGGTTCATTTCTCTCATGTATTTTCTTTGATTTTACCCAATTTATTCATGTGATCAACATGAAAAATTTATTCATCCAGTAGTTCGATGAATATTCATTATAAAATTATTGCAAAACCATTAATCAGTGCAACAGATTGATACTGTGAGAGGTCTTTTCAAATGGGGGATATGTAAAGGTTATATGATGAAATAAGATGTTTGGAGGGTGATCCGGATGGTTCAATGATTCAAGTTTCTTCCTATTTTGATGTGTTATGATAGTGTAAGGAAATGGTGGTCAATTTATAAGTGGATTGAATGTTGGGATCCAATGATTAACTTTAGAGAGGGTCAATCATTATAGATCCATGATCACTAACAGGTATCATGGATGGATCAAAGAATGGAGGGGTGGGTGAAGACATGTGAATGAACTTCCAAATATTGAAAATTCCATGGTACATGATGGGTACTCAAGAAGAACACCTGAGGTTTGGACCCACCTATAGCCCTAGGGTTTTCATGGAAATTTAAATATCACACACCATGTGGAACACGTCATAGGTAATGTGAGTCATGGATGGAGGCTCATCATGTACCCATGGGGTGCATAGTAAGTTACATAGCCAGTCATACTGGATGGTACATGGGCATGAAAAGGTACACGTGCATGACTATGTATAAGGGGGTGTACTAGGGCATAGACATGTAAAATGGAAAGTACATGGGTACATCCATGAGTACATGGGAATGGGTGGAAAACATAGGGAAGGATGTGGTCTGGTCCAACTTTCATGGGAAACACTATGTACCATTAGTAAACACCATGTACATTTTCTAGAGAAGTGTGAGTTTCTGGATCTATTTATTCTAGATGAGCTTTAGTTGAGTGTGTTCCCCTTTTGACTAACTATTGGGTGTGTTCCCTCTCTCATACCAGTGTGGGTAAGTTCCCTTTTTATGGAGTGAGTTTAGTATCAATATTCCCTAATGAGGATTTATCATGGCATCTAGTCCAAATTAATTAACATTAGACCCCTTGGTAGATTGGAGCAGTTATCCCTCCGAGAGGAACAGACCGATCATCATTCCCTTTGGGTTCCCTATGTTAGGTTTTTATAATTCTCATGGACAACACTATATGGGAGCTGATCCTCAGTCTAGAAGAATGAATATAGTATTTCCATGCATCCCCTAGGTATACCAAGGTGTGACCCCCTATCTATGTATCATTATCTTTTAAGTTCTAATATGTTCTTCCTAATGGCGAGGTCTGGTCATCAAGACCTCTCAAACTAATTCCATTAGTATTATGAAAACTTGAGGAGTGAGTTCTCTTGAAATAGAGCAGGAACTTGAATCCTTAGTAAGGTTACTTTTTCTAGAAGTGTTGGTTATCACATGATAAAGAATGTATGATATGATTATATCTAGATGTTTACTATTTCAATGTCTCTTATCTTATCAACACCTCTTACACAATTATAATTACTATTGATGTTTTTTCATAGGTATTTAAGGGTTTCTTACTAGGTATTTTTATACTAAACCCTACATGGGATTTTCCTACACATGTATTGTCTTATGAAAATGATGGGCCTTTTGACAGTGTCCTAGGAGGAAATGGAGTAGGTTGAGCTTAGATTAGGCTAGACTAGCAGAGGTGATTACTGGTCATTGTTTTTGGCAATATCCTCCTCCTTCTAAGAAGGTTTAACATTTTTTTAGTTTTTTTGGGTCTTTTATTTGTCCCCTTTATCACTTTTAGTAATTTTATCATACTCTAATTTTGTGATTATATATGTATGCATGAATTTGTATCAGTTTTTTTATATTTAGTCATGTATATGAGCATGGATACGCATGTGTGTGTGTACAAGTACATTAGACTAATTCCTCCCATGTGTGGGATTTTCTTACTCAATACTGGTCACTAGCCCATGCCCTATTGGATGTGGTTTTGGGGTAGTCACACTCAACTTATCACCAACTACACAGGTCCCAGTGGATCAAGTCACAACACTTAACAATCACAACCCATGATTTCCTGGGTGTGACTTTTGAATCCTAAACGATAGCTTGTATATCATTAAACAGTTTATCAGAATCATTTTTCATTTAAGTAACTCCTTTATCCAATCCAATGGTCTTTCCTTTTTTATTACTATTCACATATTTCTAGTCCTTATATTTATTAGTAGGTTTAAACTATTTTTAATAACTCTGTAGTTCAAAATAGAATGTCCAACCATTCTACAAACATCATAGAAGGGATAGATATCCTCATACTCCACCATAAATTATTATGTGTATTCAATGGAAATGAATATCCATATTATTTTATAAGGGTCGTTATGAATTACTTATATAAAAACGAGTTACCTTGGTAAAAGTCAAATGGTTAAAAGTGATCTCCAAATGTGTAAAGAGCCTAAAATGTTAAAAAAATTATATTTGAGTGGATGAGACATGAGTTAATGAAACCTTATCTCTAGTACATTATTTTACATTTTAGACACTGTGTTACATGGTAAACATTTTTTCTCCTTCTATTAAGATTAAATTTTTACACAAATTTCACTCTCACCACATATAAAAGGGGCCTCACACAACCCTATCAAGACCACTCCCAAATTTAATTGTACACTTGAAAATATTCAATTTATCCATCTATTAGATTATTATTTCACATCCTTAATCTTATAAACATATTTTTTTATACGAAGTACTTTTTTTACATAGAATCCTCCAAGGGAAGCTAAATGTTCTCAATAATTATTTCACTTTTTTTCTAACATTTTTTCTTTTCTATAATTTTATTTCAATTATATTTTTCTAAATATAATTTTATGAATTAATTATTAATAATATATTTAATTTTTTTATATTAGTAATAATAAATAACCTCATTTCACCTTTTCCATTAAGAATAACGAAAATGTCATTTTGGATTTTTTTTCACTACAACTGTCACCAAGAAACATATCCCATTTTCTATCTAGTTTATTTCATCATTTTTAAAATATCATAAAATAAAATTATATAAATTAAAAAAAATATCATTATTATTTTTAATAATTATATTATGTTTAAAGGAACCATTTTTATAACCATAATCATCCATTAGTTATGGTATGTTTATTTTGGGTTGGTATAACCACCTAGAAAAACAATGATCTAAAATAATTTCATGTATTACTATGATGAAATAATTTATGATAATTTATGATATAAATAAGTAAATAATTATTTGATTTAAGTTCATTATTGGTAACATTAAATTTTATATCATCAATTATGAGTCCAATGCTAGTTTGTTAAAAATCATCAAAACAAGCTCATCTTTAATTTCATTTATAAAGACCATATCCAAAAATCTCATAGAATTAAATTATAACATTATAAATAATTATATAGAATCACTTCCAATACCTCATATGATCTATGAATTAATAAATTTGTAGTATAATGAAGAAAAATAAACTATTACAAAACTAGTTCAAATTGATCAATATTACTAACATCTGATATTGAAAATAGATTATAAATATATAATATAAATATAAATAATAACTATAAATTATGTTTATAAAAGGGTATATATTTTAATAATATTTTTAAATAGGTGATTATGATTTTTTACATAGGATATTCAATATTTGTAGAGTAACTCTTGAATTAAGGCAACAACTTATTCATCTCAATTTAAAGATCCATGAGACATATTGGATATTGTGAACCATGTTTTCTATTATATTTTGTAATTAATATCCTATTACATTTTATTATTAATTTTAAATTTTCATTACTTTTATTTTTAAGAATCTTCATAAATCCATCATTCATTTTAATTTTATTCTATTGTTACCAAGATTTGAATGTTATTCTTTGTCTAAAATTTAATTTTTTAGACTTATTTCATATCATGCACCGTGATATTATTAATATGGTGTGATTATTTCCTAGTGAATGTTTTTACCATATTTATGTAATTAATTGTTTTGGAAGAACCATATCATGTTCTTTTTTTTCAATGGCCTTTGATTCAAAATATAAAAATGTTGTAGGGGTTTCTTTTTCTCAATATACAATTACATCATACATGTTAGACATTTTGTTTCATAATTTCATTTATATGGTGTATTAACTTCCCTATTTCCCTTAAGAATAAAAAAATATTACGTTACATGATGTTAGAATGTATACTTTATGGTAACCATCTAATTTTATTTTGAATTTTATATTATCATCATCATAACGGATTCTTATTTAATCTTAATTTAAAATCATGATTATTTTTAAATGATAATTAATCAAGGAAATTTTTATGATATTTATTTTTAAACCCCCTATCATTTTCTTCTCCTATTTTTTTGGTCTTATGAAATGTTATTATCAATTATAGAAAAAATACATCACTATATTTGTCTTTTAGAATCAATGAATGTTTATAAACATAATTGTTCTTACAATGTATTTCATTAATGAACACTCTGTATTTTCTTCTATTTATCGAATTTTATTTACTAAGATTCCATTTTTCAATTGATTGGGGAAATTATTGGCATAATTATATACCCCTTACTCTATATGGTGTTAGATTAAGGGATTCTTACATATAAAGATATTCCATTTATTTAATGGAAAAATATTAAAAATATGTATTATTGTAATTATAAAATATATTATTATTTATTAATAAGGAATTTTGGTTATGTGTTATATGGTTTATCCATTCCATCAAATAGAAAATTTATTTGACTTAATTAATGATTTTTCGGACCATAATTTCCCCTTTATTCCATGATAGATCACATGAGGCAAATTATGTTATGTATTTTGGTGTATGACTAACTAGAAAAAAAATATTACATACGAACAGGGCCTTGACAGTAATATCATGATATCTTATATCATGATGTTTTAATATAGGGAATGGAATCAGCTGTCAAGAATTAATAAGATCATCATTAAGGAACCAGTTATTTTTATCCATGAGATCTATTTATTTCAATTAGTATCCATGAATATATTATGCATTGAGTTTAATTCATTTATGTAATTATTTTGATTCTCTATTCCTGCCATATTTTTTATGATAATCTTGTTATCACTTATGATATTTGATTGATTTTGTGTATGTTTACCCTTATTTATCATTTGATCACAACCTTTTTATGTTTCCATTTCCCAATGTTAAGAATAAATGTATTACACATGAACTTTCTAGATGTATAGCATGTGGGGAAAAATTTATGTGATTTTGAACACCTATTATTGATTAAATAGTTTTCATATATCAAGAAAATTTTCTTTTAGTTGACAATAGAATGTGTTATATTTGTTCATTATTTTTCCTAATTCTATAATTCCTTAAATCTAAAATGTCATGAGAATGTATCATAATGAAATAATTAAATTAATTAATTCATTTATGGGATTGTCTTGTCCAGGTCATTGCACTTGGTATCAAAGCTAGTATTTAATGCATGTCCTTTTTGACATTGGGTCTGGGAGTGTGTGTTTGGGCTATCAAAAAAATGATTAATTGCATCATTCATTTAATATTAATTTATGAGTGGTGAATGTTTTGTTTTTTTTTACATTATATTCATTCCTTTATATGTTTTATGTTTTATAGAACTATTGAATCACCTCTATAAAGTCGTGAACTAGAAATATCTATGAAAAAACCTTGTTGGGTGACCATTGAAACATATTTTTTGGACACATACCTTATTAGCATATATGAGATTGTTCTAGAAAATTTTTCAATCCTTCTTTTAATATAGTTTCATGTTATATGAACCATGAGTTATATCACATTAAATAATACTCGCATCAACTATTGTGAAAATAAAATTTTTTATATACACATAACAATCCTATGATCCAATAGAAATGCAGGGTAGGTTATGAGTCCCCTATATAAAATCACTCAATGGTGTGGGTGTTTATAACCAATGAAGAGTAAAATAATGATTAAATTATTGAGACAATATAAAGAATCATCTTTGGGGGAATTAAAATTTTTAGGGAGTATATTGATGTCTTTCCTAAGAAATTGTGAGGTCATCATCATGATCAATGGATTCAGTACACAATTGAACATATACACATTTCTTTTCCCATATACATGAGTCCCTATATAATAGAACCTAATTAACTAGATTAAGTGAGTAAGAAACTATAAGAAAAACTGTAAAATGGTTTTATATTCCCAAGTGATTCACCATGGGGTGTCTAGGTACTCTTTTTTAAAAATAAGGATGGGTATATGTGTCCCTGCATTCATTATTGTGAACTCAACATTACCATGATAATGAATATTTATCCCATGACATGGATAGATTTATTTCATTAAAATATGAGGGGATCTATACTTCTCAAATTTATATCTTATGTCAATATATCATTAATAAAATATGATCATGGAAGATATTATTAGGAAAAACATTCATACAAGATATAGACACTATGAGTTTATAGTGATTCAATTTAGACTATAAAACTCTCTACAATCATTCATGAAAATGATTAATTGAGTATTTATGGGTTTATTCATAAAAAAATTCTATTATTTATATATTAAATTGTCATATAATCTAAAAAAGTTTTAACTATCAAGGAATTTGAGTATTGTGTGTAAGACATTGAGAATAGAGAAGTTATTTTCATGAAACTTTTCATTCACTGAGCATATTATCTGAAGAAAAAGGATATCATTATATAAATAAATGATAAATTTTGTTAAGGAATAGCGCAAAAAACATTTCTTAGAAATATCTATAGTTTTCAATTAATATATTGGTATTATCGATAGTTTTTATGAAACTTCTCATTATTTTGATACATACTAACCAAGATAACATGAAATAGATTTATGACAATTTAGAATTATTAATGTGTTGAGGGAATCATAGGGATGAATTAAAAGCTAATCAATATAATCATACTCACAAAAACCTTAAGTGAATAATATTTATTGATATATATTTATATATATATATATATATTAATTATGTATAGAAAGTAATGTGGTGTATACTTATATAAAATGATAATTTAATAGCCTATGATTGAAGACAACTCCTGACGGATGAAAAAAATTACCCAACACATTATCTCGACATATTCCTAATAAAGTATACATTAATGATCTATAAAAATTAAATATATTGGGAGATGTTTGATATTTAGACATATCATGGGAGCCTCAAGTATATTTTCACATACAATAAGAACAAATTATGCCAAAAAATATGGTTAGAGCTAATAAAGGACTATAAAACCTTGATACACTACCATCAAGATGATGTGATTAAAGTAGTATATTATCTATGTTGTAAATATCCTACAATATTATCCATTATGAGGTTTTAGGAATATCTAATCTTCATAGACATGATAAGTGTGGAATGGGGAATCATAATGGAAGGAACAATGTCATACCTTTCATAAATGATTTATTAAACATCCATTTAGTACAAGATTAATAAATATCATTTTGATGTTTTGGAGGTAAAAAATAAGGTGAATGTTATAATAAATGGTAAATATGTTGAGTTTAACATATATAAAGATGTGGTTATGATAATTGTGGAACAACTCGGAATACCATAAGAGATTGTGATAATTAAATAATAGTAATAGGATTATCATTGCTTAACATTTTCTATCCACATAAAAATAAAAATGTTTTATAGATTACTCAAACAGAACATCTAATGGGACATTATGGACATATATATTTTTTAGAGTAAATCAATTTTCGTGGTATGAAAATAATTTAATGAATAAGTGAAATTGTCCAAGATGAATAATGTAACCATTTCTTATACTATCATGGAAATGATAGGACATCCCCATGGGTTATTTAATGGGTTAAGAAAAGAAATAAAATGGAAATGATTCCATATCCATTTTAGTCAATCATCTTACAAAGATGAATCAATTCATTTCCATTCATGAATACTTCTCATCAAATTAGTATGTAAAGATATATATCATAGAAGTTGTGAGGCTATATGGAATACCATTATTGATTATATATGATTGAGAATTTAGGATCTCTAAAATTTTATATAAAAATATAAAATATTCATTAAATAAAGAGTTAAACCTTAATATTATCTATAACCACCAAACCATTGAAAAATACGAATTTTTTATCCATGAACTAGATAATATATTGATTGATTACTCTAAATACTTCAAAGGATATTGGGATCAACATCATCCTTTTTTCAAGTTCTCATAAAATATTTGTTTCTAATACAAAATTCATATGATCCCTTCTAAATAAATCATTACAATGTGATATATGGCCGAAATATTTTAGGATGGAGATGGTGAATTAATTTTTTTGGGTTTTGAACCCATTGAATAGATGGAAAAGATAATTAAATACATTAATCAATACATCCTAATATCACAAAGTCAATAAAATAGAAACATTGATAGTCATCAACAAGACCTATTGATTGATGTTTGAGACAATGTGTTCATTCCCATATCATAGAATAGATTAATGAGGTTTGGGATGATGAGAAAGCTATGTTTTATTTACATTATCCCCATTTAGATTTTGTATCACATTGAAGTTATGGATCATTGACAATCTACCCTATAAAATATATTTGTAGTTTATGAGGTGTTTCTTGTATCCATCATAAGAATGTGCATAATAAATCCCTCATATGTACTAAATCTATTAGTGGAATTGTTGGACCATGATTTATATTAAAATGAGTATTCAGTTAAGATATTAGACCATAGAGGTAATGATTTATACCATAATAGAAACTAAATTGTTAGATTATGTTGTCAAAATCATAATTATGAAGAGGAAACATAGAAAACTAAGGAATTAATGAAAAAAATTCCCACATTTATTTTCATGCTAGTATATAAGATGAAATTTAATGGGTGAAATTTATAAAGGGTGTATAATGTTACAGCATATTAATTTATGAATGTAAGTATGATTTTGAATAAACATGTGTGTAATTTTCAAGAATATAACATACTGTAAAACACATATAACAAAAATAAATCAATAAAACTTTATTATATATACATAAAATATTCTATTTATATAATAGATATAAATAATATAATTGAACGTAGTAATATTATACATTAAGTATAAAAAATATATACCTATAATTGGTAAATGATAATAATATGTATCTCATAGAATAACTTAACTCATGAAATATACAATAAAAAAGAAACATGACATTAATAATGTAATTGAAATTTTGAAAACATGGAATATATAATCCTAAGAAGAATTAATTTTAATGATTAATGATGTAGATAATATGTATTCATAGGAATTATAAAACCAATATGACCATTAGAAAAATTATTATTGTAAATATAACATTTGGAATAATAAAACAGGAAATTAGAATTAGTAACCTAATAGTTGGACAAGTAAAATAACATTTGGGGGTATTAAGATAAATATATATATATATATATATAATGAATTTAGTTCATAATAAAATTAAAATAAAATGGGTAATTATTATAAAATAAATATATGAAACAAATAAAGAGTAATTTTATTTTTAAGAAAACATTTTTATTTTATTTTTATAAATATAAAATTTTATAGTGATTTTAAGAAATTTAGACTGTATTTCATTTTCATTGTTAATATAGAACAGAATTAGTTCTCACATAGAATAGATGTCATGTAATTAGTGAAGGATCCTAAAAATATAAACCTAGTATAGGTATGAGTTTAACTAGTAGATAGAAAATGTAATTCAATTAATAGATGTCACTAGGGAAGTCTATGAGACATTAAGTATATTAAAATTCTTATGTGAATCTATTTACAAAATAAAAAACCATGATAGGTTACCAAATTAATATTTAAAATGAAATTTTTTTACTAAAAGTATTTCACGGAATTACTCTAGTAGGAAAATAATTGAAATATATATTTGAAAACTTATATAGAGATAAAATTGGTCAAATATAGTAAAGAATAATTCTATCATATATAGTAAATGTGAAATCTGTTATTGTTAAATGAGTAAGAAAAATAATGGAAAAATATATAAAAATATCACTAATGATATATTCAATAGTGTAGATTATAATGTAAATTTATAAAGATTATATTTCTCTTGATTTAGAGTTTATAGAAGATAACCATGGTAAAGATAAATCATAAGGAAAAGGTAAAGAAAAATATTAATGTATGGAAATTAATAAACTGATGCACCTATTTTTAATTGAATGTATGTGTTCGAAAAATAATACTTTTTATATGCCAAAATATATTTTTGGGTAGAGATTTAAATCAGGAAAACATAATTAACACTAAGAATTTTTTAATTATTCCCATATTCCCCATTGATAATAAAATCTTATTAGAGTAATTTTATGATAATTTTAGATTTTAGAATTTATGTTTCAAATGAAAAAGGGTGTGTATAGAAGAATATTGTGTAACGTATAGTTTTATGATATATATGTGTTATTCAGTAAACATATAAACATTAATACATAATTTTGAATATTTTATTGCTTATGGGAACCATTGTTAACTGATATAATGTTTTACTCCCATCAATAATCAAAATATATTAGAGTGGAGAGGCACGAAAAATTAAATGGAAGAATATATTATGAGCATCAATGTATTTTTTATTTTCCTCTAGTCAAAATTAAATTATAAGTAACTTTTACAACAACATATTTTAGATTTAAACATATATAAAATTAATTTAATTAAAATTAATTTCACTTCTATCTCAATCATATTTCATTACAAAAATGGACATAAATATAATTATGTACAATCATTATTGGCGGTTAAAAGATTTCATTATGAAAAATGAAACATTAAATAACTCTTGATGTTTTTTTCTAGGGTGGGGGGATTTATAAATAATATTAATATATATATATATATATATATTGGGTGTAAGATTCTGTCTTTTTCTAAGTACGCTCCCCTTTAAGTTTTTTTGTAAAACCATAAATCTCTATTTCTCTAATGGAAATTTTTTTTATTCTTATCATTCTTCTTTGTAAGTCTATCCATGTTAGGGGAAAGTGTTGAGGTATTAGGGATGCTTAAAAGGCTTAAAAGTTCTTTTCTAAAATCTTACTGCCAAAAGAATGGGTAATAAACCATGGATGATATGATTGCACATTAGTATTTATATTAGGATAGGTCCATGTTGTAATATTTGTGGTTGTGACATATTTATTCCATGGATTTAGAGTCCATGTTGTAGAACCATAGGTCATTCCGTAATTAAGTCAACTAGGGGGTTTTCTCTACAATCCATCGCTATGGAGGAATATATTGAGGAGGCTACAGTGTGGTGGAATATATCACAACATAAGGTCTTCTACACATCTATTATAGATGGTTAAATTCATCACCAATCATCTATCTTCATGAGTAATACCTCTAAATTGGTTTTTACAATTTTAATTCAGGAAAAATGCTTTGGTATTTATGAGTGGTATTCAATAATGGATTTAACAAGGGGTTTCTCATGTGTTTCTTCCTCGAAAGATCCCCTATAAAAACCCAACCTCCTCACATTAATTCAATGCTAGATATTGAGTACCTTCATGTATGACTCCACACAATAGTATCTGATTTACATTTTAGGGTTTCTTTTGTAGATCATACCTGACCCACATTCCTCATAATTTTGTTGGGGTTGTTTGTGATGATGTGTATTCTATCTTTCATGAATCATAGAATGATTATTCTAGGTAATTCTATGTTTCAGTACTCATAACGGCACCATGGTGGTTCTTCCTAATGAACCTTTGCACTATGGTGATCATAATTGCACCATGGTAGATCATTCCATGCCATAGTGCTACCATCCTTCGTCATGGTGGTTTTTTTAGTTCACCATCATGATATAGTCTCCTACATGCACTATGGAGACCCTAGAATCTTATATAATATTTTCCCATCTATCGTGAACCTAAATTGAAGACCTCATTCACTAACTATCTACCTCATGATCTATTGGCATTCTATATTTTTCTTACCTAGTGTTCAAGCATGGTTCAGGTGGAAAACATTTACTATCCTACTCAAATAAAAATAAACATTCATTGGATTATAGTGTTTTGGGCCTAGAGTTTGAATGAAAATAAGAATAAACCAAATTCTTTCACGGATGTCCAAAGTTTTTCCACGTCTTCTCCAATTTTGATGTAGGGTTTTCGAGAAACTTGATGTTATTTGTTTCAATCTAATCTAGTATGTATAATAACTACAATCGAACTAGAAGACCATGAATCTAACAACCCAAGATTGATATACATAGACATTACATTTCTTTTGCAGAATAATTAATACATTACACAAATATACTCCCAAATATTGTATTAGTTTAGTTCCTTTGGAAACTTGGAACATAATATTCTAACTTGGTGGAAGATCTTCAATATCTCCCATAATGATCTTCCCCTTTTGTTTTCCTACCTAAACCCTTTCTTTATATCTTAAGGAAAATAAAACATATAAAGGGTGAGATAAAATTATCAGTAAGGGTAAACATGGAGATCATAAAAAACCCATAAACATAAGCATGTAAAAATATGAACAAAAAATTTAAATATAAAAATATTGATTCATGAAATAAATATTGGTAATACGTAAGGTATAGATAATAAAGTAACATTAACCAAGATAAAATAGCCTTGGCATAAAACATAGAATTTTGGAAAATAAATAAGCACATAATATGATTTACATAGTAGCCAAGTCATTGCTTCCAAGATCATCATAGTCGATAAAGTCCATTACTGAATCGGGTTTACTTGCCATTCCAGCCATGTATTTCTAAATTGAATTTACTTGTCGTTCCAGCCCTATATTAAATAATCGAGTTTACATGCCGTTCTAGTCATGTCTATCACATGAGATATAAATCTATACCCAATTAATTGGAGGGATATATAGGTACCACCCATCTCATAATGAAATCATTCTTACATGTTCCACAGAAACATAAACCATTCATCATAGTATAACCCAAGGAACAAAAAATGGGTTTCTTAAACTTCATTCCATCATAATCCTTATAAAATTAATAGATTTCATAAAAATAATTTTTTTCATAAGAATAATTAAATAAAATAAATAATAAGGATATAAAAATAACCCTATTTCAACTAATATGGAAAATAATTTTGATAAAACACATAAACTTAATTCTTGAGGAAAATATCCTCTCTTTTTCAAAAACAAATTATTTTATCAAAATGCCACGCAATTTAAAAAAAAATAATTTAGTTGAAAATAAACTTGAAATTGGGTAGAGGAAGATTTATGGAAATAAGGTGTCATAAAACTGTAAAATCCATTCATTTTATATAAGTTAAAAAACATTCTCCACGTAATTTTTCCAAAAAATCGAAAAAGTACCTCAAATCGAATAATGACAACAAATTCCTTTCATACCCTTTAAGAAATTCACCAAAGTTTAAAATTAACTTTAAAATTTTTAGAATAATAGAAACACTAAAATAATTACGAAACATGGATGTGTATGATAAATATACCCCATTAAACACTTACACATAAACAATCTTGGATAAAAATGAGATTGCAAAATTATTCCTTACAAAATCATATCATTAGATTAATGATAAATCAAGGAAATAATTATGTGTGAAAAATATAAATACACCCAATATAAGTGGATATTATGTGTAAAACAATAACAGTTCATCCACACATATTCTTGTAAAAACAAAACCAATGACATGGATATTTAACTCAATGAATGGAGATTGAGTTAAGATTTCCCTTACAATGTTCGTATAAATGACGTAAGAATTTTCCAATGGGGTGATTATGTGTATAAATTTTATAAAAAACAAAGGGAAGTATAAATTAAAACATAAATAAAGAAATAGTGATTCCACACATAATCTTTTTTGAATTTAATCAACGAAGTATACGTAAAACCCAATGAGTGGAAATTGAGTTTAGAAATCCCCTTAACTTGAGTCTGACTTGTCTCGTTCATTCTTTATATTCATGAATAATAAACATAGGATAATTAATAATTTATTTATAACCTTTTTCAATTTTATTATTCATTTTATATTACTTATCATCATGTTATAAAAATTACATAATTATTTAAGTTCATATTGGTCGGTTTGATGATATTCGGTACTTGAGTCAAAAATGAACTTTTATGATGTAAATTGTCTATGTGGTAAAAATTATACAACATACAGAATATTATTCATGATTTATATATCATATATATACAGTATATATCTATTTTAAATATCCATAATATTCAGAGATAATAAATGAAATTCATTGTTCATGGAGACGGTAGGTTGTACGTACGCATGAACGCTACTTTCATTTCTTTTTCATATTAAAAAAATAATAATCTAATGATATAAATTTATATTATAATATAATACCTGTATTATATATATGTCATGTATGTTTCATAGGTTTAATAAAACCATCCTTTATACGTTCCAGGTATTGCATGAATGAGTCATATCACTTTGAGGAACGATAGTCCACCTTTCCTCAAATGAAATTATCATTTTCACACATCATGGAAGGCTTAAATGTATGTTGTAAATAAAAATTATAGAATAATAGAGACAATATAAATATAATATATATCATATATAAATACAGTGCCATCATAATGGCCAGAATGTGATTTGGTAGGGGAAAAATTGAACAATCATCGTTTCGTGAAGCAGTAGTTCTCCATACATAGAAACAATATGTTCGTATCCATTAGATGGAGGTGTGTGTAAGTTTAGTTAGAATAATTCTCCTAAAAAATATTAGTATATTTATTATATTGGTGTTTTTATGTAATTATATAACACAAAGAGTATATAGAGTAGAGAAGGAAAATAAAAGAAAGGAACTTGAGAGAAGACATTACCCCTAAATCTGGTAACTTCTTTTGATTTGAGCCAAAAGGCTTTAGTGAATAGTCTTATACCCAAGGTAAGTATTATGGTAAGAAGGTAGGGATTTTGGGAGATTATTGTATCAGAATTTGGATAATCCAAGGGGTTTTAGTGGTGTGAGTAAGTGGGTATAGGTGGTGGCCTTTTATAAGAGGGGGGAGGGGCACATTAGGAAAGTCTTAAAATATTAATTTATTATAAATTAAATTTCGATTAAAAATGACACGAAACTTATTTAATTCGAATATAATATGATTTTGGTTCAAATACCCATCATCCAATAATTTTTAGACAATTTGTTAATATTTTCTTATCCTTATCTTTTTTGTTTAACCCTTATTTTACCCTTTTTAATCTTAGAGTGATGTCATGTCAATTACACATTGTGGGTTAATGTAATTACTATATCATGTAAAACGACCCAAAAAATTCATTTATGACATATTTGGACATATATTAACCATTTTTCCAAATATTATATTTTTAGGAATTTATTATCATTTGATAAACTATTTTTTATTTTATGTTATAAATTATGTCAATTTTAGACACTATTCATAACTAATTTTTTTTAAAAATTTATAACAACTTGATTCATTGGAAAAAAACATTTAATCAATTCTAAAATGTAATATTAAAATATAGAATTTTTTTATGACATTAATTATGTCAAATAATATTTATTTTTGATATTAATAATATCATTTATTTGAATCCCTTATTAATGAAGCAATCACTACATTATCATTGTGTCATAGTTAAATTTACTTATTTATTTTTTAAAAATTATAAATAAAATCAAAAGATGTATTAATTTTATTTATATTTATAATTATTATTTATAGTATATGGTATCACTTAGATTATCCCATATAAAAAATGTTTTAGTAAGAAGATACATGTTTATGTTATTTTTCTCTTTACTTTAGATTAATTATTATAACATGTCATTATCACTACCAAGTGGATCCATGGGGTCCTAAAATCTACCAAAGGATGACCATGGTCGTACATGTCTCATAAAATAGGATTATGATACGTTTTAGGGTAGTTCTATATTATTATAATATTATTTTTTAAACTTATTTACTAGATTTACCCTTTAACCCTGATAAATAAGAATAATTACTGATGTAATTATTCATAATGCCCAAAAATGTACATATTTAAACAAATTTTAACTTCTGACTTCAAATATGGATTCTATTTTTCCAAATTCAAAACACATAATTTGATGAAATTAATTTAAAATTAATTCTCGTGGTCAAAACCAATAATCGTGTTTTTAAGAAGTTAAAACTTTCAAAAGATTGACATGTGTTTATGCCCAAATTAAATGTGAAATTACTTACAATGAACATAATTGGATTAAATGATAAAATAATAATACAATTACACTTTAAAACCAATTAAAAATATAATCTATCTATATAAATAAATTTGAATAAAAGGTAGCTTTGAATAGAAATGCAGTATTTTTCACTATTCATTAAAAAATGAATTTCGTTATAAAAACATCAAAATTTCAACCAACATAAATTTTGATGTCCTTATTATAAATAATATGTATATTTTTTCAAATATAAATTATAATAGTGTGAAAAAAATAGATTTAAAATGGGTTCTCCATCAAAAGGCGGCGAAATTGCATTTTTTTTTAAGATTTCTTTTATCAAAAAAATTGAATTTGTTCTTTTATCATTTTCTAGAAAATACATAGAATGAATTTTATTGTTAAAAATTTGGTTAATACAATTCATAACTACTAGTTTATATTCAATTAAATAATAATACTTTAATAATATATTATTGTTTAGTGAAACTCAGTATTGCGTACAATGCAAGCTATCGAGGAAGGTCACTCTTGCATGTAATGAAAGCCATGTCAGTGTTGAGTTTAGTTCAAGCTTCCTTTGGTGTTTCATATAACATAATCCAAAAATATTTATTTTTACATTGAAAAAAATCTATACTCAGTGTTGCGTGAAGTGAATTACATCAAAAGAACTTAAATTGTGTGTAACACATGCCAAGAATAGTGTTGCATACTACAAGCTAATATGGTTTTATGTATAGTTAAAGATAATAATGGTGTAGTATACAACACAATAAATCAAAGAAATTAAAAATAATCTATCTCATAAAATCTCAGGGTGTTACATTATACTCCCCTTAAAATTAATTTCACCCTCAAAATTCGTCAAGGTTATAAAAGGTTTACTACTTGAAAGTTTCTTTTTATAGAAACCCACATCATAAAAATGGAATACTAAAACATCATTTTAAAAAGGAATGTTAGAAACATAATGGTTACCCAACTTAACTAATCACTGGGTTTCCACAAAGGAGAATATAGGTGGGAATTGAAAACATGGATATGCAATAAAAATCAAACCATCAAGTTCTGATGGATAGTGATAAAGAACAATTCTTGGAGAAATTTAACTACCAGATATCCATAAATCTGTGATGAATTACAGGACTATCTAATTCATCCATTAAGAAGGTACTAAGATAACATTTTTGGTTTTCAATACCCTTTCCCTAATGTTGAAGAATTTTTTATTAGAATAAATACTTAGTTAATATTGTTACAATCTCACTGTTGTCAGTGCCTTGAATAATTTCCACTTTATCTCTTATTTAAAAAAATGAATTTGATTTTTTCAATCTTGAAGTTTTGTCAGATCTTGAAATAGATTGATAGGTCATTCCATATGTCTCAAAAAATTGTTATCATAGGTAATAAAATATGTATAAGTCCACATATAGTGAGATAATACATTAATATTACAAACATTAAACAGAATATAAATTATACTATCCATAAATGGATAACATTAAAATACTTAAAAAAGCTAAAAATATAAAACTTTAGAAATAAGTGAAGTAAATCAACTTAACTTTTATCTCCCATATCTCATAAGGTAGTTCTTTATTGTCACATTCCAAACATGTGAATACCTTAATCATGTATTCTCTTAAGTCATGGTAACAACATGAATTATCAGATATCCTTATTTAAAACATGCATGTTTTCTTATTCCAAAACATATTGGATATATTCCTTAAGTCCCAAAAAGTTGTATACTTCATCCATGATAGCATAACCCTCTTTTAAACAAATACATAATTAGTTCTCAAGAAACTAGCATCATTAAATTTGTTTATTCAAATCCAACATATCTTTATCTAAACATCATTATCTTAATATAAGGGTCATATTAAGGGTTATATTTCCCTTAATCGCGTTTTCTCCAAGTATATAACCCTACCCTTAAATGAATTTTTATCTCCTTAAAACTATTCAACATGTCATTTCCAATCCTTAATGAAAAAAATATAATGAAAGCAGTTATATATTTCATGATTCATATAACATAATATTAGAATTCCAAAACATATACACCTCAATCATCCAACATTATTCTTAAACCATTACTCAGGATTCATCATCTTCTTCTTTCCTAAAATATTAATCATGTCTTAAGGTTACTCAACCTCAATATTTTTAGGTTTAATGTAGACAATACTGGAAGAACATCACATACCTTTAAATTTTCATTTACAATCTCTTTATCCTTAGTAGTAAGACCAATACTCATAGCATTATTATGATTATTTTCATGATATTTTCACTTAGGAAATTGATATTCATAATTTACATACTTCCCACATCTGAAACATTCAATGGTTAACCATGTTCTATGTAGTTCTGGCTGTTGACTAAGACTAGGAATAAAAGTGTGAGAAATATATATTAGAGATTAGAAACACATAAGTAAGGTAAATTACTTATAATATTTCAATATATGATATCTTCAGTATAACCCCTGGATAGTTGTGATTATCGCAAAAACCCTAGGAATGTAACCTATACTTGAATTGTCCTTAATAAATACCTAGAAATATCCTTACAAATATATCTAGGGATCTCACTCAAGTTTTTACATCCTAGTTTTCAAAGGTTAATGAAACCTTTTCTCTGATACCAACTATAACGACCCAATTTTGACGTACATGTACATTACGTTTCTTTTGCGAAATACATAATACAATACACAAATATACACCCAAATACTGTATTATATTAGTTCTTTTTGAAACTTGGAACATAATATTCTAACATGGTGTAAGATCTTCAACATCTCCCATAAAGATCTTCCCCATTTGTTTTCCTACCTAAAAACTTTCTTTATATCCTAGGGAAAAGAAAATATAAAAAACGTGAGATTAAATTCTCAGTAAGGGTACACATAGAGAATATAAAATAACATAAAAAAAGAATGTAAAAACATTAACATAAAGTTTAAATATCGAAATTTTGAGTCATGAAATATATCTTGGTGATACATAAGGCATAGATCATAAAGTATCAGTAACCATGGTAAAATAGTATTGACATAAAACATGTAATTGTGGAAAAAATAATCACAGAATATGATTTTCATAGTAGAAAATTTAATTCTACCAAGACCAATATAGTGGACAATGTCTACTACTGAATAGGGTTTACTTGACGTTACATCCACGTATTACTGAAGCAGATTTACTTATCGTTCCACCCCTGTATTACTGAACTATGTTTACTTGCCATTCCAGTCATATCTATATCATGAGATATAAATATTTACCCAATTCAATGGAGGGATATATATGTCCCACCCATCTCATAATGAAATCATTCTAACATGTTCCACAAAAACTAAACTACTCATCATAGCGTAACCCAAGGAACAAAAAAAATGGGTTTCTTAAACATCATTCCATAATAAACCATATAAAATAAATAGATTTCAAAAAAAATCATAATAAGCATAATAAAATCAAAGTAATAATAATGATATAAACATAACCATATGTCATCTTAGATGGAAAGTAATTTTGATAATACACGTGAACTTACTTCTTGAGGAAAATATACTTTCTTTTTCAAAAATGTTTTATTTACTCAAAATTCCACACAATTTTAAAAGAAAATAATTTAGTTGAAAATAAAAATTATATCATGTAGAGGAAGATTCATGGAAATAAGGTTTCATAAAAAAATAAAAATCAATTCATACGGTATAAGTTAAAAAAACATTATCCTCGTACTTTTTCCCGAAAAGTCAAAAAGCACCTCAAATCGAATAATGACAAAAGATTTCGTTCATACCATTTAAAAAATTCACCAAAGGTAAAAATTAAAATTAAAAATTTTATAATAATATAAATACTAAAATAATTAGGAAACATAGATGTGGATGATAAATATATCCCAGTAAACACTTACAGATAAACAATCTCCGAGGAAAATGAGATTGTAAAATTACCCCTTACAAAGATCGTATCATTATATTAAGGATAAATCAATGACATAATTATGTGTGAAAAATATAAATACCTCCAATGTAAGTGGATATTATGTATAAAAAAATCCTAGGTCATTCACACATATTCTTGGAAAAATGAAACCAATGACATGGATATTTAACTCAATGAATAGAGATTGAGTTATGATTTCCCTTACAAAGTTCATATAAATGACATAAGAATTTATAAATGGGGTAATTATGTGTATAAATTGTATATAAACACAAATAGAAGTTTAAATTACAACATAAATAAATATATAGTTATTCCACACAAAATCTTGGTATAATTTAATCAATGAAGTATGCGTAAACCCCAATGAGTGGAAATTGAGTTTATAAATTCTCTTACCTTGAGTGCGACTTGTCTCATTCATTCTTTATATTTCTAAATAATAAAAATAGGTTAATTTATACTTTATTAAGAACAATTTTAAATCTTATTATTCATTTTATATTACTTATCATCTTGTTATAAATATTACATAATTATTTATGTTTATACCAGTAAGATTGTTGATATTCAGTACTTGAGTCGAAAATGAACTTATTTGATGTAAATTGTCCATGTGGTCAAAATTAAATCATCTACAAAGTATTATTCATTATTTATATATCATATATAACCATTATATATATATTTACAATTTCCATAATATTTTGAGATAATAAATGAATTGCACCGTTCATGGAGACGGTAGGTCGTACATATGCATGAATGCTACTTTCATTTATTTGTCATATTAAAAGAATAATAATCAAATGATATAAATGTATATTATAATATAATACAACTATTATATTTATATCATGTATTTATCATAGGTTTAATAAAACCATCATTTATATGTTCCATGTATAGCATGATGGAGTCATATCTCTTAGAGGGGGCGATAGTCCACACTTCCTCAAATAAAATTATCGTGTTTACTAATCATAGAAAACATAAAGGTATGTGGTAAATAAAAATTAAAGAAGAATAGATACAAAATTAATATAATATATATCATATATAAATACAGTTCCATCATAATGGCCACCATGAGAGGTTTTATGGGAAAATTGAACAATCATTGTTTTGTAAGGCAGTAGTTCACTGTACACATAAACAATATGTTTGTATCCATTAGATGGATGTGTGTGTAAGTGTAGTTATAATATTCTCATAAAAATATCCAAGTTTATTTAGGATACTTGTTTTTTAAGTAATAAAATAATAAGAAGAGCATAGTGAGTGGATAAGAAAAATAAAGGAAAGGAACTTGAGAGACGATGTTGCCTCTAAATCGGTTAACCTCTTTTGATTTAAGCCAAAAGGCTTTTGTGAATTTCCTTCTGCCCAAGGTAAGGATTCTATGAGGAATTAAAGTGTTTTGATAGATTATTTTAGCAGAAGTTTAATTATTCAAGTGTCTTTAGAGGTGTGAATAAGTGGGTAGAGGTGGTGGAATTTTATAAGAGGGAGGAGGGACACTTTTGGAATGCCTTGAAATATTAATTTATTATAAATTCAATTTAGATTAAAATGGTCCTAAACTAATTTAATTAGAATATAAGATGATTTTGGTTTGAATAACCATAATTAATTTTTTTTAGATAACTTTTTAATATTTTTTTTTATACTTATCTTTTTGGTTTAACCCTTATTTTACCTTTTTTAATCTTATAGTGATATCATGTTATTTACACATTGTGGGTTAATGTAATAACATTATCATATCAAATGATCCAAAAAAAGTCATTTATGATATATTTTGAATTATCTTAACCATTTGGGATAATCTTAGAATTTTATAAATTTCATATCATTTAATAAACTATTTTATATTTTAAGTTATGAATTTTGTCAATTTTGGACACTATTCATACTTTAATTTTTTACAAATTCATAACAACTTTATTCCATATAAAAAAATATTTAATCAATACTAAAAAGTAATATTCACCTAGATACTTATTGTATGATATTATTTATGTCAAATGATAATTATTTTAATATTAATATTATCATTTATTCGAATCATTTATTAATGAAGCAATCACTACATCATAACTATGTCATAATTAAATTTATTTATTTAGTGTCTAAAAATTATAAATAAAATATCATGATGTATCAAATAGTTTTATATTTATAATTACTATATATAGTCGAATATATCACTTATATAACCCTGTATAAAAAAATAGTAAGAAGATACATGTTTATTTTATTTTTCTCTTTACTTTAGATTAATTATTATAACATGTCATTATCACTCCCAAGTGAATCCATGGGGTCATAAAATCGACAAAAGGATACAAGTAGTCAGAAATGTCTCATAAAATATTATTACGACACATTTTACGGTAGTTTTTTATTATTATATTATTATTATTTTACCCTTATTTTCCATATTTACCCTTTAACCATGGTAAATAAATATAATTATTGAAGTTACTATTCACAATTTCAAAAAATAAAAGGTACTTATTTAAACTATTTTGATATTATGATTTAAAATATGGAATCTATTTTTCCAAATTCAAAACATAGAACTTCCTTAAATTAATTTCAAATTAATTCTCGTTGTCAAAACCAAAAAGCTTGTTTTCAAGAAGTAAAAAACTACCAAATGGTTAGCATGTGTTTATGTACAATTTAAATGTAAAATTACATACAATGGACATAATTGGATTAAATGAGAAAAAAATAATCCAATTAAACTTTAAAATTAATTAAAAATATAATATAACTATATAAATAAATTATACAAAAATGTATTTTTGAATTAAAATGTTGTATTTTCACTATCCATTAAAATATGAATTTCATTAGAAATATACCAAAATTTAAACCACAGTAAATTTTGATGTCCTGATTCCAAATAAGATATTTATTTTGTCAAATAAAACTTATAAGAGTGTGAAAAACTAGATTTAAAATGGGTTCGCCATCGAAAGGTGGCAAAACTGCATTTTTTTAAAAATACTTCTTTTATTCGAATAATTGAATTTGTTCTTATATCATAAACTATAAAATACATAATATAAATGTTAAAGATAAAAATTTGTCTTATAATATTCATAATTAATAGTTTATATCCCATTAAATAATAAAATTTTAACAATATATCGTTGTTTAGTGAAACTAGGTATTGCGTACAACACAAGCTATCGAGGGAGGTTACTCTTGTGTGTAATGCAAGCCATGTCTGTTTTTCATTTAGTGTAAGATTAATTTAGTGGTGTGTATAACATATTACAAAGATATTTATTTTTACATTGAACATAATCTATACTTAATGTTGCATGAAATAAATTATATCAAAAGAACATGAAATTGCGTGTAACACAAGCCAAGAATAGTGTTGTGTATACTGCAAGCTAATATGTAATTATGTATAACCCAATATAATCTTGGTGTAGCATACAAAAAATGACAAAAATGAAATTAAAAATATTCTATCTCATAAAATCTCAGGGGGTTACAATGTTCATGACCAAATTAGATTGGATAATTCCCCATTTATAATAATCCTATGATTTTACTTCACTTTGGATCCTATTTGGTCTATTGTCGTTGAGACTAGGCTTGAGTCCACCTATAAGATGATTATATCCTTAAAAATTTATATTGATCCAATAGTTGATAATACAGTTTCTGGCTTAACAACGTCAATTTTTTTGGCATATTTTTTTTCTTTATCATTTCATTGGAAATGTGGGTATTTATTAAAATAGAATCCCATGGACTAAAATGGATAACAAGTCATGTATATGGTTTTTCGATAAATATATAAATGTATATAATTTGATATAATAAAAATTATAAATAGGATCCCAACCTAAATGAAATGTAATTGGCTAGATAAAGGGAAATTGGATGAATTGACCATTATAGATTATGGTGTTTTTTATGCTTATTCATGTGATTTTCTTATTATTTATTGTCCTTGATATGACTTGTTATGATTTATACATGGGGGTTACATGTTATATGACCCCCGTTTGAGATATTATGTGACATGACTTTTTGGTGATCACAAGTACCCTATATGATGCCTGATGGTATGGTGCATGGTTATGAATCATTATGAGGGTAAGATGTATGGTATATGTTCATGTATAAGGATATGATGCATGGTATTCAATATTGCATGATTTTAAGATACATGGTATATGATACCTCCAAAGGTTATGATGAATGGGATATGAACCACCTGAGGGTAAGTTGCATAGTCACTGGATTCCTGAGGATGAGATTCTTATTTTATATGGGTGGGGACAACTTGTTCTTAATAATTTATGTTTGATTCATTGTTGATAGAAGAATATTCCACTGACTTGGGTGATCTGGCCTATTACAATAGGATATTACCCTAGAAAGAGACAATCATTATAGTGCCAAATAAGGTTTATCTGAACAAGGTGTCAACCCGAAACTCGAGATCAACAGATTTATTTATTGTATTAAATTAATAACCTATTTTCCACTTTATTTCATGGGCTATATATATACTCATACTTGATTTTTTTAGACATTTTTTTGGTGTCCTACTGAGTTGTAGTCACACCCTATTCAAGCCACCATTTAGTACTCAGATAGACTTCATGGATGAAGGTATGGACAAGGGAAATGGAATTTTTAGTAGATTTATTGCTTGTTGGGTAGGTTGGAGTTTGATGATGAGACAGACATGGGGGATCAAGACTATATCTTGGAGACATTTATCATTCCAGTTTTTTATATATTTTTATGATATTTAACATTCCATTTGGATTCATTTCCACCTGATGATACATGGTATATTATTATTTGGTTTGTTGATTGGTACTTCATTATGTTGTGGTAACATGACTAATTATTTATATTATTATAGTTATTTTCACCACATTGTGAATATTTTTTAATTATTTTAACTCTGAACCAGAGGGTATAGTCTCCCCAATATATCTCTTATACCCTTGCTGCTAATTGAAAACCACTTTCATACACGGAGGCAAGTATGAGGTCACATAGCCAACAAACTCAGTCACATGATGGAGTACAGGTTTGGGGATATTACAAAGTTGTAACAGATAAGGTTTTTATTTTATGTTGTTTTACTATTTAGGGAAAGGAATAGAAGAAACTAGGGTGTGTAGAGGCTTGGTAATGAGATCATATGTAACAACACTTATTTTCATGAAGGTACAGAATTTTTTTCAATTTGAATCCTTTTTTTAATCATGGTAAATGTGTACTACAACCTAAGTAAGGTCTCCAGAGCGTCTGGGGCTTGTTCGAAGCCTAGATTTATTAAAATAAAGATATTTAATTGGGTTGTACGGTTAGTGAAAACCATGTGTGATGTTATTAATATTTTCATAATTTATTATATACTCTCTTTACTTATTTTATATGAAATGTGCATAATTTGTGTGAAGTATTAATGTCTAAATATTAAATATAATTTTAGATCACTATTTGAATTCATCTAGATTCAAGTCTGTTTAATGTTTTAATAATAACTCTCACCCGACTTATCCACATTTCAAGATTCTTGTTTTTTAGGATTCCTTACTCAAATTAAAACATTTAATTAGAAAAAACCTTTGTTCAGATCGTCCATTTCGATGGTCATACTATCCACACCAGAACACCCAATGAATCTATGAAGAAACTGGACTAAACATGATGATTGAGTTACTGGTCTAAATCCTATTGCCCAAATTTTATGAAACTCCACCATATGTTGTTTATTATTCCAAGGAATCACAGATAAAAATTTTCAGGTTCAACTATAAGAAAAAGTGGTCAAAATGATGATTTGAAGTCTATCCCTCCATTATAGCTAGGAATTAAAATACGAACACTATGCATGACATTTTTCATTTTCTAGTCATAAAAGAAATCTGGGATTTTTCATTGTGAAATATAATATATTTGCAGACAACTTTATAGAAGAATATATTTTTATTGGATGGTATATTCCTATTCAAAAACCCATTCACATTTAGACCCTCTGAAAAGTATATATTGAAATGGATAGATTACAATTGTTTACTCCAACCGCCATAACTTTAGTTCCATAAGTCAAAATGGCTCCAAATTTAGAGATTAGTAAGCCAACATTATTATATAAAACTTTTAAGAATAATATATCTCTAGATTCAGCTATATTAATGGTAAAATCGACGAGACAAGTGGAAGGACACATTTGGAATGAAAACATTCCAACTCTTTTCGCTATAAATACATCTCCCCTCCTTTCCTTCAAAAGAGTTGGCATTTCAGAGCAAAGAATGACAGTTTTTCATGACCAAGGATCTTCCAAAGGCTTGGGAGGATCTTAAATACTCATGTTTTTACTTGAGAAACCATTCCTCCTTGCTTACTTTCATTTAATTTTGTGTTGTTCTTCATTTGTAATCTTGTAAGTGTTTGTTTTTTTTAATTCTGTTTTAATGCATGTTTCTTCTTCAATATCTTTTATTCTTATCCAACTTATATTGATTAATATTAATGTTCTTAAAATTGTTTAAATCAAGTTAAAACCCCTTCCCTTATTTTTCTTCCTCATTTAATCAAAATTATTATTTTTAACTCTCTTCAACGATCGTGTGTGTGTTCGACGCACTACTCTTTTCTTATCCCGTTCTTTTCACATTATTTATAATTCAACGCCTTAAACGTATTCAACTAGATTAATAATCATTTAAATGGATGGGTAAATATACCATTGTTGTGAGTTATAATTTTTGGATATTACGTGATTGAGAACTTTTTCTTGATGAGTATTCTTTGAGTTAATATTGTGTATGTTGAACATTATATGTCATGGATTAATGACATGTTTTGTTTAATATGTGGATTCCATGGATTTTGGAACCAGAAATACACTAACATAAAAAATTAATAGTAATTATTAGAACCCTAAGTTATGTTATGGATTGTATTAAAGCTTTAACACTTGGGAATTCCGATCAAAGTCATCTTGTGAAGTGGGTATTAATTTAATGAAATATAAAGAAATGCTCAAGGATATCATAAGCTTAAATACCCAATAATAAAATAACCCCAATATTTATCAATTTTTTAAATCAAAAATCATCCATAAATTATTTCATAAGATCTGCAAACAACCCCCCCAATCAAAATACAATCAACTAAAAACAACTAACTATTAAAAAGTATCATCATCGATGATTCAATCTGAGTGCTTCTATACACATTAGAGGAGCACCAGAACCTTGAACGTTCGATAGGAGATAATCGTCAACACTTTAAAATGGTTTTTCTTCTGGGGATGGTTCAATTAAGTAGTTGTTAGTTTCTGTTTATTGTAAAAAAAACAAAATTTTAAAAAAAATGAAAAAAACACAAAGAAAAACTCGCATTCTCATAAAAATCATAAATGAAAAAAAAAGGAAAAACCTATCTTCCTCTTTCTTAAAAAATATATTTGAATGCCCTATAGCCTCCCAAACAATCCCTCATATTCTTTTGACCCTAAAATTGAGTGAACACTTCACCAACTTATGAGGAACATAAGAGATAATCAACTCATTTAAGAACTTGTCCTTGTCCAACCAATTGAATTAGATATGGCAAATCCTAGGGAACAAACACTTAAAGAACTTGTTACCCATGATATAAATTACTAAACTCTTCGTATTCAATATCAAAAAATAGAGATAGACTTTGAACTCAAATCAGGGTTGATTCATCTTCTCCCTCATTTCCACGGGCAAGCTGGCGAGGATCCACATCTCCACCTTAGAGAGTTCCAAGTGGTGTGCTCTACCATGAAGCCTCAAGGGGTTTATGAGGAACAAATAAAACTCTAAAAATTCCCTTTCTCCTTAGATGACACTACTAAGTCATGTCTTTACTATCTCCCTCCTGGTTCAATAATCACATGGAATGACATGAAGTGACTCTTTTTGGAGAAATTATTTCTTGCTTCTCGTACCGCTTCAATCCGAAAGGAAATAATTGGTATTCATCAATTCCCAAATGAATCACTCCATGAGTACTGTGAGAGGTTCAACAAGATTTTTGCAACCTGTCCACACCACCAAATCCCTAACCAAATCTTGATCCAATACTTCTATAAGGGGTTATTGGCTATAGAGAGAACTCTCATTGATGTCGCAAGTGGCGGTGCTATTGTTGATAAAACTCATGCAGCTGTAACAGATCTCATAATTTAAAAGGATGAAAACACACAACAATTACATACTCTAGAACATGATCAAGTCAAAAAAAACTCAACATAATCAATCTATAGATCCTAATAAGATGACAGAGTGGATGAGTGAACTTACAGGTCTTGTGCGATAACTAGATGTGGTTACCAAAGAACCAACCTCATTTCTCCACAATCTATGTTCCCTAGACCTATCAAGAATTGTGGAATCTATAGCTCCCCATATCATCTAACTGACACATGTCCACAACTTCAAGTGGATCAATCTGATTCATCTTGACCAATGGAGCTCAATGCAGCATATGCTCAGCGGAACCCCAACCCTCAACAATCAGGTCAGTTTGTTAGAAACTTCAACCAACTCCATTCTGAGCCCTTCTCTTCAACATATAACCCTATATTGAGAGATTATAATACCATTTCTCATCCCCCTCAATACCCTCATCAAATCCCAAACCAATTCCAATATGGTCAAGGTGTTGGTAACTTCTAACAACATTACCCTTTTGTTCCTCAACCTCAAAGAATCAATCCTCCTCTTCCTCCTCCTGGATTCCACTATCATAGTGAGCCTTCCCAATCCCCAAACCAACACCATCACTTTCCCAAGAACTAATATCAAGGTAATCCCAATCCAGTACAAGCCTCTTATTCCATGTAACTATAGGAAAGTGCAGTGGAAGATCTTGCCTTTTTCACTCATTCCAGCCTCAAAAACATTGAAACCCAAATTTTTCAACTTGAATCCCACCAAATCCAGCAACAACAATAAAATTCTTCCCAACTCCTAACTCAACCATTACCCAACACCAAGTGTAATATAAGTTCAATTTCACTTAGATCAGGAAATCAAATTTCTATACCTCATGATAAGTCCTCCAAACCCCCCTTTCAATGTTGACCTAGAAAATGAAAAGATAAAGAAACATGAAATAGAACTTAAAGTCAATCCCTCACCTCCTTCCATTCCACTTAGGAATCCAATTTATTTTCCTCATGTTGTTTATAAACCAAGGAATTACTTTGAACCTGATCTTGAAATGCTTGACATGTTTAGATTTATTGAATCAACATTCCACTCTTAGATTCCATAAAAAATACCTAAGTATGCCAAGTTTCTTAAGGAATTGTTCACCCAAAAGATGAAACTTAGGACCTTCAAAAATGTTTCCACCCAATAGTATATTCCCATAAAGTGTAAAGATCTAGGGACCTTTATTGTTCCATTAAAAATTGGAAGTTTCAACTTTGAGGATTCACTCATAAACCTAGGAGCCTTAATTAATTTCATGCCCAAATCCATATTCTCCAACCTTGTTCTTGGTCCCTTACATCCAACAGGTGTTTTCATTCAATTGTTCAATCGAAGCGCTTATTGTTCTGAGGGTATGATTGAGGATGTCCTTATTCGTGTGAATTATATTATCTTCCCTGCTAATTTATATGTCCTTGACATGTAAGGAGAGACAATATCTTCTCTATCTCCCTTAATTCTAGGAAGACTATTCCTAATGACAGCGAGAAGCAAAATTGATGTCCATTCAGGCATCTTATCCATGGAATTTTGTGACCAAATGGTAAAGTTAAACATTCTCCAAGACATGTGATACCCATATAAGGATCACTCTGCATTCTGGATCCATGCTTCTAAGGACACTTCTGAGAGTAAATTGAACCCCATTCCATCATGTTCATCATGTTCTAGTGAGAGAGGATCTTGTGAAATCTGCACCATGATTAACCAATTCATAAATGGTGAAGTTTATGTGGAACTTTCATTCATAAACTCCACTAATATAGAATATCTGGAAAACTCTCTTGAATGTCACATCAACTATGATCTCTACTACTCCACCTTGGACAATATTAAGGAAAAATAATCTAATGTAACCGAAGTCCCTTCCTCCATTCCTAAGTTGTCTAACCCACAAGTAAGAGATGATGCTGATCTAAAACCTCTTCCTGAACACTTGAAATATACATTCATTTTCTTTGATAACTCATATCCTATAATTATATATACTTCACTTACTGAAACCGAGGAGTCCAAACTTGTTCATGTGTTAGAGGAAAACAAAAAGGCCTTAGGCTGGACCCTAGATGAAACACCAGGAATCAACCCTAATCATTTCATGTATCACATCCATCTTGAGGAATCATCCAGACCAATTAGACAACCACAAAGAAGACTCAATCCACTTATACTTGAGGTAGTTAGGGAATATATCACCAAGTTTCTTGAAGCTGGTATAATATACCCAATTTTTTATAGTGAATGGGTTAGTCCACTTCAAGTTGTACCTAATAAGGATGGGATAACTGTTGTCACAAATGAACATAGGGAGGTAGTCACAAATTGAGTGAAGAACAAATAGCATGTGTGCATTGATTTCCAAAAATTGAATGTTGAAACATGAAAATATCACTACCCTCTTCCATTCTGTGATCAAATGCTTGAATGATTAGCCAAAAAGTCACACTATTTCTTTCTTGATGGATACACCAGCTACCTAAAAATCTTAATCGCACCTCAGGACCAAGAAAAGACTACTTTTACTAGCCCCTTTAAAACATATGCATATAAGAGAATGCATTTTGGCCTTTGTAATGCTCCTACAACATTACTTAGGTGTATGATGAGTATCTATTATTAATTCATTGAATACTGCATGAAAGTCTTCATGGATGACTTCACTATTTATGGTGAGTCATTTGAATCTTGCTTGAATTCACTCTCTCTAGTCATTCAAAAGTGTGTTAAGTGTAACCTTGTGTTAAATTTTGAAAAATTTCACTTTATGGTTGCAAATGGGATTTTTCTAGGGAACATAGTTTCAAAAGAGGGTATTGAATTTGATCCTTCCAAAATTGAAGTGATCCAATCACTTCCTGAACCCACTTTTGTTCAAGATATCTTTTCATTACTCATTCATGCTGGTTTCTATTGTCTATTCATACATAAATTCAGTAGGATTTCCCTACCACTCACTCGGTTGCTCCAAAATGATGTCACTTTCCATTTCAGTGAGGTTTTCAAGATAGCCTTCATTGAACTCAAAATTTCTCTTACATTTTCCCTGATAATCCAACCCCCAGATTGGTCCTTACCATTTAAATTGATGTGTGATGATTCTGATAGATCTGTTGGGGTTGTTCTTGGTTAACAAAGATAAAAAAATTCTCATGTTTTCTATTATGCCTCAAAAACTTTGGATGAAACTTAATCTCACTACATTGTGACTGAAAAAAAAATTAGTAGTGTTTTTTGCCTTAGATAAATTTTTTCCATATCTCTTAGGTTCCAAAATCATCATCTTCACAGACCATTCTTCTATAAAGTTCTAACTCAATAAAAGTGATTCCAAAATAAGGCTAATAAAATGGATCCTAATGCTTGAAGAGTTTGACCTTGAAATCAAAGATAGTCCAGGAAAAGAAAACCATGTGGCTGATCACCTAAGTTGAATTTCTAATTCTTCTCATTTAGAAATCATTGATCCTAAATTCCCCACTGAGCACCTTTCATATCTCACTCCAAAGTTACCTTCGTATGCCCTAATTGTAAACTACTTGGTTTCTGGTATTTTTCCTGAAAATTTTTCAAAAGAAAAAAAATGAAGCTGAAAAGTGATTAAAAATTCTATTTTTGGGAAGATAATAAAATTTGGAAAACTAAGGATGACATGGTAATTAGAGGATGTGTTAATAAAGACGAATATTCCTCTATCTTTGAATTATGTCACTCACTTCCTAGAGGTGTCCACTTTGGACCACAAAGGACCTCCCAAAAGGTCCTAGACTTTGGACTCTTCTAGCCTTAATTTTTCAAGGACTCACATGAGTTCTGTCAATCATGTCTCACTTTCCAAAAGTTTGGCACAATTTCAAAGTGAAATGAAATTCCCTAAAAGCCATTAATTTTATGTGAGATCTTTGATGTTTGGGGCACCGATTTCACGGGACCATTACCCCTTATAATGGATTCTCATACATTCTTCTTGTGGTTTATTATATTTCTAGGTGGTTCAAGGCCAAACCCACTAGAAAGGATGATTCACATAATGTTAGTGAGTTCCTAAATACACAAAAATTCCACTGATTTGGCACACCACATGCCTTGATAAGTGACTTAGGGACCCATTTCTTTAAATAACCATGGAATATCTTTTGAAAAATAATGGTTTTTTACATAAAACTTAAATTTCATATCACCCCCAAACAACTAGAATGGATGAACTTTCTAATAGAGAAGTAAAAACAGAGCTTGATAGAATTGTAAAACCCACTAGAAGAGACTGGCCTGAAAGTCTTGGTGAAGCACTTTGGGGTTATCAAACTACCTATAAAACACCCATTAGGATGTCTCCTTTTAGGATAGTTTTTGGTAAAGCATGTCATTTACCAATTTTAATCCAACATAAGTCTTTTGGGGCTCTGAAAACCTGTAATTTTGATTGTGAAAAATCTGGTGAAGAAATATTGTTGCAATTGGATGAAATGGAAGAGCTTTGACTTGATTTTTATGAGAATTCTAATCTCTATAAAGAAAAATTCAAGGCACTCCATGACAAACATATCCTGCAAAATGTATTTCATGAAGGTGAAAAGGTATTTCTTTTCAACTCATGATTTCATCTTCACCCAGGTAAGCTTAATTCTCGTTGGGAAGGTCCTTTTATTGTTTCTCATGTTTACCCTTTTGGTGCAGTGCAAGTCCAAGAACCCTCTTCAAAAAGGAAATTTATACTTAATGGACATAGGTTAAAGCATCGCCATGAGAGGACACACAATCTTGGAACAACATAAACTTCCATAAGATCCACAGTAGACCCACCCTTGGATGGGGATGACAACCCACCAAATCCAAACCAGGGGGTACCTCTTTCCATTTAACTCTCTCTCTATCTCTTCCTCTCTCTCCCGGTTTCTTTTTCTTCCCCTCTATTTCATTTTTTACAACTTTCTTTATCAAACCCTTTTTTATCTTTCTTTTTCGTGTGGGTGTGTCTTTATAAAAAAAACTAAAAAACCTAAAAAACTAAAAAAAATCATTTAAAAAAAATAAAAAATATAGAGTCATACTTAATCACCTTCTAATTTTCAAATTTTTTCCGAAAATTTTGGAGAGTCAAAAGACATGGTTTCATCTCAAAAAATTTGTGGTTTCTTCATAAATTTGGATAAAGAATATTGTTTCAAAACCAACAAATTTTTAATGCTCAATTTTTTAATTTAGAAAATGAATTTCCCCACCCGTGAAGAATAACATTTTCCTTCATGCCAAGGGTACCTATGGAAATATTTTCAAAATGTGTCTTTTTCACCCCCATTTTTTAATCTTGATTTTGGGGACCTTCAAACTGAATTTCCAACTTTGGTGTGCATTTATATGATAGAATAATTTTCTAAACCTCATGAGAATCAAAATATCCAAATATACTCCCATTTCCCTTACATTAATCTTCCTTTTGAAAGACCCTTAGAGCCTATGAAAACATTTTCTTTGAAAGCCACATTACAATCATAATACCTTATCCCACCCAATATCAACATGGATTTTCATTGCATAATTTTTTTTAAATTTAGGTGTGGGGGGAATGGATTTTATTTTGGGTACCATTTTGTTGATTTTAACCATGTTATCATATACTTGAGGGAAAGAATCAATTTATGTTTGGGGAGAGGTTTTAATTAATTGGGGTTTGGGAATGTATATATGTTTATCTTGTATAAATGATATTGAAATGTGTTCAAAAAAATCAAAAACCCAAAAAAAATGAAAATAAGAATGGTTTGTGTCTTGGGTGGGTAAAAAATAACTCTTCCTCAACCTTTGATTTTTTTTATAACTATTACAATTAGTGTTGTGAGGAGATAAATCATGGGTTGTGAGATGAGTGTGAGATATATTTGATGTTCAAATTTTGAAAAATGAAACAAATAAACACTTATGTCATTGGGAGAAGTTTTTTGGTTTGTAAATATTTCATATTCTCGTCCACTTTAAGTGACCTTCCTATTTTGTATCTTATATTCACATTTTTCATTCCCTCTTAAATATGTGTTTCCCTTTCCTTTCATGTATCATTTCAAAAAAAAGTCTATTGATTTTTCCATGTTGGTGTTTTACCACCCCTTTTCCTATCTTTTGGAGATCATCTTTATATCATCCCATAGCCATAGAAAACCCCTAAAAATAAATCTTTATTTTTTGTCACTTTAGGATAGGGAGTGGAAGCTGAGATTTCTTAGAAACTATAACATTTTTACTTTTGGTTGGTGAATGAGTGAAGCTACATAAATTAATTTTATCATCTTGAGATGAGTAAGTTTTGTGTGCCACCATTTTCAATTTCTAAATTTGAACATGAAAAAAATAAATTGTTTTTGAAACATTATTTCTATAACAACTTTTGGTGTGATTCAAAATGGATGAGTGAAATTTTATAAACCTCCCCTGATTGGGGAAACCAAAATTTTAATATTTGTTGGTGAGTAAAAATGATTTTGTTATGTTTTTATATTTATTGCACATGAGGACATGCACAAGACTAAGTGTGGGTGAGTTAATGTTATTAATATTTTATTAATTTATTATATACTCCCTTTACGGGTTTTATATGAAATGTGCATAATTTATGTGAAATATTAATGTTTAAATATTAAATATAATTTTAGAGCACTCTTTGAATTCATCCAGATTCAATTCTATTTAATGTTTTAATAATAACTCTCACCCTACTTATCCAAATTGCATTATTATTGTTTTTTGGGTTCCTTACTCAAATAAAAACATTTAATTATAAGGAACCTTTTTTCCAAATCGTCCATTTGGATGGTCATATGGTCCACACAAGAATACCCAAAGAATCTATGAAGAAACTAGACCATCCATGATGATTGAGTTACTGGTCGAAATCCCAAAGCCCAAATTTTATGAAACCCCACCATATGTTCTTGATTATCCAAATTAATCATGAATAAAAATTAGAAGTTTCAACTACATGAACAAGGGGCCAAAATGATGCTTTGAAGTACAGACCACCATTCTGGGAAATAATTAAAATCTGGAAACTATTCATTACATTTCTCATGATATAGTAATAAAATCAAGATGAGATTTTGAAGTGTGAAAGATAATATATGTCCGAAAAACATGATAGAAGAAACTATTTTTATTTGAGGGAATATTCCCATTCAAAAACCCATTCACATTTCAACCTTCTGAAAAGTATGGATTGAAATGGACATATTACAATTTTTTACTCCAACCACCATAACATTGGTTTCATAAGTCCAAATGCCTCAAAATTTTGAGAGTAGTTAGACAAAATTATTATATACAACTTTTAAGAATAATATATCTAGAGATTCAGCTGTCTTAATGGGAAAACATGCAAGAAAAGTGGAGGGACACATTTGGAATGCAAACAATCCAACTCTTTGGGCTATAAATATATCCCCCTCCTTTCCTTCAAAAGAGTTGGAATTTTGGATAAAAGTAGGATAGGTTGTGATGACCAAGTCTCTACCAAAGGCTTGGGAGGATCTTCTATACTCATTTTTTTACTTGATAAACCATTCTTCCTTGCTTCCTTTCATTTACTTTTGTGTTGTTCTTCATTTGTAATTGTGTAAGTGTTTGTTTTTTGTAATTCTGTTTTAATGAAAGTTTCTTTTTCAATATCTATTATTATAAAACACCTTATGTAGTTTAATATTAATTTTCTTTAGATGGTTTAAATCAAGTTAAAACCTCTTCCCTTCTTTTTCTTCCTCATTCAATCAAAAAAAAATTAACTCTCTTCAACGGTCGTGTCTATGTTCGACGCACTACTCTTTTCTCATCCCGTTCTTTTCACATTATTTATAATTCATCACCTTAAACATATTTAACTAGATTAATAATCATTTCAATGGCTGGGTAAATATACCATTTTTATGAGTTATAATTTGGGGATATTAAGTGATTGAGAGCTTTTACTCGATGAGTATTCTTTGAGTTAATATTCTATATGTTGAACTTTATATGTCATGGATTAATGATATGTTTTGTTTAATATATAGATTTCATGGATTATTAGAACCAAAAATACACTACCATAAACAATTAATGGTAATTATTAGAATCCTAAGTTAAGTTACATCTTGGATTAAATCTTTAACACTTGGGAATTCTGATAAAATTCATCTTGTGAAGTGGGTATTAATTTAATACAATATAAAGCAAAGCTCAATGATATCATAATCTTAAATCCCCAATAATTAACTCTCGATAATATTTATCAATTTTTCAATTCAAAAATTATCCATAAATTATTTCATAAGCTCTGCAAAAAAACCCTCCAATCAAAATACAATCAAATTAAACAAACCGACTATTAAAAAGTATCATCGCTGAGGATTTTACCTGAGTGATTCTATACACATTAGCAGAGCACTGGAAAATTGAATGGTTGATAGGAGACAATAAGTTATGCGTTTAGTGTGGTTGTAGAAAGTGGGCACCTCTAGGCCACACAATTTTTCTGAAACCAAGCTACCAGAGGCACATGGATGTGCAGTGCAGCTGGAGTTTGGGACATAGTGATTTTTAATGTTTTGTTCATAGTTAGTTAAACTATTAACCTAACCGTGTGGTTATCCCATTATTATCAGTGGCCTATGCACATCTTGTGCATGGTTTCACACACTGTTCACCTACATCGTGCACCCTTATATTTTCAGGAGAAAAGTCCAAAATTCCATCACATAATTCTTAATGACTTTTGTATATTTTCCATCTATTTTCCTCAAGTGGATGGCCTAAGATATTCCTCTTGTAGATTATCCTATCCATTAACCTAGGATCTCATCTAACGTTCTAATCTGGTATCCATTTCTTGATTCATCAAAGGTGTTAGACTCCTTGAGGTATTCTCTCCCTTCCTCTTACCTCTAATCTATGTTATACTTCAGATCCATCACGCTATTTGGTGGAAGGTAATTTTTCCTATTTTCAGGGTGTTAGACCATTTAAATTATCTATTTAAACATACTCCAAACCTTATACTGATATCAAGAACGGAATAATCTAATACCTTGAGGTATGTGGTCACATTGATTTCCCTTTGCTTTCGATGCCTCATAATTATGCCATTGTTCCTCATGTCATCCTTGGACGAGTGTCCCCTTTAAATTGAGTTCTTCATATCTAATTAATCACTGCTTCTTGATACCAGATTATTCATCCTCATTTAGTGCATTAGAGGATGTTTACCTCATCTATGGACACCCCTAATGTGCACCAAGTTAAATTTATCTTAAATGGTTAATTTCTCATGTTCCTAGAAAGCCTATTTATCTATCGTCTTAGACTTTAGATGGGTTTTCATCACGTATAAAAGTGTTTAATGATCCCATGCACATCTTAAGTGTTTATTTTTTATTTTTATGGGATTTTTTCATGTTTTAATTTTCCCACTTGACCATGACACCTCCAAATTGACACTTTGAGCCTTATAAATTTATTTCCAAGTCTTAATGAATTGAATGGGTTGATTATATTGAAGGGTTAAATCAAGAGGAGTGGATAATACTTTATGGTTTCCCTTATTTAAATGAATTTCATGAATTGAATGAAATGGTTTATAAATTTTGGGAAGTTCATGCAATTTATTATGCATTATTAAATGATTATCATGAATTTTAATGCTTTGAATGAAATTGAACTTGTCTAATGGGGAATATGAGAGGTATTTCTTCATATATTACATTATAAACATGAATACACCTAATTTATATATATAGGTATGGTAAACAGGTTACATGATATGTATTTACTCATATTGAATATTTTAATTATGAAAACACCTTTATAGAGGCTGCGGTGTGATGGTAAGGGATCTATTGAGCATAAAAGTATCACGTTCCCTTACATCGGGTGTTGAGCAGGACGTCTCACACCATTAAAACTAGTTGGGTGTTGGGATTTACACACCGTTTACCTATTTCATGTGATGATATGATGTCTCACTCAACACCCTGAGATTTGTGTAAGAAATATCACACTCTTATTGGGATCAAGGTCATGTACTGTATTACTTGAGCTTATAGGCTCATTATACTGGTCATGGATGTCTGAGTTACACCCTTGTCTAGCCAACAACTAGTATTCTAGGTATATGGACACTTATGTTTGCATTTACTTGATTCATATAGGTAGATGAAATATATAACTATATATATATATAATATTATATATATAGTGACTAATTATATTAAATTCCTGTCAGGAGATGAAGCAGGTAGAGTCATCAAGTTTCCTTTAGGAACCTGAATGGCCTGGTTATTTATTTATTCAGTATTTCGTTCTTATTCTATTATACCTGTACACTATTTATTTATGAGCACTACTTGGATTAAAAGTAGACACTATTTGTGGAGTCCTATTGAGATTTATATCACACACCCTCCTTAGGCTACCATTAGTACTTGAGAAGACTATATTACTACAGAAATGGATAAGAGAAAGTGCCCTTGTATAGGTTGTTGATAAGCTATTACTTATAGATGGATTATACGAGAAGAGGACCGAGAATTCAATTGATATGGTCATAGAGAATCCTTTTGTTCTTTTTCTTCACTTTATATTTTTTTATTTGTACATATCATGTTCCCTTTTTTATAACAATTTTCCATATATCCATGTATATGACACATCCTTATAGGCTCTTGATATTATTATCAGTTGTTCAGTTATTTAATCTTCCACATATTCTTATTTATGTTTTAATTTTATATTTGATTCTATTGTTGTATGTTTATTGTTTTTATCCATTTTTTCACTCTAATATGATGGTATAGTCTCCCCACTATACTACTTTTACACCCTCATTGATAGTCTCGTAGCCTCTAGCATATGGGAAGGTGTTCTTGAGGCCATATGACCAACCGGATCGGGTCACGAGTTAAGTGGATCCTGGGTCAGGACATTACAAAGTGGTATCAGAGCATTTTTATCCTTTGTCTTATTTTTTGGGTATTATATAAGAGACTAAGAGTTAAATAGATTTGTAATTGATCCTGTTCCAGTACATAGAAAACCCATGTCTTGGGGAAATCCAAATTACCTAGGATGGAAAATTGTTATTATTGATTATTCCATTTATATTTGATATGAATTCACCATTGGGAGACACACATGTCTTATAGTGTTATTATAATTTATATGATTGAAATGATATTTCTTGACATAACCCGATGAAATGAGGGAAATTCATTACATGCATAAAATTGGGCACAATAGGCCTAGTATTCCTTGCATTTTTCCCTACCATGTTTTTTAGTGTGAATTTCCATGTTTCATATTTTTAATGCCTTGAATATTTTTAGAATTGTGATGACATTATTTACAAGGATTAGAAAACATAATTTACCCTTAATGTTTCAACATTAAACTAAAAGTTTTTTCCTAAATTGAATAAATAATAAACCTTAACTAATCAATTATGGAGTGTTGAGCTATGAGATATTGGTAGCAATAACTGGAACATGTTGTGGTGAGGGTAAAGTGAATGCCATATTTTGGGTTATAATAAGTATGGGACCTTATGGATTAGAAATGGTGATTCAAATAATTGAACCATTTAATGTTTTTATATATATATTTTAATAATCACAATCAGAAATGAATATGAATTCTAAATTGAAAATGGTCATCTTATATGTAAATTTGAAATTGAGACTTAAACCTAGACATGTCCTTATGGTGGGTAGTGGGTATCTCTTGTGTTCTTATGGCCATTATGGTCTCTTCTACTGTATAGACCTATATTTTGGAGTAGGTATAGAGGCATGATCATTTAATTTTGAAGGATTTTCACCTATCCTAATTTCTATCTATAATCATTTCAATTTTAAAAATCTCTTCTGAGGCTTTTGTTTGGAATTGTAGTGTCATTCCACCGCAAAATCCTCCAGTCGTATACCCTAAAGGTGGTGATGACCATGCTCTTGAGGTGGCGATCACTGACCCACCAGTAATTCCTATTATAGTTCCAGCTATGGAATCTCTTCCTATACCTTATATGGGCACTAAATCCCAGTTCCACAAGGGTTTTCTATTTTGGATTCCAAATATGAAAGGTATCGTTCGACCTACCTTGTGTGTGGAAGAGTTGAATAGGGAATTTTAGCTAAAATATCCTCCAACCATTTTGGGGGATGGTGGATCTCATGATGAAAAGTCTTGTCTTAATGAAATAATTTCTACATTTGAGTATCTAGAGTTGCCTCCAAAGCATAGGGTTATGCTAGAAACCAATATGTTATGTGATTCAGCTAAGCGGTGGGGAGATTTTATCACCCTAGTGGATTGGCGTAGAGATATGATTTATGTGGATTTTCATATGACCTTTTATGAATATTTCTTTTCACATACTTGGAGACCTGACAAATCTAGAGAATTCGTGAACCTTTAGTAGAAGATAATTTCTATTGTGAAGTATTTTTCTCGTTTTACTGAGCTAAAGCATTTCGCTCTTACTCTAGAGGGAGATAATATTATGAATGCCAGGATATTTGAGGATGGGGTGGTATAAAACATCTAGTAATTGGTCAATGTGTTTATTATAACAAATATTTCAGAAAATTTTAACCAATCCCTTATTAGAGAGAGAAATTTTAGGGAAGCTGATAGTGCAAGTTAGGGAGGTTCGACACTGAGATCTATATGTACTTATTCTAATGGGAGAAAGATATTCTTTAAGGTTAGTCATGGAGGTATAAATTGTTAGGATCTTCACATAGATAGATTTTTGATATGTCACTAGTGCAAGAATACAAGGCATACTAAACCTTAGTGGTTACAAGACCTAGTGGAGTATAAAGGCTGCAGAAGGATGTACCATATTCAACATTTCTGCAGAACGTTCCCATCAGTTCCTAGAGAGAAGGGATCTAATAAAAAACCAAAATCAAGAGAGGGGTAGTAGTATCATGATATAAAGGAAAATAGAATACCATCGATTGATCTGGATGATGTGGCTATCGAGGTAGAGGTAGTTAGACTCATGAAACTCTGCACTAGCATAGTGGGCTTGGTCAGGGCAGTCATGCAGTGACTTGAGGCTATGGTACATGCCAATTACATAAAGTCTATCATATGTAAGAGGATTAGAGGAATGTAAATTCTACTATACGAGGTACTAGTCTAGAATCCTCCACTTTAGTGTCTACTTTATTCTACATAGGCGTGTCTCAATATTTTATTTTGAGGAAACCATGGAATATCTAGGCCCAGAGAGCAAACACTTTTATGGAATTATTATGATAGACACACTGTTAGTTATCTGTTTAGAGGGTGTTCACCCTTATAAGGATTTACCCTTGAGATAGGCAGTTACCATTTCCTATGGAATATTTTCATTATCAACATTATGGGATTTCATTTAATCATCAAGATGAACTTGTTAGTTACCTATCAAGCCTATATTGATTTTTATCATCGGAGGATGATGTTTAAATCACTAGAGGGAATTAGACACATGCATATGGGAGAATGGGATTTTAGTGTAACTCAAGCTAGACCTGAGATGAAGAGGTTGGGTTGTGCAACATCTCATATCGTCAATCTCTTCCCCCTTGACTAGGGTTTATGACCCACTATTTTTTCTATTAAAGTGGATAGTTTTATAGAAATAATTCATGATGAATTATATGGTCTACCTAAAACATGAGAGGTATATTTTACTATCAATATTGTGCCAAGAATAACACCCATTTCCATTACTCCTTATAGTATAGAACCTAAGGATCTTCTAGATCTCAAGAAGAAATTTGGAGGATTTCAAGGCCAAAGGCTTTATACACTCTAAAAATTCTCCTAGGGGTTCACCAAAAAAAATTTCCAAGAATTCAGATGGTTCCCTTAGGCTTTCCATGGATTAACATTGGTTGAATCAACTCACAATAAAGAACTGGTATCTACTCCCTATAATAGATGGCCTCTTTCATCAGATCTGAGGAACGAAAGTGTTTTAAAAGATATATTTGAGGGCATAATATCATCAAGTGCATGTCAAGACTTCAAGCATATATCATACAACTTTTAGAAGTAGTTATGGTCTATAATAGTATCTGATCATGTTATTTGGACTCACTAATGCACCTATAATCATTATAGATCTTATGAATTGGGTTTTCTACCTATATCTGGATTTATTTTTGGTAGTCTCTATTGATGATATCTTGTCGTATCCATGCTTTAGACATGACCAAAATACCCATCATGAGATCATTCTGAATACACTAACAGATCATCATCTCTATTCTAATCTTAGTATATTCCAATTTTGGATTGTAAAAGTCCACTTCTTGGGAAATGACATCTTAGAGTCAGAAGTTTCACTAGACCTAGTGAAAGTTAGAGATGTAGTTTCCAGGGAACGGACCAAGAAATTATTTGAAACTCAGGGTTTCTTAGGGATTTCTATATACTGCATATGCTTCATCTAAGATTACTTATGACTTACACCACCTTTTACAGTCTTGACAAAGAAGGTTGTGAAATTTTTATGGTAAAAATCTTGTGAAGAATCTTTTCAAGAGTTGAAGGGTTTTTTGAATTCAGTGATGATAATAATTTTTCTAGTGCTAGGTAGGAGTTATTCTATATATTTTGATACATCAGGTATCAAGGTTTGAGATATTCTGATATAGGATGAGTGCTTTGTTGCATATGAGTCTTGTTATTTGAGGCCTCACGAGAAGAATTACCCAACGCATGACCTCAAACTAGCTTTTGCAGTTCATTCTCTATGTTTTTTGAGACACTGCCTACTTGTATGGTATTAACTGATCACAAAAGCCTCAAGTACATCTTTACACAGGGAGATATAAATCTAAGATAGTGCAGTTGGGTTGAGTATCTAAAATTTTTTGATTTTGAGCTTTCCTAAATTCCTGGTAAAATAAATGTTGTAGCCTATGCTCTAATCCAGACGACTCAGAAACAGTTGGTTCGAGAGTCAAGTGGAAAATGGAAGATCATGGAATTTTTCTCATAAATTCATGTTGAGGTTCAGGAGGACCATGGTTGGAATATCCTCTCATCTTTATCAGTGACTTTTACCCATCTGTAATGGGTATAAATGAGAGAGTTATCTAATAATAAAGGCCTTGACCTAAGAGAAATCATCACATATTATGATATATATTCAGGTCTAACCATGGATGGGGATGAAACTTTACAATTCCATGGGAATGTATGGGTCCCAACAGACATCAAAGAGGATCAGATCTGGGAATTCTATTCCTTAGCATGGAACATTCACCATAGTTTCACCAAAAAGTATTAGGATTTATGACGCAAATATTGGTGGATTGGTATGAAACACCAGATTGTTGGATTAATCACTCGATATTCCACCTGTTAGTAGGTGAAGTAAAAAAATAAGTGTCTGATAGATCTTTTATATCCATTGTTCATTATCAAGTGGAAATGGGATGATGTTTCTATGGATTTCCTTACTAGTTTACCCATATCACCTCATGGAAACGATTTTGTGTGGGTTATTTTTTGTCATTTGATAAAGGTTTCATACTTATTTCATGTGCAAGAGATCTTCAGGGTAGATGATATGGCAGGGTTGTACGTCATGGAGATTTTAAATCTTCATGGAGCTCTTTGTTATATCATTTTTGAGATAGATTCTCATTTCATTTCATAGTTATGTAAGGGGTTATATAATTCCTTGGGTATGTAGGAACTTATTTGTATAACCTATCACCCATAGACTGATAGAAAAACATAGAATGTTATACAGGTGATAAAGGACATAACCCATGCATGTGTCCTTGATTTTGGAGGCTCCTAGAGAAAAAAAATTTGCTTATTGAATTCTATTATAATAAAATCATTTAGGATATCATCGAGATGGATCCTTAGGAATCCTTATATGGTAGTCCTTTCCTCTCACCTATATGTTTGCTAGAGTTAGGGTAAGTATATATGCTTGTACTATGCCTTGTGTAGGAGACTATAGAGTAGGTCCATCTGATCAAAAAGAACATGATGAAAAATTACTCTAGATAGAAGTCATATTCCAAAAGACATCAGTGACCTTAAGATTTGAGGTTGGTGACTAAATTTTCTAGTGTGTCTCATCCAGGATGGGAAATAGTGTATTTGGAAGCAGGGTAAGCTCTCACTAAGTTTTGTTGGACCCTTTTAGGTTGTAAAATGGATCAGACCATTGGATCACCAGTTGGAACTTCCTCAGAGATACTGGTCTATGAACGATATATTTCATGTATCTCAACTTCACTAATATCATCCAGACCCATCACATGTCTTTCATACTGATGAGGCTAAATTGGATGTTGATGATTCCATCGAGGAGTGTCCAGTGTGTGTAGTTGATCGGAGCGTGAAGATAGTCTGAGGTAGGTTAGTTCCTCTAGTATGGGTGATATGATAGAACAACCTAGTAAAGGATGATAAATGGGAATGGGAAGCTGATATAAGATCTTAATGGTTGGATCTCAATCCAGAAAATTCTTATTTTCCTTCATAAGGCCAACTCGGGGATGAGTTGCTTTAATGAGGGGAGTTCTTAGTGATCCATCTTTTTATAAAGGTATGAATCATTTGTTTTTAAATTTGAATACTTTTTTTATAATGGTAAATGTGTAATACGGCCTATGGAATGTCTCATGAGAGTCTGGGGCTTGTTTGGAGCTTGGAGTTCCTAAAATTGAGCTGATTAACTAGGTTTCATGGTTAGTGTAAACCATGCCACCTAGGATGCATAGTTAGTTTTAACCATGTGGTTGTATATAGTGGGAAACTTTAGGCCGCACGATTTGTCTAAAACTATGCAACCTGAGGCACATGACCATTCAGTGCTGGTAGAGTTTGGGATAGAGATATTTTTCATGGTTTTCACACATTTAGATAAATTATTCCCCTAACTATGCAGTGTTCCCCTTAAAAGAAATGACTTGTGCATGTTTTATTCAAAGTTTGGAAAATAGTGTGCCTAAAATATGTGCCCCCTTATTTTTGGGTGAAAAGTCCAAAATTCCCTTAATAAATTCTTAAATCCAATTTCTCTTTTCCTCCTCTATTCCTCTAGTAGATGGCTCGATATCCTCCTCTCTTGGATTCTTTTCTCCATCAACCTAGGATCTCATATAACTTTCTCATCTAGTGTTCATTTTGTGATATGTCAAAGGTATTAGACTCCTTTAGGTATTATCTACCTTCCTCATAACCCCCATATAAGTTTTCCTTTGGATCCATCCTGATATTTAGTTTCAAGATCATTTTCCCTATTGTTTGGGCGTTGGAACTTTAATCAAATCTCTTCCAGCCCACTCTAAATCTGAAGCTAATATCGATAGAGGCATCATTATATCCTTGAGGTTGGTGGCCAAGTTGTTTTCCTTTTGATTTTCAATGACTCATAATTATTCCTTTGTTCCACACACTGGAATTTTCTAAGCATCCCCATTAAATTGAGTTATTCATATCTAATTGATCATTGCTCCCTAATACATGCCTATTGATTCTAATTTAGGGAATTAGAGGATGTGTACCTCATCTATCGACACCCCTTGTGTGTGACAAGATAAATTTCTCCTAAATGTTTATTTTCTCAAGTACTTGGAATGCTTATTTATCTTTAATATTAGATTTGAGATGGTGTTTCCCTCATGTATATAAGTGTTTGATGATACCAAGAACCTTTTAAGTGTTTGTCCTAGCTTGTTAAGGGAATTTACCATGTAGGAATTTTTTCAATTGACAATGACACATCCTAATTGAAACTTTGAGCCTTATGAATTATTTTCCATGTCTTAATGAATGGAATGTGTCGATTATATTGAATGTTTAAATCAATAAGAGTGGCTAATTCATAATGGTTTGACTTCTTTAATTGAATTTTATGAATTAAATGAAGTGTTTTGTCAAGTGTGGGAAGTACATGAAATTTATTATGACTTATTAAATGATTATCTTGAATTATAATTCTTTGGATGGAATTGAACTTTGATAATAGGACATATGAGAATAATTTACTCATATATTATGTTAAAAACATGAATACGCTCTATTTATATATAAAGGCTTGGTAAACATGTTTCATGGGAGGTATTCACTCATGTTAAATATTATAAATATGAATACATCTTTATAGAGGCTATGGTATGATGGTAAGTGATCTATTGATCATGATAGTATCATGTTCCCTTACATTAGGTGCTGAGCAGGATGTCTCACACCCTTAACACTAGTTGGGAGTTGGGCTTTACGTGGTGGTTCCCTATTTCTTGTGATGACATGATGGCTCAATCACTATCTCTAGTTTTGTGCCTAACATCTCACACTATTATTGGGATGTAGGGAATGTACCTTATTTATTGATCTTATAGGCTCGTTAGACTACTCATGGATGTCTGAGTTATACCCTGGTCCATCCAGCAACTAGTATTCCATGTATATGGCCACTTACGTCTGCACGTACTTGGTTTATATAGGTGGATGTAATATATAACTATAATATATATATATATATAATGTTATATATATATAGTGACTAATTACATTCCATTACATCCATGAGCCATAGGAGGTAGATCCATCATGTGTCCTTTAGGAACCTTCATGACCTAGTTATTTATTAATTCATCATTTCTTTCTTATTCTATTATACCGGCACACTATTTATTTATGAGCACTACTTGGATTATATGTAGACAACATTTTTGGTGTCCTACTGATATTTATATATCATAAACTACTCGAGATGAACTTGGTACCAGAGAATACTATATTATTGTAGGTATATATAAGGTAATGTTCCCTTCTACAAGTTGTTGATATTCTTTTTTCTTATAAATGAAGCATAGAAGAAAAAGACCAAGCATTCGCTTCAGATGCTCGTGGAGAGGATTTTTTTCTTTTTTCTTTTGTTTTTGAATCTACAAGTCCCTTGATCCCTTTTAGTATACTAGAATACCATACATCCTTGTATATGAAACTGCCTTAGAGGATCTGAATATTATTATTAGTTGTTAAGTTATTTACACTTCTGCGTCTTTATTTTTATGTAGTCTATTTATATATGATTACCATGTTTCATGTTTATTGTTTTTATCCACTATTTCACTCTAATATGATGGTATAGTCTCCCCACTATACTAAATTTAAACCCTCTCTACTAGTCGGAAACGTCTGGAATATGTGGAGGAACACTTTAGGCCATGTGACCCACCAGCTTAGGGCACGAGTTAAGTAGATATTTGTTTGAGACATTACATCATACATGAGAGTCTATAACCCATGTTTGGGGGAAAACCCAATTAACTAATATAGGGTTGTTATTTATCCTTCAATCTTATTACAGTTTATATTATTTCACATTGGGTGATTCACTTGTTATGTGATGTTACTATTTTATGAGATTCACTCATGGACTGGTATGACATGAGATGACTATGCATGCGTCATGAAAGATACGTAGAGATATATTTTGAATTGAATTTTTCATGTTAGAGACATATCAATTTCTTGTGATATATATTCCCATATGATCTATGAAATTATAACCCCTTGATACATGTGAAAAAAATTAAAGTAATTGATATGTTATTAAAATTAACATATTAATATATGTTCATAAGAACCTTGAGTTACTAGTTCTCCATTGATTTCACCTATTGAGGTTCACCTTGTTTTGTAACATTTGTTCTAAGGTGTGTGATAAACATTTGTAGATAATCCATATATTGAGTGATAGTAGAGTGGAAATCAAAATGATCCTGACATAGTCGAGCCAAAAATTCATGTGGCTCCTGAAAATCAAATGGATGATCAGAATTGCAATGGATTCTTAAGGGTCATGTGATCCATGGAAAGGGAGATCGGTTTCATTATACCTTTGATGTCTGATATTAAAATATATTTCCAACAAAAAAAATCTACCTATGTTTATTGGGGAGGGAGGACCCTAGGTAGCTGAGTTCTGGATTGAACTATTCTTGACGATCTTCATGAACCATGAGACACCCACAGATGGGATTGTGAATCTTTAGGATTAAAAAATTGAGGTCTATCCAAGTGATGGTGAAAATTATGGAGAAAGAAGATAAATAATAGGATTTATCATAGTATAACTTTTAGATGTAGTTTCTAAGACACTTCTTTCCATAGATGATGAGAAATGATTGGGATCAAGAGTTTATACACATGTAATAGGAGGGAATGCCAGTGATTTACTATGTTGGACACTTCACTGGCATAAAACATTTTTCTCCATAGAAAATGATAAGGTCGCTAGGGTGAGATGTTTCCTTGATAGGATTCAATATAAGATAGGGTTTCAAGTGAACACCATTCACCTTGGAATCTTTGAAGATGTGATAATCTATGCTCTCATCACATAATGAAATCTGAGACATCCTCTAAGTATCATCTAGAAAATTTCTTCATTATGATCTGGGGGATATTATTTTAGTTTTAATAAGATTCATTATAAAAATTACCAATGGGTAAAAAGAGGAAGAGAATCTATGGAAGGGAAAGTCATATCAGTATCATGGTCTTGTGGAAATTTGGGGCATAAGCATCCTCAGTGTTTTTACCTCATGGTTGAGTTTAATTCTTGTTTCATGTTGAGCCATCTATAGATTTTTTTAGTATATTTTTGAATAAGATAAGTGGTTGGGGATCTGGATAGGAACCTCTATTTAGGATGGACTCATATACCCCTTAATAGACTAATAACTAGAGTTCCACTGGATGTTCATGTTGAGGTAGAAGATATGGTACTCCAATAGAGAAGGAATAATACTAGAAAGAAAGTTCCATATGGGGGGAAAATTAGAGCTCAAAGAAAAGGGGAGAGTTGGCTGTAAAAAATCAAATTTACTCTAAATAGTTTGGATGAAAGACCTTGATTTTATTACTTTTTATCATCCTATGTTTTGAATGTCTTGGGCTTGGTTTTGGAGAGCTTGGATGGAATTACGAACATACACACACCATTGGGAGTGAAGTCGATGGTTATCGAGATTTGTAGAGAATATTCTCTTAATATTGGTGGCTAAAATTTCCTTTGGGATATATTTGTACTGGAAATGAAATGCTCAATTTGATTCATGGTATGGACTATGTTGGACACCTCTAGTTTTAATGCTCACAAATCACATTTAATCATGTTTAGTCATGTTTAATCATTTTTAATCTTGTATATGTATGTTTCATTATGCCAATGTATAATCTTACTCTATTATATCAAGTATTATTTCATAAGGAAGGTTAAAAATATTTGACTAAGTATGAGTCACCGGTCAGTGGACTCAGAGTCACCAATCTCACCGGTCTCACCGTTCAGTCAGAAAATCAAAAAAGTAAGTGTCACTGTTACAGTGACACCAATCAGTATAAAATTCGATAAAGTATGAGACATCATTTTTTGATGTATCAGTATAGAATTTTCAAAAATTACCAGACACCATTCCTACCACTTTGGAATTTTCACAAAGAACCAGACGTCATTGCTTGATTTTTGCAAAGTCTAAAACACCGTTCTTTTGACGTCAGTCCAAATTTTCGCAAAGTCTAAGACACCACTCAAATTCTAGAATTCTAAAAAAGTATAATACACTGCTCTCGAGATACTGGACTCAAGACACCCTTCAGTGAAATAGGTTGAGTCACCACTTCTGTGTCACTGCTCCTATGACACCATTCCAGAATTAGTCATTTCTTCATTTATCATTTAAATTAAAAATTATTACTAAAGTTTATATTTGAGTTATATAGTGATACTGATATTATTAATGATATTCTTGACCCTTTTCAGTAGGAATTACTTGGTATTAGGTACTTGCACGTGATGGAGATCATGCCCCCTTTCATTCAAAAGAAAAACACCCAATATTAAATAAAAGGTGGTGTGCAAGCAGATTGATACATGTGGTGTGTGAAACATAAGACCAAGAGAGAATACATACACACACATCCTACTAAAAGTAAATGATGGAAGAACTTGTTGTGAACTGAAGTTCAGGCATCCTTACAGAAACAAACTCAACTAAAGAGAATTTTTGAAGATCATCTCATCTCACTAGAAACCAGAACACATAGCATCAACAACAATCTATTTTTCGTGTCTATTTTCATAAGTAGACTCGAGCTTCTCATCTTCTACATCTAAGAATCCAAAAAGAATCAAGCACATCACTCAGATCATTCTAAACCCTCTTTCATTATTTCTGCTCCGTTGTGTATAATTTTACTACTTTTTGAGTAGTGTTTGTTTCTGTATCACAAATACACACTATCTCCTGAGCTAAGCTTGAGGATATAAGATATCCTCATTCAATCATATTTATATACCATTTTACCCCCACATATAACTATGTAAGAGGTCTTTGTGTGGCCATGTTGTATTTTGTTTCCCATAAATAACTATGGTAGAGGTCTAGTTGACTTAAACAGCCTTGTGTGTTGTTGTTAACCCCGATCCAGGGTGTGGATCAAGTATATTAATTTACACTGCTATGTGGCACGTGATCACCAATTGGAGAGGACTAGGTCTCTGCTTGAGACTGAACCTCTTATTTTTATCCACTGTGTTCAAGTTCTATTTTCCTACCTGTCTTTTTTTATTCAAACAAGAAAACATTAATTTTCTTTGATAGTTAATCTTAAATAGCGTTTATAACTATTTTTGATTTACTAAATTACTTTCAAAAATTATATCAATCATTAAAATTTATATAACTTATAATTAATCAATATTTTGAGAAATTAATTAAACATTAAAAACTATTATAAATCTATTACTTTTGTTAATTGTAATGTTTTGTTTTTAATAGTGGGGACTCATAATAAATTTAATAAAACAAAAAAAAATTATAGGTACCCAATTCACAATCCCCCCCCCTCCGCCCTCTTGAGTATCCCACTCCGACCAACATTTCGTATTAGTGAATATTTTTAATCTTCTGTGTTCAATGTTTTCAAAGTTTTTTTCACAATATTTTAAACTTTTATTTTGGTTGTATTTTAAAGATCTATAAATTTATATTAGTTCTAAATTTTAAACTCTATAAAAACCTATTATTTTGTATTTATTATGGATAATATATTGGAAGTTTCTACTACCAACATACCTCCATTTTTCAGTGGAACCAATTATCCCCAGTGTAAAATTAAGATGAAAATGCATTTAGAAAATATGGGTTTTGAAATTTGGCCTTCCATTGTAGATGAATATAATATTCCTAATACTTCTAGAAATATATGGTATGACCCAACCAAGACTACTTATAATAATAATTTCAATTATTTAAATTTCTTATATTGTTCTTTAGGATACGAATAATTCAATAAGATTTTCGCACGTAAAACATCCTATCAAATTTGAGATACTTTAGCTACTTCACAAGAAGGAACCACTAATGTTAAGGAAATGATACTTAACACAGATACTATTAAATATGATAACATTAAGATGAATCCTGATGAACCTATCTCTGACATGTATCTCAGGTTTAATGTGATTGTAACTACTATGATACCACTAGTAAAGGATGTTACAGATACAGATAAAATCATGCAAATTCTCAGATGTCTACCAGACAGATGTAGAGGAAACTTCATGACAATTGGATAATCTTTTTATATTAGTAATTTTCCATTAAGGGATATGATAGGAAAGATAATGATGTACCAGTAATAATTGAAGGTAAACATAAAAGATAATGATAAACCAAAGACAAAGTTAATGGCTTTCAAAACCACTGCTTCTAAACACAAAGAAAAGAAGATAGAAAAAAACTAATTCTGATAGCTCAAGCAAGGAATAATCATCATCTGCCTATGATGAATAAATGGATCAGATATCGAGAATATATAAAAAATCTATATAAATAAAAAATTTTCATAAATCCCAACTACAAAAGAAAGTATTAGAATAAGGTAAAATGGAAAAAGGACTAAAAAAGGTGACAATACTAATAAAATTGTTTTTTATGAGTGTAAGAGAAGAGGAAATGTAAAGGATTATTGTCCAAAATTAAAATACAAAACAAATATGAGGACAAAGATAAGAAGTATAAAAATGTAATAAAGGAAACATGGACTACTTATGAAGATATTTCCAATGAGTCTAAATCATCACATGATCTAAAGGATGATAAATCCAAGATGTGTATTATGAAAAAAACATTTTAATTAACAATAGAATCTCATTTAAAAAATTACTATTATTATGGAGATGAATCTGATTATGAAAACATGAACAATATAGAAATGTTTGAGTACTATAAAATAATTGAAGACATATGTAATGAATTAAAAGATAAATATAATGTTTTAAAGGAACAACATTCACTTACCTCTACTATTAACTCTAAACTTACTATAAAGAAAGAGAGAAATGATCAATTTCTTAATGAAAATAATGAGATTAAACAATCTAATGAATAGATGTAAAAGAATATAGAAAATTTTTCCAATGGAAAGAACACTTTAAAACAAATGCTTGGTAAATAAGTTGCACACTGGTATAAGTTATCAAACCGGACAAATAAAATTTTTTAAAACTAATTTTGTATCAAAATTTGGAAAATCTATTTTTATGCCAAGTTCTGAAAAATTTACTGCAAGTTCTAGTGTTGCAACATCTTCTACTATTTCAAGTTTTTTTGGACAAAATAAATTTTATTTTTCAAAAGCCTTACAAACTTTTTATAGGAAACCAATGAATCATATATGGGTTACCAAAGCTTTTATCACTAATTTTAATGGACCCAAGAAAATCTAGGTACTAAATTAATTTCTTGGTTAAACTATTTTTGTAGGAAGGTTTCTTGAAGAGAACCTATAAGAACTTATTTCACTTGGAAATTGGACGTTCAAGATACATGACAGGGGGCTGCTCAAGGTTCAAAAAATCTTATCAAGATTGATGGTGGTCATGTTAATTTTGATGAAAATTCTAAAGGAAAAATAATTGGACTCGACCAAATCAGTAACACCAATTCAATTTTAATTTCCAAAATAATTTTTGTTAATGGATTGATGTACAATATTCTTAGTATCTATCAACTATGTGATAATGGTTTTAATGTTAAATTTGAAAATGATGCATGAAATTTTTTTAATTCTAAAAATGAGTTAGTATTTACTTATTTTAGGAATGATAATGTTTATGCTATAAAATTTGATTCTTTAGTTTTTCAAAAAAATTATTACTTAAGTGTTTTTCAAAAAGAATCCTGGATTTTTCATAGGAGAGTAGGCCACTATAAAACTCACTAACTTATAAATATGACAAGGAAAGTGTTATTCAAAGATCTACCCAAGATAGAATTTCCAAATAATAAATTTTTCAGTCCCTACCAAAAGGGAAAAATCACAAAATATCTTTCAAACCAAAGAAAGAAGTTTAAACTTCTCAACCACTTGAGTTGGTTCACATAGATTTTTTTAGACCACATAGAGTTTCAAGTCTTAATGGGAAGCACTATGTCTATGTTCTAGTAGATGATTTTTCTAGGTATACTTGGACTTTCTTTTTATCTCACAAAAGTGAAACTTGTTCTCATTTTATCAAGTATGATATAATAGTAGAAAACCTAAGTGGTATTATAATTAAATCCTTGAGAAGTGAACAAGTCCATGAGTTTGAGAATCAAGAGTTTGTATCCTTTTTCTCACAAAATAGCTCTAGTCATAACTTCTCTGCTCCTAGGACACCCTAAAAGAATAGAGTTATAGAAATAATGAATATAACCCTACAATAAATATAATGGAAAATGATTAATGAATATGATCTAACTATTTAATTCTATCCATAAGCTATAAACATAGCTTGTTATATTATTAATGGAGTCTTAATGAGACCAATTCTTAAGAAAACCCTCTATGAGTTGTGGAACAATAGAAATCCCAAAGTTAGTTACTTCAAAGTCTTTAGTTACAAAGTATATATTCTTAACACAAAGGATAATCTTGAAAATTTTGAATCCAAAATTTATAAAGAAATATTCCTAGGCTATTCAACCTATAGAAAATTATATAGAGTTTTTAATAAAAGAACCAAATGTGTGGAATAATATGTGTATATCAAATTTGATGAAACAAATCTTCATGAACCTAGAACCCCTCTTGAAAACAATGAGGATGATCTATCCAATATGGACATAAATGATAGTACTCCAAACCATACTATAAATCAATCTATTAAATCCTCCAGTTTTGGAAAATATCAAAACTCTAATCATGGTGAACCCAAACCTATGGATGAACCTAAAATAACTAGACCTTATTTTTCTAGATCAGTTAAAACTCTTATGAACCATCTGTTAGATGTTTTAGTTGGAGACTTAGATAAATGGAAAAAAACTATAGCTTCTCTCATAAATTACGTTGAATATAAAGACTTCTTGTCACAAATTGAACCTAAGAACATCAATGATGCAATCAATGATGAATTTTGGGTGATGGATAAAAAAAGAATTCAATCAGTTTGAAATAAATTAAGTTTGGAAACTAGTAAATATATCTAAAGACATCTTGACCATAGACAATAAATGGATGTTTAAAAACAAATTAGATGAAGAAGGAACCACTGTAAAAAATAAGGCAAGACTGGTTTCACATGGGTATTGTCAAGAAGAAGAAATTGACTATGAAGAAACCTTTTCACCAATTTCTAGACTTGAATCCATTAGAATCTTTCTATCATATTAAGATTATATAAATTTAAAACTATACTTAATGGATGGAAAGTGTGTATTCTTAAATGGGTATATAGTTTTGGATTTTTTTGTGAAAAACCCCCTGGTTTTATAAATCCTCATTTTCCAAATAATTTTTTTAAGTTAACAAAGGCTTTATATTATTTAAAATAGGCTCCAATAGATTGGTATGATAGGCTCAATATTTTTCTTATTTCAAAGGGTTTTACAAAAGGTATAGATAATCCTAGTATCTTTATAAACAGAATTTCTGAAGATGTTTTTGTACTTAAAATTTATATTGATGATATTATTTTTGGATATTTAAAACATTATTTATTTGTTTATTTTTCAAAAATGATGCAAAATGACTTTGAAATGAGTTTAATGGGAGAACATAAATTATTTCTTGGATTTAAAAATTTTCAAAATAACGAAGGTGTTATCTAAAATCAATGTAAATATACTAAAGATATTTTAATAATGTTTGGATTTAATAGAACCAAAGGTAGTGATACTCCAATGAGTGACACTTATAAGTTGTATCTTGATGAACATAAAATGTCTGTTGATCAAACCAATTATAGAGGAATGATCTGAATTCTACTTTACTTGACTGATATCTAGCCTGATATTATGTTTAGTGTATGTATGTGTGTTCTTTTTCAAGAAAATCCTAAAGAGTTACATCTTCTTGATGTTAAAAAGAATTTTTAAATGCCTCAAACATACTACCAACTTAGGACTTTTATATCCTAGAGGAAAATCATTTGATTTATTTAGATACACTAATGTTTATTTTGGTGGTTGCAAGTTAGATAGAAAAATAACCTCTAGAACATGTCACTATTTGGGAATTTCACTAGAATCATGGTGTAGTAAAAAAAATTCTTTTTTATTTTCTACTACTGAAGCTAAAAACATAGATGCTACTAATTTTTGTGATCGAATTTTGTGGATGAAACACACTTTACTAGATTATGGATATCAATTTAGACATGTCCCTATAAAATGTGATAACACAAGTTCTATTAACATCTCTAAGAATCCAGTTTCTCATTCAAGAACAAAACATATTGATGTAAGACAACACCTTTTGAGAGATCATTATCAAAATGGTGATATTACTTTAAAATTCATTGTCATAGAACATCATCTGGATGATATTTTCAGCAAGCCTTTATATTATGAAATAATGACCTATATTATACATGAATTGGGCATGATCAATTTTGAGTAACTGTTTACTGTCTCACCAGTTACTATCTCACCATTCACAGTCTCACCAGTTGATGTCTCACCGTTCGATGTGACACCATTGTGATAACATCGTTGATAGCATGATATAAGAACTCAACATTATATACATAGTGATTTTTTCTTCCTGGATTAATTTTTTAATTATTTGATTTAATTTTATTTTATTTTATACTTCATTATTGATTTATGACTTTAAATTCCCTAAATTAAAAAAATAGTCACTCCTTCTCACTTCACTATTACTCTCAAACTCCCAAAACAAAACTCTTCTCTCTCAAACACCTTGTTCTACTTAAAACCCTCTATACATGTTTAGAATGGTGATAGTGAATCATCCATATTATTCAACCCCATAGAATCATCAGTTGATGGAGAGATTGAAAAGGGATTTGATCAAAGTGCCTGAGGAACCTCCGAATCCTGGTCTCGTTAATCAAGTGATTATGCCAGAAAAAAAAATTGTGAGAAATGTGGATTCTTTCAAGTAAGTCTCTTGTTCTTAAGAAATTGGAAGAGAAAGGATAGAGAGAATGTTTTACCAATAACAAGTGACTCTTATACCCAAATCTTGGTTTCAATTTTGTCAATACGTTTAGTTTCCGTTCAATGTTAAGGATGATTTCATTGTCAGAAGTTGGGTAAAGGGACAACAATTTTTTTCCTTCAAGATTGTGGGAATGATTGTTTAAAAGTACCTTATTAAGGTATCATTGAGGATCATCAAGGATTAACTCCACATCCAAGTGATATTTTCATCGTAGAAAGGGATTTGGGTGGCTTAACCGTAGATGGAAAGAGGAGAAGATCTATTTCTACAGAATTGGATGAAGAAACTATACTTCTAGTAAAGTTCATTCAAAATATTATTTTTCCAAGTAAAGGTGATTTTTATCTGTTTATGTATCAATATGTGTTCTTGTTACATATTTTTAAAAATGTTTATAAGGTAAATATGTGAAAATATCTTATCCTTCATACATGTGAAATGATCAAGACCTCCTCAAAATCCAATTCCTTGTTCTATTCAAGATTCATCTCTCTAATGTTTTAAGCCAAAGGATTGGTAAGAAAAAATTATGAAACTATTTAGGATTATATTTTTTGTTTATTTAAGAAAATATGCAGACAGATAAAGATCATTTGGAATCCCTATAAGAAGTTATGGGTTGAAGATAATGAAAATCTTTAGGAGGATTTTAATCCTATTGAACATACCTCAAGACCAAAGGATATCCCAAACCCTGGTTTGGAACTAAATGAGGAAGTAGAATACATAGATGAGGAAATAAAAGTTGATGTTGAAGAAGAGAATGTTTCTGATAGAGAAGGAAATAAAGGTACTCCTAATGACAATGGAGAAAATGAAACTATGGGAAAATTTTATGATGACTAATAAGTTGTTGTGGAAGAATTTTTTGATAAGGAGAAACAAGCAGAAGGAATTGTAGAAGAATAATCCTATGTAGATAACTATGAAGAATATAATATAATATGAAAGAATAAGAATAAAGAGCCTAGTGAGGGTAATGAATCTAATCCTTATAAAGGCAGTGAAATATTTGAAAGATTTTGGAGAAAATATGTTTTTAGGATTTGGAAATATTATTAATTCATAGCATGATCTTGTGACTAACCTCAGTAAAAGAGATGATGGAATGCTTCCGGAAAAGTTGATGTGGAAAATTAAACCCAGAATGATTCATGAGATAAAAGATTAAAGGATGGAAAATAAACAGCTAAATGATGAGATGAAGTCCTTAAAGTCATTGTTTGAGGAGATGAGGAAGTATTTGTAAGATACTCCTACTTCTTTTACATCATCGGTTTCTAATCTCTGTGAGTGTGAAACTGACATGGCCTCTGGAAAGTTTTTACCTCATATTAAATCTAATTTTATTTTAGTGGTTGAAGAAATTTTCATGAAGAACACCAAGTTAATGAATTAAATGCATGGACTTGTGGTTGTAATCAATCTACTGACTTATGAATATAAAGGATCTTTGGATAAAGTTCTTAGAAAGCTAAATGACTTCACTTTAGCTACTCCAGCCCAATCAACTTCTACATAGACATCTCAGCCTTTGGATAGTGACTTGATTAAATCAGTCATAAGAGAATAGATTCAAGCTATGATTGGTGGTTTGGAATTGTAAAATTTTGGTAAGATTCAAAATCACAGTGATCATGTGCTTGACATGGTCAGATCTTACTCCAAAACAACCACTGATGGTTAAGCATAAATCTCTCAGAAAGTGGATTACCATTTTAAGAGGATATATACCAATCACCAACTGACAAATCATGTCAAGTATTTAGTAGAGAATTTGAAGATATATCTAATTAATCAAGCTTTCAAGAATCAAGTCAAGTAGTTTAAACAATTTACTTATACTCTTCTTAAGTTCATGGAAAATAAGTATGACTTTGAGAAATATATGGAATATTGTGGTGAAGTAATTAAAGATTTTATTAATCTTCTCAATTCATATATACACAATCACATAAGAGCAATTATTGATCTAGTAGCTACCCCTCTGAGACCTGGCATGATTCCTTCTACCTCAACTTCATTTTCACCTGTTACCATGATCCCTACTCAGGCTTTGAGCCAGATCAGACCAGTCCTTACTGAGCATCCTTTACCTTGTTCTTACTCTAGACCCAGCCTTGCACCTTCTATTATTTAAGGAGTGTCTGTACCTCCTCTCCATATCCACTCTCAACCTCCAACCACTACCACTTCTACACCTCCAACTTCTACACCTGATATATCTCACATGGGCAAAGAGGTTGTGGACTTAGAGCCGAAGTGATTGGATTATTTTTGATAGGGCTATGTTTTTTTATTGTATTGTACTGGAGTCCTCAATAAAATGTGATCACTCTTTCATTCACTTATTTATGAACCTTTGTGCTTATTATTTATTTTTATTTCCCTATTTACTTATTGATAATCCCAAAAGGGGCAGAACTCAGAGATGGAATTCACCTAAAAATATTTATGGTATTGAAATTATTTGATATTATTCTATCTATGTTTAACTTAATGAATATATATTTATGTGTGGATTTTAATTAATATTGCTGATATTTTAAGAAAAAAAATTATCCTTTACTGTGATAATTAGGCATGGCATGTAAATTCTTTGATTTTTGATCATCAAAAAGGGGAAGATTGTTGGACTCCTCTAGTTTTAATGCTCACAAATAATGTTTAATCTTGTTTAATCATGTTTAATACTATTTAATATTATCTTAGAATGTTTCATTATTCCCATGTATAATATTAATCTTTTTTTATATATTATTTAATAATACCGATTGAAAATATTTAACTAAGTATGAGTCACTAGTCGGTGGACTCACAGTCACCAGTCTCACTATTCAGTGGGAAAATCGGAAAAGTTTGAGTCACTGTTGCAGTGACACTGCTCAGTCTGACATTAGGTAAAGTATGAGACACTGTTGTTTGGATCTATCAGTCCATAATTCTCACAAAGGACCAGACACTATTCCTATCAGTTCATAACTTTCACAAAGTACCAAACATTGTTCTTAGATTTTCACAAAGTCTAAGAGACCATTCTTTTGACGCCATTCTGAATTTTTGCAAAGTCTATGACACTGTTCTATTGACACCGGTCCAAATTTTTTCAAAGTCTAAGACATAATTTCAGAATTATATAATTCTCACAAAGTATAATACACCAATCCTAAGACACTGGTCTCAATAAAATGTTCATAGATAGAGGTCGAGTCACCGCTTCTATGTCACCACTCCTATGACACCATTCCAGAATTAGTCATTTCTTCATTTATCATTTAAATTAAAAATTATTACTAATGATCATATTTGATTTATTTAATGATACTAATATTATTAAGGATATTTTTTAGCCTTTTTAGTAGGTATTACTAGGTACGAGGTACCTACACATGATGGAGATCATGATCCCTTTCGGATAAAAGAAAAACATCCAAGATTAAATAAAAGGTGGTGTGTAAGAAGATTGATATGTGTGGTGTGTGACACATAATAACAATATAGAAAAGATAAAAACTCATAATACTATAATTAAATGGTGGAAGAACTTGGTGTGAACTAAAGTGTGAACATCCTTGAAGAAACTAATTTAGCTGAAGTGAGTTTCTAAAGAATATCTCATCTCATTAGAAAACAGAACACAGCATATCAACGACACTCTATTTTATGTGTATGTTTTCATAAGTAGACTTAAGATTCCCATATTCTACATCAAATAATCCTTGAAGCATCAGGCACATCAAATAGAGCATTCTAAACCCTCTTTCATTATTTCTACTATGTTGCGTATAATTTTACTACTTTTTGAGCAGTGTGTGTTTCTGTTTCACAAACACACATTTTATTCTGAGCTAAGATGGAGGATAAAAGATATCTCCATTACATCATATTTTTATACCTTTTTACTCCCACTTATAACTATGGAAGAGGTCTCTACGTGGCCTAGTTATATTTTGTTTCCCACAAATAACTATGGTAGAGGTCTAGTTGACCTGAACAACATTGTATGATATTGTGAACCCTGATCTAGTGTGTGGGTAAAGTTTACAAATATAAAATACTTGGTGTAAGGTGATCATCAAGTGGAGGGGACTAGGTCACTGCTTGAGATTGAACCTCTTATTTTTATCTATTGTGTTCATGTTCTATTTTCCTGACTGTCTTTGTTTATGAAAATCAATAAACTTTACTTTGATTTGATAGTTAATCTTAGATAGTGTTTATAACTATTTTTGATCTAGTAAATTACTTTCAAAAGTTATATCAATCATTCAAATTGTTTTAAATGATAAGTAATCAATCTTTTGAGAAATTAATCAAACATTCAAAACTATTATAAATATGATACTTTGGTTAACTATCCTATTTTGTTTTTTAAAGTGTGGAATATAATAAATTTAATAAAATATAAATTTTTATAGGTACTCAATTCACCCCCCACCCTCTTGAGTATCCTACTCTGACCAATACACTGGATCGTTAATTACGAGGAACAAATCAACTTTTATCTGAAGAGATTAAACTTTCTATCTCTAGAAAAGGGTATCTATTTTCACCAGGGTGAGTGAGATATTTATTTTGGATATATAAGACCAATTCAGTTTATATTGAACTATATCACATCTTAGATAGAAATAATTTTTCTAGATTATAGTGGAATGAAATAGGAGTTTTTCCTCATCCTATAGTGAACCTTTTTTAGGATGTCTTTTCAGAGGTGTTCACTGGCTTCTCTCTTATGTGGGAGATCGAATTTGTAATCTAGCTGGTGTTGGGAAATAATCCAATTTATATCCCACCATATAGAGTGGGACCAAAAGATATTCATTATTTTAAAGTTCATTCTGAAGATCTAGAATCAAAGGGATTCATATGTCCTAGTACATATCTATAAGATTCTCCTATGTTTTTTTTCAAGAACGATGATGAGACTTTGATCATATGTGTGGATTATCAGTGATTTAACCAAATTATTTTCAATAACCTATATCCCCCTCCATGCATTGATGATCTCTTTGATTAGATAATAGGTTCCAAGATACTCTCTAATATTTACTTGAGGCTAGGGTACCATCAGTTGATGGTGAGACTATCACATAATCCATGGAAATATTTTAGAAGTAGTTATGGCTTGTACGAGTTCATGGTGATGTTTTTTGGTCTAATCGAATCCCTGATTATATTCATGGTCTTAGTTAACTATATTTTTCATTAATTTTTGGATCATTTGGTGGTAATTTTTTATGAAAACATCTTTGTATACTCCAAATTAGTATATGATAATTCCCAATATCTTGACATCATCTTGATTACATTGAGAGAGGGTCATCAATATTACAAGTTATCTAAATTCTATTTTTTATTGATAGATTGTACTTTTGGGACATGTTATCTTAAAGATTAGATTGTCAGTAGAACCAGAGAAGGTTGTAGGTTTGTAATCATTGGAATGATATAATAATTTCTTTGAGATTTCAATATTTTTGGTTGTATCATGCTATTTTAGTCATGTCATATTGTAATTATCCTATATGGTATCACCAATATCCACTTTGATCAAGAAATGGGGGGATTGTTTTTGGTCAAATTAATGTAAGATGGATTTCGAGAGATGAAATGTATACTAATCTCAGCACTAATTATCACCTTATATGTTCTGGATAAGGCATGTACTATTTTTTGAGATGCATATGGAGTTAAACTTGGATAAGTTCTGATGTAGGAGGAATGATTGGTTTCTTATTCCACCAGATAATTGATATTGTATGGTAATAATTACCCTACTCATTATCTAGAGTTATAAATAGTAGTATAATACATGATATACTAGAAACACTATCTGATTGGTGAGATGTTTTTGGTGTACATAGACCAAAAGAACTTAAAGTATAGCTTTTTTTAGTGGTGATTTAACCTTTGATAGAGTAAGTGGTTTGCGTATATATAGTATTTCAACATTGAGTTGGATTATTCACCGTGAAAGTAAAATGTGGTTATTAAAAATTTAAGCCAAAAGATAAAGAAAGATTCATTTTGGGAGTCCTGTAATGAGTGGAGGATGACGTCTCTATTTGCGGATATGTATCTAGATGTTCATGAATCCCATGGATTGTAACTCTAGTTTTGAATTTTGTTATACCCTTTCTTATTGAATGAATCAAGATATTGTAGTTATTTGCTCTCTTGGTCTTATCTCTAATGGAAAAATTATATAATGGGGGGATACCATTAGAATGGTATCTTAGCAGTGGAAATGTTCTTATTTTATTTGGTAATTTATGGATTCATGCAAGCTTAAGTTAGAAGATGATGTAGGAATTTCATGCTTCTAGATGGGTGGTACATACAGGTCTAAAAATATTTATTTTAATATTCATAGACAATACTAGTGTCTAGGGATGAAAAATGAGATAGAAAGATTCTTAGAGATTTTTTTCACATGTATGTAGGTGAAAGTGGATAATTAGAGGACTACTGTGTTATTGCATCCTTCACCCATTCCTAAATAAAAGTGGGATGATATCACTATTGATTTTTTGATAGGATTACCCAATAAACCCTTCATAAATGATATAGTAGGGGTGATATTGGATAAACTAAAGAATGTATACCACTTCATACCTAATAGGGAGACCTTCACTTTTGATGATCTAGTGGTCTCAACATGTGAGAGGTAGTTCAAATATAGGGTGTTCCGAGGAGTATCAGGTCTGATAGAGATCCTTGTTTCACACATATTTGTTAGTAATTTCTCTAAAAAACTTTAGGATCACAAGTTCTTTTGATTATATCCTATCATCCTCATATTGAATATCAATCTGAGTGGAAAATTCAGATTATAGAGGTTATTTTGTGAGACTTTGTTCTGGACTTCAGAGGTTATTAGTAGTTTCATTTAACAATCGTGGAGTTTTCTTATAATAATGTCATCCAAAAATATATCCAAATGGATCATTTTAATTATTTTTATGGAATTTAATTTCATTTTCCACTTTCAGGACTAGAGTTAGGTGAGTTAGTGCTCATTGGACCTAATCTCAGGGTGGAGACTTCTGTCCAAATTCATTTGATTGGAAATTGGTTGAAAACCACACAGTGCTAGTATAAATCATGTGTTTTCCATTAGAGACAAATTGTAGACTTTTTGGTTTGTAAACATGTTTTATTTCATGTGTCTCTTAGGCTGGGTAAACACTATATTAGGAATAAAGGGAGGCTAGAACACAAGTTTGTTGGTTCGTTCAAGATAGTGAAATGGGCCAGTTCATTGGAATACTATTTTGATCGTACATGGTGATACAACTCTATGCACAATGTGTTTCATGTGTATCATATTTTGATATATCATCTTGACCCTTCTCATGTGATATAAGTCGATGATGTTTAGAAGGATTTTGATGATTCCTTTGAGGACAGTTTGATTCATATTGTGTAATGTGGTGAGAAGAATCTATTGGGGATTATTGTACATCTTGTGCTAGTATAGTGGCAGCATGGGTTTCTACAAGAGGATTCCTAGGAGGTAGATTGTGATATATATCCAAGGAAGTTATAATTTTTTTATACCCACTAATATGCATTGAATAATAGCTCAGGTAAGATTTTTTATTTAGTGGGGAGGTTGTAAGAGCTTATCTTTTTCAAGTTATTCCCTCTTATATGTTTTTGGTAAAACCTTGAATCCTTTTTCCATAATATAATCCTTTTTCTTCTTTTTATAGTCCTTTTTTTATCTCTTTACGTGTTTGTGTAAAGGTTGCATGTCTTAAGGAAACATAAGAGGATTAAATGGTTGTTTTGAACGATTACTTCCAAAAACATAGGTGACGCACTATAACTAATATGGTTGTTCTATAGTGCTGTTGTAGGAATAGGTAAATGTTGTAGAGGTTTTTTTAGTTTTTAGTGGTGTTGTCGATTTTGATGCCACATCACAGAACCATGGGTTGTTCCATAATGAAGAAAACTACAGGGTAGGGGTTATACCATAATCCATCTCTATAGAGGGTTGTATCAAGGAGGTTGTTCCATGGTGTAATATACCACGCAATAGAGGATTCCTCCAAATCAGTTAAAGATGGATAAACACAGCTTTAGTATTCATTATTTTGGAGTAATGCATGTTAATAAAAAGTTATGAATTCAATTCAATAAAAAATTGTTAGTTTCTATGAAGGGTATTAAATTATGGATTTAATAAGGGTTTTCTCATACATTTCACACCTAGAAGACCCTATATAAGAACCAAACCTCCTCAATTTCATTTGATAATAGATCTCGAGTATCTCTTGTGATGAATCCATGGTGTAGACCCAAAATTATGCTATAGTGGTTCTTTGGTAAAGAATATATACACTATAGTACTCCTCCTTATGTCGTGGTGTTTAGTGTCTATGTCATCATCATCTACCCTATGTTGTAGATAAATTTTCTAGGATAGTCTATCCTTCAGTACCCATAACAACACCATGGATGTTCCTCCTAAAGCACCTTTACATTGTAGTGATTGGAATTGCACCATGGTGGATCCTTCCATGCCATAATGATAACATCCTGCATCATAGTGGATTCTTCTAGTGCACCTCCATGGAAAAGTATCCTTATTTCACTATAGATACCATTGAATTTCCCAAAATATTTCACCTATTAATTGAACTAGACTTGTAGTCTAATTTTGATGAAAATCAACCTTAGGAGACCTTATAATCGGATATTTTCTCGATTGGTGTGCAAGCATGGTTTGGTTGGTGACCTATGAGCATACTATTTAAACCATAAGCAATATCCATTAGAATCTAGTGTTATAGAAATATATTTTGATGGGAAGGGAAAAGGAACCAAATGCTACCATGGATGTTAATATTTTTTTTATGCCTTCTTTGAGTTTGAGGTAGGTGGTATAAACAACCTTATGTTGTCTATTTTGATCTAATTTTGTATGTGAAATAACTGAAATCACACTGTCACATTGTACACATAAGAAAATAGATTGGATAATTACCTATTGAAGATAATATTACGATTTGACTTACCTTTGGATTACATTGGGTCCATTGGTGTTCAGTCTTAGTTTACAACCACCCATGAGCTGTGGCTGCCCTTAAAATTTTATATTGAATTGAAAATTGATAATACAGTTTCTGGCATAACAATGTGAATTGTTTTGGCATATTGTTATGTTTTGGAATGACATAAGAAATGTTGCGATTTATTGAAATACATTCACATAGAAGAAAATGGATAACTTGAAATGTATATGGTATTTATATAAATTGATAAATGAAAGGAATTGGATGCAAGTAAAATGATAAGAGGGATCCTAGCCATAATGAAATATAAATGGATAGATAAATGGTTATTGGATGAATTGACCATTATGGGTTATGGTATTTTGTTGATTCTTAGTCATAAGATTTTATTTCTGTCTTTTATAATTGAGATGACCTGTTATGATTTATGCTTGAGGAATTGATGGTATATGATCCCCATTTTGAGATCTTGTGATACATGACATTTTAGTGCTCAAGAGCATCCTATGTGATGCCTAAGGGTAAGGTGCATGGTTAAAAATCTGAATGAGGGTAATATCCATGGTATAAATTTCTAATTTATGGTAATATTCATTGTATTTTATACCTATTTAGGCTAATATTCATGGGATGTGACACTTTCTAAGGGTATGATGCATGTGATCATCTCTTGATGGTATGTTTCAAAGACACTAGATGTCTGAGGAGGAGATTATTTTTATCCCAATGAAAGGGACCAATTTTTCTTGATACTTTATGTGTGATTCATTCTCATATGGAGAATCTTATATTGAATTGGGTGGTACATCATGATGCAAGAAGATATTCCCTTATAGAGAGACATCTGGTTTGGTAATAAAGCGGTTTAGGCTGACTCAAGTTTCAACCCAGAACACTGGATCAACGAGTTTATTTCATGTATTAAATTAATACCCTTTTACCACTTTATTGCATAAATTATACATATAATCATGCTAGATTTTTTTAGACACCATTGGTGGTGTCCTACTAAGTTTTACCGACACCCTCTTTGGGCTTCTATTTGGTACCCAGACAGAATTCATGAATTCAGGTACGGATAAGGGAAAGGAAACTTATTATTGATTGAATGATTAATAGATAGGTTGTAGTTTAGAGATGACAATGTATTGGGGATTAGGGTCAGGGCTTGGATTCACTTATCTTTATAGTTTTTTTTATATTTTTATGAAATATACGACATTATTTAGATTCATTTTAGATTAATATTACATCGTTTATTATTTTTGTTGATTTTATTTCATTCTCTTGTGGTTTCATGACTTATATTGTATATTTTCCCTCTATTTATGATAATATTTTATTATTTAAAATATTATTGAATACATGTACCTGAGTTTATATTCTCCCCATGATATACCTTACACCCTTGCTACTACTTAGAAGCCAATGGTGTATGTTCTAGTGTGCTTGAGGTCATGTAGCCAATCAGCTTTTTCATGTGTTGGAGTACCGGGTTGGGGATGTTACATTGGGAGATATTTGGACCTAATTTAATGTTTCCTTGTTGGGATTCTTATCAACTTCAAATGATAGATCATCACAACTGTTATGTTTTAAATTTTATATTTATGGTCATTATAGAGGATTTCATGGAAGAGGATAACTATTTTAGAGATTATATAAAAAATAAATTCAACCTATAGTAAAAAAATAGTATATATATATATTCTTAGTAAAATAAAGTTTTTTATGGATATCATGATAATTTTATAAATAAATTCTTTTCTGGAGAGATATTCTATTATTAGTGGTAAATATTTTATGAATAGTGAGTAAAGATGTTATGTTCACATAAGGTAAAAAGGAAATATTTTTTGTTATATTAACATCAATCATATAGGATATTGTCTAAAAAATTATATGATATTAAATTATGTTACATATATATTTTAAAATTTCTATTAGAGTGAGTGGGGTGATTTTTATTATGCCTTCTTTGGGAATTAGATTATGTGAAAAAATTAATCATATATTGTATAGTTCAGTATAAATCATTTGAAAAATATTATCATAAGATCTATAAATCTGATAGATGTTTTAAAAATACAAGATATAATGTTTCTTGAATCATGTGAATAAAGAAAATTGAATTTTACTATCCACTGTAATGAATATTTTGATATAGGGAGTTGTGTGAAACCGAATCATGGGTGGATGATGTCATAAGGTTATGTATTGAATATAATATTCATTGATATTAGATATATTGTGTTGAAACTTTGAAAATTGCTCAAAATGAAGTTTCATTTTATATATTGGGAATATTCATTGAGTAAATAATTTAGACTAACTGGGTTATTTTTTTTAAAATATAAATATTGGGTAAAAAAGTTCAATAATGTATACATTGTGTTAATACAAAATTATACTTCATTGGAATCAAGCACAAATACAGATGTGTTTAATTCAAATAAGCTATTTTTATGTTGAAAATGGTAGATGTTGATATGTTTTGAGTTAAAATTTAGTAATATCGAGTATAATTCAAGTAAAATGTATTTGATGGATATTAAAAAAAAGTTCATTAATGAATTTTTAATAAATCTTGAAAATTTAATATTTTATTATGTTAAAGACACCAATTAATCGTATAAACTACCTTTACTAACTATAATGTGTCAAAGGAAACTACTGAATATTCTAGTTGGGTTGAAAATGGTATTAAGTGATCATGATTTAACTTTATAGTTTATTTTATTCATGTCATTTAATAGAGGGATAGTCATCTTTATATGGTAAATTTAATGGAAAATTATCTTATTAATTACTATAAAGGTAGAACTAAAATTATACTTAAAAAACTATTTTAATTTGTTGTTGTTCTAAAAATTTTCAATGAAAAAAATACTTTTTAATAGAGCTAGTTGTGAATTATTTATCCATGTTTCTAAACTCATTTAATTTTTATGGCTACTTTTTTATTGATTTCTCATCAGAACAACATCAATTAAAGAAAGTGGTTATATTTTTTAAATAAATATAATATTAGGGTAATTCTATAAAATACATTTTATTTTAATTTTACAATTATATATTATTTATTTCAAGTTTTAATATGAGATTGTTGTGTTTGTGGGACATGTAAAAATATATAAAACACTAAAGTGATTATTGAATCATTATAAATTTGAGACCTGTATGGTATTTATTCAATTGCAACATGGTGAATGATAATGTTTTGAAGTATTTGTTAGAGGAAGAAATTATTTAATGTATCACAGAATAAATAATATATTTATATGATCATGGGTTATTTCTGAACCAAGATACAGCCAAAAATATTTCAATACAACATGTTTCCTTTTATTTCATCATTTTAATATAACAAAAATACATTATTATATTAACTTTAATGATTGTAACTAGTAATTAAAATTATTACATATGAATTATAAATATATTCAATACAATTTAAAAAATATAATTGGACAACAAACTCAAATAAACAAAATAAAATGGAATTTGAAAGTTAGTTAAGTCATATTACACTAAACTTTCCACTCTATTGAAAAACATTATAAAATGGAAACCAATAATTACAAATAGGATTGTAAATTAATAAATGAATTATAGATAAGCATGAGAGAAATTTTAGTGGATTAATAATAATTGAAATAAGTTATTTTTATAGGATTTATAAAATTATATGATTGTTGGAAATATGGCCATTTGAATAACAACATGACCGTTTGATTAGGAAAATGAATACTACAGTAAATATAGAATTAATATTATAAATAATTATTACCATCAATTTAATATGTGAATATAATTATCAAAATACCATTAAATAATTTTTTTAAGTATAACATGATCTGTGTATATGTTTATATTTCTAGTAAAATATTTTTTTACATTAATTTATAATATTGTAATTGCTATACTCAAAATAGATGAAAAATATACTTAATTAAGGTTTATATATTAAGGAAAATTTCATTTTTAGATTCATTGTGTTTAAATTATGTAGGGATATTTTTAAATTTTTTATAAATATTTCGATATGTAGATTAAAATTGAAATATGTTAAAATATATTATTTTGCATTATATATTAAATACATGGCTAATTACATCCAAGATTATATAACAAATAACTCATCCTCACATGCATAAATTTCTATATCTAGTTACTTGAATCAATAATATTCATATTTTTGGGAAGAAATAAATAAATAAATAAATATTTTATTTAGTAAGCACCCATTGTATCACTAATAAATAAACCCTTCTTTCACCCATTTCTCATCATATAAAAAATTTCTTTCCTTGATAAAAATATATCCAAACCGCACCAAAAACCCTCTAAGACAAGTTTATTTTATTTTGGTCACATAAAAATACAATTCCATGGTTCCTTATGGTGTAGTCCTAATGATTCATCGAAAGGAAGAAATTAAGTATTCTAATTTAAACACATTCAATTCCAATCATTCTATTTATTTATCTTCCACTTTCAAATTTTTTTAGAATATTATTAACTCATGGAAATAAAATAATACCTATAATTTAATATTATTTTGGTAATCATATATTTTACAAAAATCATCTCATAGTTATTTATAACATATGTTTCATTGTGCCAATTTTGACCACTTATATGGATGTCGTTAAGAATAAACTAATGCCTCATTAAGAGGATGATTTAAAAAAATAAATAAAATGAATATATATAATATTAATTAAAATAGTATGATTATGGAAAGTCAAAAAATTAATTATATTAAATATATTGACAATAAACAATCATTTTCATTCAAACTACCTAAAAATAGCATACCTATACACATATCGTAATCTACATACACTTTTTACTATATATTGAACATTGTGCATTTATACCACTAAAAATACATGAAGACTAGTAACTTGACATATATGAAGATTACAGAACAATTATACAATTTCTTTGTTACATTAACATTAAATCAAAATAGATTTGGAATCATAAACTCAGAAAACATAAAATGGTTAATAAGATTAACATTAATATTATTAATGAATTAAACAAGATAAAAAATGAGTTATAAGTTTTTAAATAAATTTTAATAAGGTTATAATAAAACTAATTTATAAATATAAATCTACTATCATAGGATAAAAGAGTGTCTAATGTACATTAGGATTCAAGGTTTTGGTTTTTTAGCATGTTCTCTCTTAATTTGAGTAATGATTATATATTGAATGTATTCTATTTCATTATCACAATAAAAAAATAAAAAATGAATAAATTATTGTAAGACCCTAGCCTTAAAAATTACATAATATTGAGTTAAGTCAAGAACTTTCATTGAGGATCTTTCTAGGTTTAGAGTTATAGAAAATTAGGCTATAACTAATACATTACATCTCAAATATTACAAAGTAGACACTTTTATTCTATCCAATTTTTTCACAACAATAAAAATACTTTAATAAAACAAGAATTCCTTTCTTGATATAAATATCATTGAATTATTCTTTTATCTTACCCTTTCTTATACCTTGTGAAAAACATTTCAAAAACATGGGATGAGTATAAAAATCTCAGTAAGGATTATAAAATAAGGAAATAAAATATTAATCCATCAATACATACAAATAAATGAACCCATACTTTTCAATAATAATACATAAATAGTTTAAAATGCCTCATGAAATCATAAGATTTATGAATAACACATAGAAATCATAAACCACAATGGTACCTTGTGGTATCTATAACATACTTATATTATAGCTTTCACAGCTACATAGGGAGTTACGTTTGGAATACCCATAATAGTATATTCCATAAATATATTAGGAGAAACATTAACATTTACCTTTGTCACGTTACCCAATGAATTGGAGGGCTTTCTTAGGCTCAACCACCCTCAGTTTATCATAGAGCCACTCGTATATGTAAACAATTCCCTAGAATCATAACATAATTCATAACACATAAAACAAGAATAAAGGAAAATATAACATTTCTACATTACAATCACAATATATCATTTCAATATATTGACATAATCAATGCTTTATAAAAACTATTTTCAATACCAAAATACATAAAAAGTGTATATGGTATTTATTTTCCTTTTAAAAGCATTATGTCTTGTTAAGGAATCCAAATATCAAATAATGTTCGCGGCGGCAGAAAGGTCGTTGTCTCCGTGTATATTAAAAAGAAACATTCCTTTTGTTGTTTAGTAAAATTCTTCTTAGAAAAATATTCCTTTTGAAAAAAATTTAACTAAATTAAAATAATGTGGGTATAATTATACACTGTATAAAGAAGTTCATCTATAAACCAAAATATGCCTCAATGAAAGGAAATTGAGACAAAGTCCCATACAAAGATCATTTTGTAAATAAAATAGATCAATTATGTGTATTAACTATAATTACACATAAATAAAGTATAAATACACTATATTATATCAAAATTTATTTCCCACATAACCATATCACGACATAATCAAGAAGTATAAGATTAACCCAAAGAATGGAAATTGGGTTAAGAAGTTCCCTTACCTTAAGTCTGACTTTTCTCATTTGTTCTTTATATTCCTGAATAATAAAATTTGGTTAATTAATAATTTATTCATAACCTTTTTCAATTTTATTATTCATTTTATATTACTTATCATCATGTTATAAAAATTACATAATTATTTAAGTTCATATCGGTCGTTTTGTCAATATTCGGTACTTGAGTTGAAAATGAACTTGATATAATTAAAAATTGTCCATGTGGTCAAAATTAAATTATCTCCGGAATATTATTAATGATTTAAATATCATATATATCCAGTATATATATTTATTTATAAAATTCCATAAAATTTGAAGATAATAAATGAAATTCACTGTTCATGGAGACGGTATGTCGTACATACGGATGAATGCTACTTTCATTTATTTGTCAAATTAGAGAAATGAAAAGTAAATTATACATAGGTATATTATAATTATAGTATAATATCATATATTATATATGTTACATAATTTCATTAACTCCATCCTTTATATGTTCCATGTATGTCATGAACAAGTCATATCACTTTGAGGGAGCGGTAGTCTGCACTTCCTCAAATGAAATTATTGTATTTACACATTATGAAAAGGAAAAAGGTATGTTGTAAATGAAAAATAAATAATTATAGAGAAAATATAAATATAATATATATCACATATAAATACAGTTATATCATAATGACCACTAAGAGAATTGGTTGGGGAAAATTTAACAATCATTGTTTCGTCAGGCAGTAGTTCGTCGTACACAGAAACAGTATGTTCATATCCATTAGATGGAGGTGTGTGTAAGTGTAGTTCGGATACTTCTCATAAAGATATCCTAGTATATTTAGAATAATTTTTTTATTATGTAATCAAATAATTAAAAGAGTATATAAAGTGTAGAAGTAAAATAATGGAAAGGAATTTTAGAGAAGGCATTACCTCTAAAACATGTAACTCTCTTTGATTTGAACCAAAAGGATTTCTTGAATTTTGTTCCTCCTAAGGTAAGAATTATATGAGGAAGGGAGGTATATTGGGAGCTTATTTTGGTATAATTTGGATAATAAAAGGGTCTTTATATGTTTAAGTGATGTTGGTAGAGGTGCTATATTTTTATAAGAGGGAGGAGGGTCACTTTAGGAAAGTCTAGAAATATTAATTTATTAAAAATTATATTTCAATAAAAAATGAGTTCAAATTAAGTTAGTTAAAATATAAGAAGAATTTCAGTCTAAATAAAATCATACAATAATAATTATATAGGTTTATGATATTTTTTAATCCTTATCTTTTCTATTTAACCCTTTTTTACTCTTACCGTTTTATCAAGCATTTAACAATTTGAGAATAAAAATTGTTACCAAACCATGAAAAATGTCAAATGAAAGAGTTATTAATAAGATTTTATACTTATCATAACCATTTGGATGAATCCTTTATTTTTTTGTAATTTTAAAACATTTAATAAAAAAATTTATATTTTAAAATATGAATTATGTCAATTTTGACACTATTCATATCATGACTTTTTTTAAAAATCCATACCAAATTGATTCATTCGAAAATAAACTTCATTAATACAAAGATAATATGTCAATATCATCCATAAAATTTGTGGATGACATCAAAATATTCAAATTACATTTATTTTAATATTTATAATATCATTTATTTGAATCATTTATTAATGAAGCAATCACTTCATCGTCATTGTGTCATAATTAAATTTAATTATTTAATGTCTAAAAATTATAAATAAAATATAATGATTTATGAAATATTTTAATAGTTATAATTACTATTTATAGTCGAATAGATATTTTCTATAACCCCATATAAAAATTGTTTTACTAAAAGATACATGTTTATGTTATTTTTGTCTTTATTTTAAATTAATTATTATAAAATTTCATTATCACTCCCAAGTGGATCCATGAGGTCCCTAAATCAACCAAAGTATGACCTTGGTTGGACATATCTCATCTAATAAGATTAAGATATGTGTTAGGGTAGTTTTATATTATTATAATATTGTTTTGTTTACACTTATTTACTAGATTTCTCTTTTAACCATGGTAAATAAAATAATTACTAAAGTTACTATTCATAATGTTAAAAAATAAAAGGTACATATTAACAAAATTTGGGTCTTCTAATTACAAATATAGAATCCTTTTTTCCAAATTCAAAGCATATAAGTAGCAGTAATTAATTTAAAATTAATTTCTATTGTCAAAACCAAAAAATGTGTTTTTAAGAAGTAATAACTATCAAAAGATTAACATGTGTTTATGTTAATTTTAAAAGTGAAATTACTTAACATGACTAGAATTGGATTAAATGATAAAAACATAATCTAATTACACATTAAAAATAATTAAAAGGATAATATAACTATATAAATAAATTATATGAAAAGGCAGTATTGAATTAAAATGTAGTATTTTTCACTATTCATTAAAAATGAACTTTAAAATAAAAATACCAAAAATTTATCCAAAGTAAATTTTGATGCCTTATTTTATATAAGAAGTTTATTTTGTCAAATAAAATATATAAAAGTGATAAAAACTATATTTAAAAATGGTTCTCCATCAAAAGGTAGTAAATCGACCTTTTAAAAATATTAGAGTATTTCATGCTTAAAATCATATTCATTCTTATTTTAAGCCTATAATATTCATTGGATAAATGTAAAAACATTTAACAAATATTTAAAATCATATTTTAGTTAGTATTTTTCATTCCCTCTAATATAACAACCATGCGTTAACTACCATTTATAATAATAATATTATTATTTTATTATTTTTCATTTTAACTCAATATTGTGTACAACATAAGATTTCAAAGAAACATATTGTTGCATGTTGAGTATAATATTAGACAAATCATACCCTTTAATGTAAAAATAATAATATATTATTCATAAATATTAATATAAATTAAAAATATTATTCTATAAATACCTTGGATCCTACATCATTCCCCCTTTTGATAAGTGTATCCTCGAAATTCTATTTACTTATCAAATAAGTGGGGGTATTTATTCCTTATAGTATTTTCAGATTCCCATGTTCCCTCTTCAACCATATACTTTTTCCAAAAAACATTTACCGGATGAATTTCCTTATTCTGCAACACTTTCTCTCTATGGTCAAGAATCTAGACTAGTTGTTCCTCATAAGAAAAATTCTCTTCCAACTAAACTACCTCTAGACTCAAATAATGAGATAGATCTAGCATATAATTTCTCAACATTGAGCCATGAAAAACATTATGTACCTTGGATAAAATTGGAGGTAAATCCACTCTGTAGAAAATTGATCCAACTTTCTCTTAGATTTTATAGAGTCCAATAAACCTCAGACTCGGATTTCATTTCTTACCAAAACACATCACATTTTTCCATGGAGAAATTTTTAGAAAGACATGATCACCAACCTTAAAAGAAAGATCCTTCCTCTAGTTATCTGCATAAATTTTTTTCCATCTCTAAGTTGTTCTCATATGCTTCTAAATGGACTGAACTTTTTCTGATGTCTCTTCTACCAATTATGGTCCCATAAAATTTATTTCACCTACTTCATCTGGTGTTCAACACCTCTTCCCATAAAATGCTTCAAATGGTGCCATATGTATACTACAATGAAAACTATTATTATATAAAAATAAAATCAAAGAAAGATGTTGGACCCAACTTCCCTAGTAATCCATTGAACAAGCACGTAGAATATCCTCCAAGGTCTGAATTTTTCATTCTGACTACTCATATTATTGAGGATAAAAAGTTGTACTGAAATTTAATTCAATTCCCTATGGCTTCTGAAGGCCCTTCTAAAAGTTATAAGTGATCCTGAGATCGCGATCAGATACAATAGAGGGGGAAAATCCATGTAAACTAACTACCTCTTTTAATATAAAATCAAGAAAATTTATCTAGGGAAAAAGTATCTTGAATATAAATTAAATGATCATATTTATTAAATCAATCAACAATAACCTAGATTGAATTGTTACCTCGAGAAGTCTTTGGTAATCCCACTACAAAATCCGTGGATATACCTTCTCATTTACACTTTATAACTGACAAAGGATGAAGTATACCTTTTGGTAAATTCTATTCTACTTTAACCTATTGACAAATCAAACACATCAAGGTAAAATCAGTAATATCTCTTTTCATTGCATCCCATCAGTAATACTCATGAAGATTTATGTACATCTTAGTACTACCAGGATGAACTGAAAACAGAGAACTATGACCTTCACATAATAACTCTTTCTTCAACTATAAATCACAAGCCACACATAATATCTTTCCAAACCCCAAAAACAGTCTTTATCAATGTTAAATTTAGGTAACTTATCCTTGTGAACCAATTCTACCTTTTTCTATAACTCACTGTCTTCCTTTTGTGCTTTCTTAATTCTATCTGATAGGGATTATTTCACTACCACCTGAAACAATATATAGGAATTACCTCCCCAATAACTTCCAATCCAAAATTCATCAAATCAAAAACCAAAGGATCTCGTTCCAAACATAATGTGGTTAATGTAAAATTACTTTTCCAACTCAAATCATCATCCACATTATTTTATTTTCCTAGAAGGTATTGAATTGTGAAATCACAATTCTTGATTAATTACATACATATTCTCTATCTCATATTCAATTCTTTATGAGTAAATATATACTTCAAAAAATTTTGATCATTATATATTTCACACTTTAAACCATACAAATGATGCCTTCTATTTTTTAGATAAAAAACAATAGCTAATTCCAAATCATGTGTGGGGTAATTTAATTCACGAGTTTTCAACTGACATGAAGCATAAGCAATTACCTGATCATTCTGCATTAGGACACAACCAAGTCCTTTCAACAAAGCATCACTATAGATAAAAAATTCACCATTTTTTGAAGGTAGTGCCAAAACTTGAGAATTCACCAATATAATTTTCAATTTTTGAAAACATTCATCACATTATTTCATCTAGATGAACTTAACACCTTTTCATGTTAACTTAGTTAGTGGACTAGATAACCGTGCAACATTTTCAACCAACCTCCTATAATAAACTACTAAACCAAAAAAACTACAAATCTAGGTTATATTTGTGGGTCTTTTCCATTCTTCAACAAATTTTTTTAATTAGGATCAACAGTTATTCCATCATTGGAAACTATGTGACCAAGGAACGAATTTTTTTGTAACCAAAACTCACATTTTCTGAATTTATTATATAGTTTCTTTTATTTTAAGGTTTTCAAGATAACCCTTAAATTAATTTCATACTCCTATTTACTTTTATAATATAGCAAATATCATCAATAAATACAACAAAAAACATATCCAAGAACTCACGGAAAATTCTATTCATAAGATCCATGAATACAGCAGGTGAATTTGTTAACCCAAAAGGAATAACTAAAAATTCATAATGGCCATATCAAGTATGAAATACAGTCTTTAGAATGTTTAATTTCTTTACTTTCAACTAACAGTACCCCGACCTCAAGTCAAACTTTGAAAAATACTAATCTCCCTAGAGCTGATCAAACAAATCATCAATATGAGGCAAATGATACTTGTTCTTAATAGTGATATTATTAAAGGCTTTATAATCAATGTAAAGTCTCATTTAACCATATTTATTTTTAACAAACAGGACTAGATCACCCCATGGTGATGTGATAGGTCAAATGAAACCTTTATTTAATAACTCCTGTAATTGCTTCTTCAACTCTAAAAGTTCAATTTGAGTCATTCTATAAGGGGGTTTTGAAATTTTCTTAACATCAGGAACCAAGTCAATAATAAATTCAACTTCAAAATTAGGTATTATACCATTCAACTCATCAAGAAAAGCATCAAGATACTCAGTGACCACTAGAACATAATTAATCTGAATAGTTCCTTTGTTTTAAACAATATGTGCAAGGTAATATTCAATTCCATCTTTTACTAGTATCTCAGCTTCCTAATATGTTATGAAAATTATGGGTTCATTCTTGTACCCAAACTGAAATTCTTTCTGAAAAAGAACCTCTTTAGATCTACAATCAATCTTAGCATTATAAACAAAAATCCAATACATACCCAAAATAACATCAAACTCTACTAAAGGCAAAAAAAAAGTTTTGCAGGTAGATTCTTTCCACACACAATGACATGAAGGTTCTTATAATTTCTTTTTGTCTTAACATTTCCTATAGGTGTTTTTACCACAAGTTTAGGATTCATATCTTGAGATGGAATTCCTAATTTATTATAAAATTTCATAGAAATTAATGAATGTGTAGACCCAGAATCATACAACACATTGGAATAATATGAATAAACAATAAAATGTACCTGATACTACTTCATTTGATGTCCCAACATTTGTTAATGTAGTTTCAAAGGATTTTACCACACCTTTATACTTGTAGTCCGACTTCATTCCTTCATTTTAGTTCTTTTTTTGACACTCATTTACATAATGACCCATTTCATTTCACTTAAACCATTGTACTCATTGTAAATAATATTTTGTCTTGCCCCTACCCCAATCTTTTACAGTGAAATTATATGGTTAAGACCCATTTTACCACATCGGAAGCACTTACCAGAATTTAGAATTCATTCCCTAGTGTGTTTCTTAACACAATTTTCACAAACTGTAAACTTAAGTTTCTTACCATCAGAGTTTTTTGAATAGTTCTTCCATTTTTTCTACCACCATGACCACTTATTCTGTTGTTTTTTAAAGAACATGTGATCTTCAGAAAACTCCATTTCCACATTCTCCACACATAAAAAAAGTTTTTAATAACTTTTGAAATCATGAGAATCTAATTTCCTTTGATACTTTGGCTTTAATTATAAGTAAAAATGGTTGATTTTGCTATCAATATCCCATATGAAATTTGGAGCATACCTTTCCAATCAATTGAATTTTGCTTCATAACAAGCCAATGAGTCATCCTCCTACCTCAATTCTAAGAATTGTTTTTCCATACTAACTCAAATTGCCTTATGAAAATATTTCTCAAGGAACATACCTTTGAATTCATCTCAATCAAGAGCATCAATATCTTCACTATCCTTGATATTTTTAACCATTGACCACCACTGATCAGATTCTCCTTCAAAATATTAAACAAAAAGACTAACCTTTTGATGTTATAAACACTCCATGATATTGAAAATATTTTCTAGTGATTTAATCCACCCTTCCACTATCACAGGGTCAGATGGTCCTCTAAATGATGGAGGATGTTGCCTCATGAAATGCTCCACTACTGACATGTTACCTTGTGGTTGATCTGGCTGATCACATGCATGGATACCGCCACCATTAATAGCATGAGTCAACTGTTCCATCACTTCAACAAACTATTTAGTTCCAATTCTAACCATCTTAGGTTGCTAATTTGGAAGGTTGTTTTCCTCTTGATGTCATCACATCATAGCTTCCCTATTTCCTCTGTGCAAAACCATTCTGAATAGAGACATATCTTAGATGAAGAAACATGGTAATCTTAAAATTATATATCATTTCAATATTATCATAAAGTAAAAATAATTTATAGATATTTATTTAACAATATACTAACTCCTAAAGTTATATAAACTGACCTTTGATACCAACTGTAAGGCCTCAGCCTTAAACATTACATAATCTTGGGTTAAGTCAAGAATTCACATTTATGATCTTTCCAGGTTTATATTTTTAGAGAATTAGGCCATAACTAATACATTACATTTCAAATATTACAAAATATACACTTCTACTATATCAATTTTTTTCACAAAAATAAAACTCCTTAAATAAAATAATAATTCTTTTCTTGATATAAATCTTCTTTAATTATTCCTTTCTCTTACCCTTCCTTATACCCTATGAAAAACATTTCAAAAACATTAGATGAGCATAAAAATATCAGTAAGGGTTATAAAACAAGGAAAGAAAACATTAGTCCATCAATACATACAAACAAATTAACTCATACTTTTCAACCATAAGACATAATATCATCAACATACCTCATGAAATCATAGTATTTATGAATAAATAATATAAATCATAAATCTCAAGGGTAACTTGTGAAATCCATTACAAACTTACATTGTAGCTTTTACAACTACATAGGGAGTTACGTTTGAAATACCCATCCTAGTATATTCCCTAAATACCTTTGGAGAAAAATTAATGTTTACCTCCTTCATATTACCAAATTCATTGGAGATCTATCTCAGGCTCACCTTCCATCAGTTTATCATAGAACCACCCATATGCGTAAACAATGCCCAAGAACCATAACATAATTCTTAACACATAAAACAAGTATAAAAGAAAGATAACACTTATACATTGTGATCACAATATATCATTTCAAGATATTAAAATAGTCAATTATTTATCAAAAAAATTTCAATACCAAAATATGTAAATAGGGTATATGGTATTTATTTTTCTTTTAAAAACATTACAGCTTGTTAAGGAAGCCAAATATCAAATAATGTTCGCAGTGGTAGAAAGGTCGTTGTCACCGCGTACGTTAAAAAGAAACATTTATTTTTTATTTAGTAAAATACTTCATAGAAAAAGACTCCTTTTGAAAACTATTGATTTAAATTAAAATAAAAAGGGTATAATTATACACCGTATAAAATAAGGTCATATATAAACCAAAATACATCTCAACGAAAGGAGATTAAGATGAAGTCCCTTACAAAGATCATTTTGTAAATAAAATAGATCTATTATGTGTATTCACTAAAAGTACACATAAATCAACTATAAATACAAGATAGGATATCAAAAAAAAATCCTACATAATCATAGCATGACATAATCAATAAGTAGAAGATTAACCCAAAGAATGGAAATTGGGTTAAGAAGTTCCCTTACATTCAGTCCGACTTGTCTCATTCATTATTTATATTCATAAATAATATACTTAGGTTAATTTCTTCTTGATTTAGAAAAATTTTAAATAATATTATTCATTTTATATTACTTATCATCATGTTATAAAAATTACATAATTATTTTAGTTCATATCGGTCATTTTGTTGATATTCGGTACTTGAGTCGAAAATGAACTTGATATAATTACAAATTGTCCTTGTGGTCAAAAGTCAATTAAATCCAAAATAGTATTCAAGATTTAAATATCATATATATCCATTATATATATGTATTTATAATATTCCATAACATTTTGAGAAAATAAATGAAATGCATCGTTGATATAGATAGTAGGCCGTACGTACGCATGAGCGCTACTTCCATTTATTTGTCATATTAAAGAAATAAAAACTAAATGATACATAGGTATACTATAATTCCAGTATAATACCATATGTTATATATTTTACACAATTTTATTAACTCCATCCTTTATACATTCCATTTATGGCATTAATGATTCATATCACTTTGAGGGGGTGGTATTCCGCACTTCCTCAAATAAAATTATCGTATTTACACATAATGGAAAGAATAAAGGTATGTTTTAAATGAAAAATACAGAATCATAGAGACAATATAAATATAATATATATCACTTATAAATACAGTTCCATCACAATGGCCTCTACGATAGGTGGTAGGGGAAAATTGAACATTCATCGTTTCGTGAGGCAGTAGTACACCGTACACAGAAACAATATGTTTGTATCTATTAAAAGGATGTGTGTGTAAGATTAGTTTGAATAATTATGATAAAAAAATAATAGTATATTGAGTACACTAGTGTTTTTATGTAATCAAATAATATTAAGAGCATAGTTAGTGGACAAGTAAAATAATAGAAAATATTTTTAGAGAAGACGTTGCCTCTAAAACATGTAACTCTCTTTTATTTGAACCAAAAGGATTTATTTAATTACATTATTCCTAAGGTAAGGCTTCTATAAGTAAGGGAGGGATGTTGGGAGATTATTTGGGTATAATTTGTATGATACAAGGGTCTTGAGAGGTGTGAGTTATGTGGGTATAGGTGGTGGCATTTTATAAGAGGGAGGAGGGACACTTTAGGAAAGTCTAGAAATATTTATTTATTATAAATTATCCTTAAATTAAAAATTATTATAAATTTAGTTAGATCAAATATAAGATGAATATAAGTCTAAATAAAATCATCCAATAATAATTAGACAGGTTTTGGATATTTTTTAGTCCTTATCTTTTTTATTTAACCCTTTTTTACTCTTACCGTTTTATCAAGCATTTAACAATTTGAGAATGAAAATTGTTACCAAAACAAGACAAATGTCCAATTAAAGAGTCATTAATAAAATTTTAGAATTATCATAACCCATTTTCCTAATATTTGATTTTTTTTAATTTTATAATATTTGATAAAATATATTATATTTTAAAATAATAATTATGTCAATTCTGACAATATTCATATCATGACTTTTTTAATCCATAAAAACATGATTCATTCAAAAAACAACATCATTAATACAAAGATTATATGTCAATATCATCCAGAAAATCTTTGGATGACATTAAAATATTAAAATTACATTTATTTTAATATTTATAATATAATTTATTTGAATCCTTTATTAATGAAGAAATCACTTCATCATCATTGTGTCATAATTAAATTTATTTATTTAATATATAAAAATTATAAAAAAAATATAATAATGTATGAAATCATTTTAGATTTATTATAACTATTTATAGTCTAATATATCACTTATATAGCCCCATGTAAAGAAATTTTTACTAAAAGATACATGTTTATGTTATTTTTCTCTTTATTTTAATTTAATTATTATAAAATGTCATTATCACTACCAAGTGGAACCATGGGATCCCAAAATCAACCCAAGTATTCCCTTGGTCAGATATATCTCATAGAATAGGATTATGACATGTTTTATGGTATTTTTATACTTTTATAATACTATTTGTTTACCCTTATTTACCAGATTTACCCTTTAACTATAGTAAATAAAATAATTACTGAAGTTACTATTCATAATGTCCAAAAATAAAAGTTACATATTCACAAAATTTGGAAATTTTAATTTAAAATATGGAATCCATTTTTTCAAATTCAAACAAAAGAAGTTGTAGTAATTAATTTCAAATTAATTCCTATTGTCAAAACCAAAAAGCGTGCTTTAAAGAAGTAATAACTATCAAAAGATTGACATGTGTTTATGTTCAATTTAAAAGTAAAATTAATTAAAATGACTAGAATTATTTTAAATTATAAAAACATAATCCAATTATACTTTAAAACCAATTAAAAGGACAATATAACTATATAAATATATTAGATGAAAAGGCAGTTTTGAATTAAAATGCAGTATTTTTGACTATTCATTAAAAAAATGAACTTTAAGATAAAAATACTAAAAATTTATCCAAAGTTAATTTTTAAATCTATATTATATATAAGAAGTTTATTTTGTCAAATATAATATATAAATGTGACAAAAACTATATTTAAAAAGGGTTCTCCATCAAAAGGTGGTAAACTGACCATTTATAAATATTAGAGTATTTCATACTTAAAATTGGTTTCATTATTATTTTAAACCTCTAATATTCATTGGATAAATGTAAAAACATTAAAAAAATATGTGAAATTTTATTTTATTTATTTCTATTCTTTCCCTCTAATATAACGACCCGGCGTTAACTACCATTTAAAATAATAATAATATTATTGTATTATTTTCAGTATAACTCAATGTTGTGTGCAATGTAATATTTCATTGAAACCCATTATTGCGTGTTGAGTACACTATTGGAAAAAGAATCCCCTTTAATGTAAAATAATAATATCTTATTCATAAATATTAATAGAAATGAAAAGGTGTTATTTTATAAATACTTAGGATCCTACAATTATTATTTTCCATTTATTATAGAGATATTAATTATCTTCTTAAATCCATTATTTAATTCATACATATAATTTTTCATAAATGATATTTCATGCACTAAATTCTTTTATATGATTTTTTTCTATCCCAATTCTATAAAAACGTAAACCTAAAATGTCTTGGGAAGGTAATGTAATGAAATATTGTCTTCAAGTCATGTAATTAAGATGTCCACATTAATGGGTATCATATCTGGCATCGAAGAAGGGTTTAGATAATTTTGGAGATTATGATTTTATTTGTCCTAATTAAAGGTTTGATTAGTTACAGTTGATCATAATTTCAATGGTATAGATAAACCTTTTTGTTTTTTGTGTTCATATTGAATATTTTAAGTGTTGGTATAAGAGAAAATTAGTAGAACCCTATGGATAAGTCTAAGGGATAAGTCTAGGTATATGACAACATCCTAAAATTATATTAAAGTATATATTTTGTGGTTTTCCATGAAATAACATCCCAATATAGATACTAAAAGAGGATTCAACCACTAGCACAAATGTACCTAGGCGTAATAAAACTAAAAATCTTGTGTTTGAAATTATCTTTGTAACCACTTGGTGCATGAAAAAGTGTCTTAACTACACACCTAGTTTAACACTTGTAGAGGATATTATTTGGTTAATCACATGGAATTTACAATCCATTATAAAGGATTTATTATGTTAAGGGATTAAGAAAATAAGTAAGAGGTAACCCAAAGTAAAGAAACCAAGAATAAATCAAGAGTGATTTAGGTTGAACTAAAAGATAATAATTTCAAAATATAAGATATATTGACATAGAATTTGTAATGTAATTATATTACAGTAATTCTCAAATGGTTTTTGTTATTAAAAACTCATAATGAACACATATTAGGTTTTTAATGGTTAAATATACAAGAAACCAGTTTATAATGGATTCCATGGAAAATGTAGAGGTTGAATTAAGAAGGAACCTAATGGGGTATGAGATAGAGTTATAAACCTTTTGATCCTGACAAACCATTAATAATGAATTAGGATTGATGAAAATAACATAGTCATGTTTCCAAAAAAAATCACAGTAGATAAGGATGGATTCTCATAAATGTTCAAGTGATGAAGATAGTGATAGAAAGAAAATTCAATTTCCTTAATGTGAAAAATATTGGAATAGGTGCTAAAGAATTTTTTTTAATGGAAATGGAAGATGCTTCATTGGAAGTAAAAAAGGGCATATAGAATCAAATTACCAAGAAAAGGTAAAGAGATGAATAGATATACTGAAAAAATTCACTTCATCCTAAAGTACTACTAAAAATTGATTGTTGTAAATGTGGGTAACTTGTACATTATCCTTGTAAATTCCATAATACAAGGGCTAATGAGTATGATAGGCACAAAAAAATCTAGAAAAATGAAATCCTATGAAACTAAAATTATAGAATTGAGTTACGAAGATAATGTGGACTGAGTAACGCTAATCACCCAGTAAATAATTATGAGTATTGTATTCATATCTTGTTCAACCCACTCCAATGTTCTCAGTAAGTTTGTTAATAATATTAAATCACCGCCTCTATGGATAAATGTTGAATTATTAATAAAAAAATTATCAGTATGATTATTATACCCTAAGTGTATATATTAACTCTTAATATATGCTTACAGGAATGTACTTCCTATAAAATCCTATTATCCTTTAGTAAAATATGATATGATATTAGGCATGGATTGGTACTCTTGACATAGAGGTTATAATAACTACAAATATTGTAAATTCAAATCTAAAAACAACCCATGATCACCTATTAATAGAATACTAAGTATTAAAAAAATACCAAAATTACCCCTATTATATTGGAGTATTTAATAGAAATGGTTAAAGAAAAACACAATGTTATTTATGTTCTTATTATGAGGGAGAATATGAGTTCACTAGTCATAAAATAATATAGTGAAGATGAATCCTCATTATAAATTAAATATAGATTCATGTATATATTATTAACACCCTTAAATATCTTATTAGTTTGGAATAATTAAAATTATGATATTGTAATATATTTAAGAGGAGAGAATTTAATGACCTGAAACATTAGTTTTACAACCTAACCCAATGGGGCCCTTCCTTGGTCAGAAGTGAGCCGAGAGTGAAACCATATTCCCTCCTCCAATAGGATATGGTATCGATAAAAGTGATAAGTAGGTTTATCAATGAAATTATATTCCTTATAATAATTTATTTTCACACATGTAGACACCCATCTCCATGCTATAGTGAAAAGATATAATAAAACTGTAACCTCTAGAGAGTAAACAATGCATGAAAAACCCACTAAAAATAAATCAAAGTGCAGTAATTTAATATAAATTTTAAGGTGTAAAATACATTGACATCTATAGATAAATGTTTTCCAAACTAAATAAAAACTAATAAAGTTTAAAATAGAAGATATCCTGACTCATAATCTCTGAGACTAACAACCAAACACGGTTAGTTCATCCAAGTACTACTATGCTCCATTAACTCTAGGTCCGCAAAGTCAATTACTAATCTATCTATCATATTAATAAGACTTTTGGGGTGAGTATAAATACCATTTAGGGGTGAGTATAAACTGACATAGTAGGATTCCTCAAAAACAAAGAGTAAAGTAATAGATTAATAACAGTTATCTCATCCCACAAGTCAAAGAGGGAAATAAAACCCAAAATCAGATATAATAATATTGAAACCTTTTTTTATAAAAGGATAAAATAATCAAACTCCATAGAAAGATAAGGATGATTATTAGTCTGTATGAATCTCCAATGGTCTCATATATGATGCTAAGGACTCCATGCAACCACATAATAATCAGAGTAGAGGGTCTGCTCCTCAATGTTTTGATCTATAGATAAGGAAGAATAGTCTACGGTGGATGATCCAGTCCATGATGGATCTTGATGATGGGATAGTAACACTCCATAGATAGATTAATGGTGTTCTATTTAATGTTCTAGAGTGCTAACCCTACTAGTATAAAGAGTTAGTGGGACTTCCTCTATGGTGTGTCAGGGGAGTACTGACCCTTGTATCTCTCCAATAATGAAAACTAATCACTTCCAATCACTGATCATCATTGAAATTAGAATCTTAATTATATCACCTCATGTTGTATCTATGATTCTTAAAGAAATTATATAATTAATCTTAACATGGAAATTGAAAAAGAATGGGCTCCTCATAGGCCCTAATTCGAGTCTCGAAGAAATAGATGTGCATTGTAGGAGGTTCTGAGAAAAGTATATAGTGTGTGAATTGGGTCACACAAAAAGTGGAACCACTCAATAAATTGGGCATGTTCTCATCTAGACAAGGCATCATCATCCATGATCCTCTACATGGCTTATATCTATAGAGAAATGACATGTCTGGTCATCCGAGATACTGGTCTTGTACCACTGCACATGGCTAGACCAGCTGGGAAATTTCACAAGGCATGTCAGCCCACTAAAAATATTATGATATTTAACTCAGTCTAAAACCTTAGACACCACTAGAAATTAATAAAAAGGATGTGTATTCCTTTGTATTACATGGTGTATAATATGGATTTTTTTAGATAGTGGAGTTTGGCCTCCCAATATTCATGTTCTCTCTAGAACCACCAAATATTCTTTGAAGCACATGGTTAACTCATCCCAATCAACTAAAATTTAAGCAATTAATAACTATACATTGATTCTCAGCCTCTAGTGGCTTGAAATCATGATTCAGATCTCTCAATAAAGGAACATCACACCTACCGTCATCAAAATGGGGTCTTGATCCATAAAGAATATATTTTTGACCCTTCATTTCCTCATGATCATAAAAAAACTTCAATAATTTTTTGTTCACATAAAAATTTAATCTAGATTTTCAATTACACTTGAACCGGCCCAAAAAAAGTAAAATTGAATACCCAATGGGCCAATGATGAGGGATGTAAAGACCAGAGATTGTAGAGGCATAAAAATAAAGTGATTTTATTTTTTCCTAATGTGAATCCTTCTAATGATAATAATAATAGAAACCAAAGGGATAAAACATGGGTGAAATAAAAAAGAATAATAATAATCTCAAACTCAAAATAAATTTTAACTAATGTAGATAATGAGATTCAATAAAATTAAGAAGACAATTAATCCATTCCCAACAATCAAAATCATAAGGGTATAAATACATAGAAACAATGAGCCCTACCTCATGAACAAATCAATTTTTAGTGAAGAATGCATTCTCTAGTGATGGTGTTATTGAATATTTATTGTGTTCATCATTCATCCCATAAATATCCTTGATCATTCTTTATTGATCCATGATCCTGAGATCTTCAACACCAATAGTGCCACTATCCTCCTTCTCTTTATCCTCACAGGGTTACGCAACTAACCTAATGGGTTTTCTATAGCCTATTATTTATAGAGGAGGGGATTGATTAAAACATTTAGTAAGTTAAATTAATGAAACCATTTAATTTATTTAATGCACCCACCAAAAAATATCTTCAAAATAACATCCAACACCAACCAACCTTATGTCACAATTAGGGTAATCCTTGCATTTGAAAAAAGAGTGTTGTATTAGATTTTCCATCCATGTTTCCAAATATTGGTAAATCCATTAATCTCTAAAATATGTGAATACACGATTTAATATTTATAATATTTTAAATATATTGATTATGTTGTCTTGTGATTCCTGAAAGATCATGAAAACTTTGAGGAAAACTATAGAGAACATAATGAAATATTCAAATGATCAAATTCCAAAAACTAGATTTGTTACATTATCCCCAACTTTTAGGATTTCCTCTATGAAACGAATAAGATACAAAACAAATAAGAGGGTACCAAGCCCACATCCAGCCCTCACAATCACATGAGATCTCCCATATATTTGCATACTGCCAAATATCTCAAACCAAAGGAATGGTTTATACACCAATGATCTCCTCATTCCAATCCTTAATCGTCACTGGGTACTGTGAGTAGTTGGATTCATCCTCAATATCCAGCTCACCCTAATAAATAAAATGTAATGGGTTTTGCACATATCTCATCATCTGAAACACATGTAAGACATCATGAACCTAATTCATCAGTGGGGATAAGTGAAAGCGATATACAACCTTGATAAACCTTTCAAAAATCTGGAACAACCCAATAAACCTTTCAGACAACATGATGCCCCCACCAAATTTCTTAAACCATCATTATGGGGAGAACTTTAGGAAAATTTGGTCTCCTATATCTAACTCCAAAGTCCTATGATGTTGATTCATGTAATATTTATACTAAATCTGAGTTTTTCCTCATATGTTCATGGATCACCAGTACCTTCCTTGTCATCATTCGCACCAGTTCTATCCCAATAAGATATTTCTCTCCAAAATAATTATAACTCAAGGTTGGCCTTCAGGTTATATTATACAGTTCCTTATTTGGTTTCATAATGATAGTGTAGTGATTTCTTCTACTATAAGTGAAATCCATTAATGGTATGTAATCCTCCCTCCATGACATGAATCGATCATCACAATCAGAGAGGATCATCATGGGTACCCAATGGATTCAGATGATCTCCAGAATATAAAAATGCCCCAAAATCTCAGTTGAACTCTACTCCTAGATGGAAAACACGTTTTTATACATTCTAAGTTGATCAAAAATAACCTAGATTGTTCCAAGTCCTCTCACATTCCATTGAATCCTCATCACAAAGTCCATCTATATTTTATCCCACTTTCATTCTATTATCTCAATTGGTTGAGTTAGACCTTCTAAAACCTTATGTTCATGCTTTACATGATGAAATGTGTAGAATCAAGAAAAAAACTTTGGAATAATCCACATCATAGTATCCCATAAAAAATACTTCTTAATTTAACATCCTGATTTTTTTTTAAATAAGTTGTGATCGATAGTGTACCAAACATGAAACACCAAGTTTAAATGAACCATGAAATAATATCATATTAAATATGACTGTTATGAACTAGTCATTAAATAGGAATGTGTCGACAATATTAAATAATTAATTAAACATATATAAAAATTTCATACAAAATATAAATTTTATGATAAAATCTTAGTAAATAATCAATCAATTTTTAGTAATGTAATTTTATTGTTAAAAATATGTTTTCATCAAAAATTGTTTTTATTTCCTTTTGTGAGATAATTATATAAATTTTTTTGGATTTTATAAAATTTATTTGGTAAAATTATTATTTCTTAAATCAGCATATTAAAATTAACTTGGGGTAAAATTTTGATATTTTTCAGAAAATAATGATTTTTCAATGAATAGTAAAAAACCCATTTTTAAAAAATCATTTATTTTTATAAATTATTTCTTTTAAAATCCCAATTTTGTTTTTAATATTATTAATAGTAACATAAGTATTATTTTTTATATTTAATCAATATAATTTATTTTTATTAAACTTTATATTGTATTATAGTATAAGTTTATTTTTGGGTTTAAAAAAAGATATTTTTCTAAAAACTATTCCATAATGAATACTATTTATCCATTTCAATTAATTAAAAAACCCTAATGAGGAATGATTTAAATGAATTTTATATATTATATATCTATAAATATGAATTTAAATTCATATAATTATTATTACTAGTTATAGAGTTAATATAAAATCATATTTTTCTTGAAAAATACAGTTCATGAAAACACACTTTTTCATCATGTATGTGGGTATAATTTTAAATTAAATTCTTCCACTTATGAAAATTTAAGTTGGAACAATTTATTCCATATTTTTATTAATAATATTTTATTTTATCTAATAATTTCAAATTATTTTTTCATATTGAATAGCGAAAACAGTCAAAATATTTTACTACAGTTATGGAAAAAATATGTTTTTCGGTGGAGTTAGAAAAAGGATAAGGGATAAAATTACCTAAAAACATGCCTAAAAACTATTTTATATCCATTTTTAGACCTTATAATTTCTAAGTCCTGGTAATGGTTGTTTTTTTGTCTTTTTGTCATGTGAAAAATGTAATACCCTGAGATTTTAAAATAAAAACATTGTATTCGACAGCATATGAGACACTCAACACCAAGCTTAGAATAAAATGTAACAACACAAAACAATATTATATATTTATTTATATATGAATTAAATATATTAAATATATTATATTGCAGAAAATTCTGATTTTATATTGCATTACATGAAACACTAGGTTTAGCTTGTGTTACACGCAACACTCAGTTTAACTACATTATATGCCACGACAATTTTAAATGAAATGTGAAATAAAGTTAATATAAAATTATTTAATATAATAGTTATAACCTAGAAAATAAATTTTATGTTGTGAATATTAATACATAAATTATTAAAAATATGTTTATCCATTGATTGGTAATAGAATAAGAATCATTTAAAATAAAGGGAAATGTTTTTTGAAAAACTGTATCTTTTTCTAAAAGATGGATTAGTCACGCTTTGAAAACATAATTTAAATATAATTTTTACCACTTTTTGAGAATTTATATTTTAAAATAAAATCTATTACTAAAATTGGATTATCAAGAATTATCTTATTCTTAATTTTTTATATTTTTCTAAAAAGTTTCATATTTTGATGAATAAAGAAAAAATACTGGATTTTAATTGAAAACTACATTTTCATTTTAATAACTTGTTAATTTAAATTATATTTTAAATTAGTTTTATATTAAAATTAGTTAAATTTTATATCAATAAATCTAATTCATTTCATTGGAATCAAATTCATATTGAATTTATATATAAAAACTTTGTAATATTTTGAACATTTTCACTTTTAAAGCTCACTTTCTCATCAGTTCTGTGGGATAAATTTTAAATTAAAATTATCAAATTATGTGAATTGAATTTGGAAAAATGTATTCCATATTTGGAATCACCATAATTGATAATTTATAATAAATTCAACTTATTTTTTGGAATAAACAAATTATAAATGCAGTAAATATTTGTTATTGCAGTTAAGGTGAAATTGGTTTATTAGGGGTTAAACAAAAAAGTTAAGTGTAAAAATAACCTAAAAACTCATTTAAAAAACTATTTTCTGGACATATATATACCATTTCACCTATAAGTTTGGAATATGGTATATTTTTTACCCTTGTGACATATGAAAAACATGGTATCACTCAGTTCTTTTCAAAAACACCAAGTGTGTATGCTCCCTCAATTATAAAAGTCCACCCCCTATTCTCTTCATCCCACCTTAAAACCACATTAGTTTGGCCAATCCATACCCCAATAACATCCAAAATTCCATCTAATCATCATAGAATCCTTTTTTTTGTAGAAAGATAACCTAAGTATGGTTTAGTGTAATCATAAAAAAGATACCTGAATAAGAGGATGTTAAAGTATGTTCAACCAAAAGTAAGCATGGGGTAAGATACTTCATCTCAATTTATCTTCATTGAATAAAATTTGTATGTTATTCACCCGTTTTCATTTATATGGTGTATACACTACCCATTTAACATTTAATATCATGAATAATTTATATTTTATGGTATCTTATGTTTTAATTTTAATTATTTCATCCAAGTGGATTTATACTGAATATTACCAAGGGGTAACAAATTCCTTAACTCAATTTCCATTTTTTGGGTTAAACTTATACACCGTTGATTATTTCATTATAATATTATATGTATAATTACTTTTTATTACCTTAAGTTTTATTTCTACTTTTTTATGTGGATTTACATTTTTAACACATAATTGATTCATTGATTAATTATCACTTCAATGTTATGATCATTATAAGGGTTTATTTCACAATCTCATTCTAATTGATATTTATTATTCTTGAATATCATTTTAAGAAAATTACTTGACTATTTACTAAGAAAACCATTTAATTTTCTTCTCATATAGTTATTTGTGATATTTTAAAGTAATAGTAATATTTTTACACTCTTTAGTACTTAAAATAATTAAGAAAATATTTTAAGAAAATCCAACTTCATTTATCTCTTCAGTTAGAAAATTATTTTTCTATAAAACCAGGTTTTATAATAATGTTTTAAAAAATATTTTCAACATTTTAAAAATTATTTATTAAATTAATTTCTACCCATTTTTACTCTTTTGAAATGGTTTCAATGTAATCATATGTCATTTTCAAAATAATTCCCATTTTTTCTTTTACCAAAAACAAGAAATGAAATAATCTTTTTACTTTTTGAATAGAGAACATTCCTAACATTTTTACACTTAAAAATGAATGTTTTTTAACTTTTATGGAATGTATGTAATTACCCACCATCATGACTATAATTTATTTGAATATTACTTTAAAATTTTACGAGGGTCTTCTTAAAGAAAATGTTTTTAAAACTTTTTCAAAAAAAATGATTTTCAAAATGTTGTATGTTTTTAAAAAGTGCATTTTCCAAATGAAAAGGATATTTTCCTTAAGAATGTTTTTAAAGGTATAAATATTTTATTTATATTCATAAATAAAAACAACCTTATATAATTACTCCAATGGGTATATATTGTATTGATACCATCCTTATTTTTCCTCTAGATGGTTTATGTACATTTTGACCAAGGAAAGTATTGAAATTCACTTCCTTGATTCATTTTTATAGTAATTTAGTTTCCCTAGATGTATTCACTTTTATATGATCATTAGAGATTAAATTCCCCCTAAATTTCCACATTATCTATCATGAATATTTTTATCTCTTAAAACATATTTAATTCCTAAATACTATGTTTTGATTTAAAGGATGTTTAATTTACTAGGAAAATATTGATAATCTGTAAACATTACTCAGTAAGGATATTTGATGATAAGGCACATTGTTCATGAATTAAATCTATTATTCGATTCATTTTTAATGATTTGGACATGAATATATGGGTGGGGCCCATTATATATAGATCCCCAATGCATAAGTAGTCTCATGAGACAAAATCAGTTCTCCCAATACCTATTGGATTTGTAACTAGTATGTTTTAAATAGTTCAGATGATAGATCATGAGAGTAGGTGTTTTTTGAAAGGTCTTAAAACAAATGAGTTGGACAAAATGGATTTTTTTTACCTTTTATGTTTATAACTTTCTTGTGGGTAGATCTTGATGGAAAAGGTATCATGTGTCTGGGAAACATGACATCTAATAATTAAGCATTCCCTTCATTGAGAATTCATTTTTTTATTATTATCCATGATATTTTACTATGATATTACCTATGGATTCATATAATTATATTATTATTGATTAAATGACATGTATTTTCAATTATATACCTTTCTATATTTATTCTTCCTTATCTAACCATGATTTTCAAGTTATTTAAATAGAATTTTTGTTCAGTTACACACCTTTCCATGTTCATTATACTTTATTTCTTCATGATAGATTACATTGTTCTTAAACCTTATTAAGAATTTAAGATCACCCTAATTTTTTTTCCATTACCAAGAATCCATAAAATGTACTGTGATTAACATGAAAGGATATGTTGTAAGGAATAATGTTATTCTCAAAGAAAAATTAGGTTGTAATTTATGTTTTCAAATGTAGTGTAATACTCAAGTTTGTTTCTATTTATCTAAAACTACTAAATTGATTGATCCTTCAAGATTCAACCCATTATATCTATGCCAATGTAATAATGTAAGAAACCAACTCCATGTTACTAGGTTTGGGTCATCATAGTTGGTATCATATGTGGTTTAGTATTAAACATGGAACTATATTAAAGAAAGCATATATTAAAGAACAAAACCCTATGATAGATTTTGAGGATAAGTATATAGGGATATCCTGATGTTCAGGTAAGGTAGAAATTATGTGGTGTTTTCCATAAATACATCCATATATGCATACTAAAAGTGGATATGATTCTAGAATAGAGGTTATTAGGGTTAATAACTCTGAAGAAAGATATTTTAGGTTAGACTCGATCATCACTTAGTCACTATAAAAAATAAAAGTTCAGCGGAGACTTTTTTTTTAATTTAACGGCTGTTTAAATCACCGTTAAATTTTTTCACAATGGTTTTTAGAAACTAATTATAAAGTTTGTTTCAATATCCAACTTTTATTAGTTTATTATATTTATTAGTGTTTTTGGGGAAGTTTCCTGAAACATTTTTTAGTAGTGGTAATTTTAATTTTAGTGGTAGTATTCTTTTGGAAAACTTTCCACAAGTTAGCGACAACTTAAATCGCCAAAAAAATATTATACTATAAAGCAATGGTTTAAACCACTCATAATTTTTTTACCATAGTTGGTGAAAGTTTAAACAACCAATAAATTATTTCAACTATATTTACCGTTGTTTCAAACTGTCACTACATAGATCATCTAAAAAATAAATCTGTAGAAACTACAACCCCATAAAATCAATAAAACATAACCATAAAACAAACATCAGTCTTACATAAAAACATAACATAAACACTATGATAGATAATAAATCTAAACAAAAATCACATAATACATAGAATAAAAATTGGACAATACATACATGGTTTAAGATAAGATAGAAAACCTAAAATTATAAATTGGAAACCTCCATGTGAACCAATGGGACCATCCAAAACATCACCAAAAGCAGTTATACCAAAAATAAAAATAAAATTAAACCAAAATTAAAAAAACATAAGGATGGGAAACATATATATGGAATGAATAATAAAGTATAGTATTAATTAATTCAAATAAATAATATGTAATCATGGGAAACTCCCATGGTCCAGGTGATAATGTCTTAGATATACTCAGGTAGAACCATCTTCTAACCTATTAATGGTTTTTTTAGACAATAAACTCTTGGATAACTCCAACAATCCTCACTAGATAGTAGTACAACTAGTTATAACAAATCATATAACAAAGGATCCTAGTTAGAGTCTCATCATGACTATCATATAGACCATCTTTCAATCTCCCACTTAGATGTAAACGATTCACATGATACTAGAGACTGATGGTGGGGAAAGATGTATCACATATCAATCACACATCAATAACATTCCACAAGGGAAAGAATATAAATTTCATAACTCATACATCCCCAATACACCCTTTTTATAAATTTTGGATATATAGTTCACATAATAATAAACAATAATAAAAATTATATCATAGAATCAAAATACTTATATAAAACAAGGTTATATCAGCTAATAAACCAAGTGTGTAACATATTTTGTGAAAAAAAACATTGTACAGAGGTTAAAATGGGACTTTAGTTTTATGCTAATAAACAGACATTTAAAACTTCCTCAAAACCCACTTTATAAAAAAGTTTATATTTAGATATATTATTTATATTTATTTTTGAATCATCCATATAAATAAATGGAAGACATCCCTTTAAGACCACTAAATGAAATATATCATATTAACATAAAAAATCTTGATAAAAAGTATATAAAAACTCATAATAAAAATTCATCAATAAAAAACATTAGACTATATCAAAGAAACTGTTGGACCCCATATATTTTTTAGAATGGAAATAGTAAATTGATAAGTGAATCTATTTAAAATATTAGTTTTATGGAATTATGTAATTGCGTAAAGGGTTTATGATTTGGTAAAATGGGTATGTGAGAAAATTGGGTACATGGAAAAAAAATTTAAGAGCCTAGGAATGATGAGTAAAAGGTAATCATCAAAATAGAAAATAGAAAATTAGACAAGCTTATAGATTTCATGCAATGTAGGGTAAATATAGATATCAACTACCTCAAACCACATCATGATTTCTCAAACACCATATCAGTGTTAGTCTGTCATGAGTTTAGTTACACATCACCACCACTTATTCCAAATTCAACCCGAATCACTACCCAAAAAACTAATATTGACACCATATTTGTCTCCATCTCCACTCCCTACTTCCAACACCTATATGAAAATTATCTTGAAAGTTAAATAGTGTTGTATATTTAAATTTAAAATTAAAACCAATAAAATTTTGTGTAATAAATGATTATGAAGTTGTTTAATTTAACTGCTCACTCAAACCATCCATCGACGCAATATCACTAGGGACAGATCTAGTTGTCTTCTGATATAAATCAACCAATTCTTTCATCAGAGAAATAGTAAAGTGGAATAACATCTATACAAAGAGAATAATTTTAAAAATATTATAATTTTATTACATAATGGAATTCTATTAATACATAATTTATTAAAATTACCTTTATCTAGGAATCAAAACTCTATTCTTCTGAGATTGAGGCATATGCCTCTAATTAGAATATGTAATCGGAAGGGTAACTGGATTCGCCTCTAACTGGCCTAGAATCTAGATAAATAATCCTACAAAATAATTCATGGGGACCCCATAACAATCAAAGAGAACAACTATCTTCAATATGTTTAGATTCTAGACATATGAATTGTTCATATTTTTCTTAGTAATAAAATTGTTTTATATATTTTATGAACAAAATTTATTAGTATAGAAAAGTGTTGTAACTTCATTCACATTAATAATTTCACCTATAACCATCACCCTCCAATGTCCTCATAAAGAAATAGAAAGTTTACTGGGATCAGTGAAATGATTTATCCTTAGTATTCATGTCATTTAAATAAGTAAAATTAACTTCATAACATATATTTTGAAAAATTCAGTCAAGGAAAATAAATTTAGAAATGATAACATAAGCATGGTACTAACAATAAAAATATAATTAGGTATGATAATGAATGACCACAAATAAAAAAATACATAATTTATGTTTTTGAAATCAAACAATTCCTTTATAAAAATCAATTTATGATAATATATCCATGGTACTGGAAATGAATAACATATAATATAGGTGTTTAATAAGTTAACTGATGACTGCACATACAATCATTTTTTCCTTTAATCATGTCATTATCCTACACCATCATTACTTTATATAATTGATCCAACCTTGCAAGACTAATATTTTCCTTACCTTGATGAAAAAATAATTCATTTTATTATTGCTGATGGGATTTAATGTAAGAGGTAATGCCTTCCACTTCATCACCCATATCATACAAGTCTACTTGTTTAATGTGAAAAACTACCCTCCAACCTTCATCCACAATATCATCCATATAAAATTCCATTTTCTCTTGTGATGAAAAGATATATGGATCATGTAATTCATAGTCACCAATATCCATCAAGTGAGATAAGTTCACTTAGGTAAATATCAAGGAATCTCTTTTAAGACCCTCGGTAATATTGACCTATTTTTATTTGAATAAAACAACTAAAAAATGACTATGATAATTTAATTCAACAATATCATTCAACTTTCCATAGAATCCCATTTTAGAAACTGAAAATACACCACTATTATATGTTTTTAAACCCTCTTCAGGATCGACTGTATGAAATTTATATCTATTCACATTATAAGAATCAAACTTTATAGCATTTGTTAGAGGGCCATGCGTTAGAAACTTAAAATATTTTGACAAATCAATCACAGTATCAGCATTCGTGGTCTATCAAAATTAATATACATTATTAGATTTAAAAAATATATGTCCTATCCTAATATCTATATTTATTAAAATATTTATGAACTTACACAACATAAAAACCATCCTTCGAGCTCTTTATCAACAACTTTTGTTATATATTTCTTATTTTGTGTTAAAATTCTAATTCACTACTTTGTTTGTATCCTCGGCGCTTTAGTAAATGGATCTTCAATTTTGATATTCATCATAACATATCTATCTGCCTTTAATTATTAAATTTCTACCTAGGGGATATTTGTGGTCTTCCTAACTTATCAGCCAATACTTGGAAATATTTTTGATTTCCCATGTTGTTGAGATTGAATTTATCTGTTGTAAACACATCCAACTTGAATGAATATTTTCTCAATATCAACAAAGTATCTAGATTAAAAGGTAATCCAATCCTCTTTTAATTAGAATTCATAAATAGTGCCTTCGGTTTAAGGTTTTTTTTCAGCTATGATATAAAATAACCTAGGTATCTATGAAATAAAATAAATAAAACACAATTATATATTTAATTAAGTGGAAATAATTGTTTAATTAACATAAAATATGTATAAATAAAGTAATTATCTATTGGATACATAAATTGATAATATATGTGATCTCCTAATTTAGTTTCCTTGACCAAATACACTATTAAATTTATCATGAATGTAAAAAATGATAGTGGAAAGATCATCTCTATTTCACAAAGTGTCAGTAAAAATCTATCCTAAAGGTTATCAAGCTCAAATAGTTTTAAAGTTTTCTCACAAATTTTTTTGAAGAATGTAAAAAATTGAAGTACAAATATAGTAACCTTATGAAGTAACATTGTATATAATGTCACTGGTAGTATCTAATGTAAAAAAATATTTGAATCATGACTTTTCAATCAATGTAGCTTATGATTCCTCAAGTTGACACACCTTGATATGTTACTTGAATACCCATAAGATATCTTCAAATGTTTTAAAATTTGAATGAATATATATTTATCCATATTTTTCATTGGATAAATTTCATGAGCATACTTTTCATTCTCATCCATCCATAGATTACACATTATATTAATTGTTTGTATGTATTTTTGAGGATTTAGATGGTCCTTCAATTTTCCATTCTCATTGAGAAATGAAAAGATCAAATTGTCACAAATATTATTCTCAATATTTATAAAATCATGATTATGAAACAAAAAATTAATTTCCCAATATGTAAGTTTGACGAATATATTTTTTTTCATCCATTTTTGTGTTCCAATTTCAATTGATGATGCACTTAGAACTTGTTTCCCACTAGCATTCTAATGATGAACCTTCCCAAAAAAAATTCAACATTTCCATGTTCTTCAAATATTTCCTAACCTATCAACAACTTTGGAGGTTGTCTATGAGATTTATCAAGATATCTAGAATTATACGTGAGGCACCATTTTTTACTATAAGGTAGTCGTTCATTCTCAAAATAATAGTTAAAAATTAGAAAAGACAAACCTATTTAAATATTCAAACCAGAAAAGTTCCCAAGTCCAGGGAATTCACTAATGGTTACATTATATTAATATTTATTTTGAACATTTTTCTAGAATATACATCATATGTATCAACACCATAACTCTATAACTCCTATAATTATTAAATTATAGGCTTCAAGTATACATAAATATGATTTCTAGGAATTTTTTTCAAGAATAATCATCAAAATGATAAACAAAAATTCATACACACCCATATAGGTATATTATAAAGTATTAAAATAACCAACCAAATTATATAACTGGTACTTCAAGTACTAAATGGGTTGAATCCATTAACAATCAATCCTAGTCTCAAATTTTTTAGATCACATGATAAATCTATATATAATTAATCAAATGTATTCTATTATTTTGAATCTATTATTTATCGCATTAACAAATCATTTTTATTATCTATGAAATTCCAATTCATGTACTCGACAATTTTGGATGACATGAATAATCATTGAATCAAGGTTTTAAAGGGAAGTAATGAAAAACCTTTATAGGCATGTTTTTTTTCTTATTCATAGTAGTATTTTGATTCTGACTTCCAAAGTCATCAACTAACTTCTATCTAGAAGAATATATATTTTTAATCATATCTTATTGAATCCTCTCCCTAACAAAGAATATAATCATTATCACAAGCATGTTTTTTTGTATAATTCAGACCAATATTGTAAAAACATTATTTCATAAAAAGACTCAGGTATCTTAGCATTAGGAAAGGAGTCAAAAAAATTAAAATATCATTGAAATATTTTAATTTTTAATTCCTTATAGGAATTTGATATGGTATGACTTCATAAAAAAGGAATGTTTCGAATATTTCATATATCCACCATAGAGCTCTTGATTTCCATCATTAACTAAATCATAAAAAAAATTCTCAGTAAAGTTATCTCTTAAATTTATCTCTATATAATCAATAGGAGGATACAATGATATGTTACAATAATGATTTGGTTGTCTTAAGTACCAAAAACATCACTTGTCAAGTTATTATTGTTGGCACCCTCAACTAGGTGTTCTTATTAGATATCAATCATTAGGGAAGGTGCGTACTTGTTAAATTTTTTGGTTAAACTCTCTTTTCTAGTTAAAGATGGTATTTTTTAGTGATTGAGTACTTTTGGTAGTTTTCTGGTGATTTGGGACATGAAAAGAGGAGAAGAGTGACCAAACAACACATAGCATATAGTTGGCACATGATTAGTGTAAACTATGTGCCAAGCCCAGGAAACCATGTAGATTGGTGAACATTTCAGATTGAGGGATAATGCATGGTTACCAAATAGTTTGGTAAACCCTACAGGTATCTCAAGGTAACCATTCGATCCCACTTCCCTTAGATAGTGGATTTCACACAGTTTGTTCACGGTTTGGTAAACTATGCGGGAAAACTGTGCACCCCATTAAAAGTTAAAAAAATTATAGTTTTTTCATCTTAGTATTTTTAGATTCCCATCCTATTTTTCCTCCCATTTGACCCTCAGTTCCCTAGGTGAAAATAAGTAGAACCCTTTCCCTCCATGGATGATTCTTGGGTTTTTAGAGTGTGTTTGGGTGAGAATCAAAGATCCAAGTAATTTTAACAAGCCTTTTTTCTCTATTCTCTAGATAATGTATTATAGAATATCTCTTCTTCTTTGAAAGACCTAAAACGCTCACTTTTCCTTTTTATTCTATCTTGGGTCTTCAAATGGGTTTTTCTTCCGAATCAAAGGCTATAGTCATGCATCTGGTTGACTCTAGGCATTAGGTGGGTGGTCTTTAAGCTTTTTTCCAAAGTCTTGATGTTTTATATGTGTATCTGGTGGTGCCAATGTGTTTACTTATTGTGTTCCTTTGTCTCTAATCATGTAAAGTGTTTTGGGATTTATATTGAAGTGTGAAACACCTCACGGACCCCGTTGGGTTTGTTGGTGATGTGAGACAAACCTTAGGACTAACCATGAGGTGTGCCAAATCCTTGAAATGATGGAGTGAATTAGGGAATGATAAAATAAGGTAATTGGGAGAGTTATGGGTTGTAAATTGAAATTGGTTGTGTGGTATTGGTTAAAGGGTAAATTTATTTGATTATAAATTTTAATTGTAAAGTTCCCAAGGGACCTTTGAAAGGTTTTAAATATGTGTTTTGAGGTTTTGAACTTACCATGGTTTTCAATATTAAAATTGATGTTTGGAATAATTGAATTTTTTGAAAGGATGTGTTAAACTCGAATGATTTTAAAAAGGTTTTTTATAAATAGATATCAAATTATGATTTGAAATGGGGGTGTGACCCCTTCCATTTGAAAATGATTAATGATGATTTTAAATGGTTGAAAAAGGAAATGAAATCCTTAGGGTGTGTTTTTTACAAATATGAAGACTTGTGTTTTAAATGGTGGCTTCAAGATGATTTCAATTGAATATATAAAATTGTTCTTTATACCATGATGTGTTTTAAGGGTGTATTGGGACTGTCGTTAATGGATTGATATATAGGTTAGTGAGGTAGACCCATAGTGTTTCGGTTTTCATGATTATGAAGTGAACTAAAATATGAATGTGTTTAATTGATGATTGCCTAAGGGGTTGTTTAGAATAAGGTAAAAAGGGCCAAATTAAATAAAGTGTATTGATGAATATGATAAATGGGATAAGGTTTGGTAAAGGTAAATGGGTTAAATGGGCTATGCTAAGTAAATAGAAAGGGTGTCAATGGCTTAAGGCATAAGGATAATTTATGTGTGAAATGAAATGTGTAATGTGGATGTTATATGTATTTATTTTTTATGGATCATGACATGGTATGTGTTTAAACTGGATAAATATGTAATATATGGTTGGGATTTTGGAATGAGGTTCTATGATTCCTAGTGTATGGTCATGGTGTGGGTTGTGATTTCAGATTGAGGCTTTCTGCTTCCCAAACACATGGATATGTCTTGTTTACTGGACTGAGGCTTTGGGGATGCTAATAAATTGTGATTAAAATAAGCATGTTCACATGGATCGGTAGTGTGGGGGTATTGAATGAGGTTATATTCCCATGGGACGAGTTAGAATGAGGCCTCAAACTCTACCCTATAATGAATGGGTTAGGTGAGGGGACAAAGCTCTTTTCCCCGAATAGTTTTATTCCTCCTAGATTGAGGCTTCAAGGTGTAGATAATGTATTTGTTGTGATGTGTTTATCCCTATTAAGACAGGTACTTGATATATTCCCTTATTCATGGAAATTTATTATCTTATTCTATAGTGTAAATGATGTAATTCATAACCCATGGAGCTTCAGTTGAACATGAATTTTGTAATGGAGATGACATAAGTGAAGAAATATAAATAATGATAAAAATTAATTCAATTAATATTTCTGCTAAAGGGTTGGTGATAATTTTGATTATTAAAATTCATTATGGTTAAATTGGTGTTTCTTCCTTTTGAATTGTCTTAGACTCCCAATGTGGCATGAGTTAGTTGTTGTTTGGTTAAATTTAGATAAACAAATGGGTAAAATGTATAATAGAGAACTATTTAAATGTTTTCCTTTGTTTCCATGTTTATTTATTACACTTGTTACCTATATACAATTTTTTATAGACAATATATTTTTCTACAAACCTTTTTTAGTGACCTATTGAGTTTTACTCATACCATATTCAGGTTTCCATGGCACTTGGGTACCCAAGAAGATGCTACTTGTTTTCAGGTACAGGTTCAGGGCATAGACCTAGACTTTTCTTGCGCCTGGGATTATAGGTAGTAGATCAGAGGTCAGTAATGGGTTGGGAATTGGGTATTGTTTTAGAGTCTTTTTAGGGTCTTGGTATTGGTTCACTTTGTTCACCTACCTAATATGTAGAGAATTTTCTGATTTTTTTCACACCATGAGTACTTGATTACTTTTCATATTTTTTTCATGTTGTCCTTTTGTTGCTCATGTTGGTTATTTTATTAATGGATATTAATTATTTTGTGGATTCACTGTGATGAGTGGGTATAGTCTCCCCAAGTTCCTGTTTAAACCCACGCTGCTATTCATCAGCCTTAGGCGTAGATGGAGGCACATCTGAGGTCATGTGACAACCCGGCTCAGGGAACCAGTTTGATTAGCTTCCAATTTTAGGGTATTAGTGGATTTCATCAGTGTCTTAATATTTGGACATGGTAGATAGGAGACTAAGACCCTGTCGGGACATGCTAATGAGCTCGTTCCTAGGTTCTTGCAACCCCACATATGAGGGAAACCCCAAGTTTCCATGGGTTGGGAAATGATGTTCTATTTTCTGATTTTACAGTTGGTTGATATTTCCACCTTGGTTGGCATAAATTGATGTGATGTAATTGATTTATGAGTTTTTATGTCTTTTACCGACGTGGAAAGAGAGGTTTTGTGGTTACATGCATCATATTAGGCATATATGATAGATAGGTCATCTGAATGTTTCCTATTATTGGCTTTTGAATGACATGATGATGAACCAAATGGGTAACAAAATTAAATGGAATAATGGGTGTTGAAAAGTGGGTTAAAAAGGGTTTTGAGAAATGTAAATCTATGAGTTTGGAAAAAGGTAAAAAAAATTGAAATATAATTTTGAATGAAAAAGATATTTTTGAAAAGAGGGGCCTGAAAAAAGTTTTTTTAAATATAAATGCTTGGGTTTTGAAAATGAAATGTTTTGAGAAGTGAAGTAATGTTTTTAAATGGTAAGGCTGATTAAGTGGTAAAATGGGAAAATTATGGAACTTAGGGACACCTATGGTGATTTTCCCTTGTGTTGGTTTATGAACCCTTGTATTGGTTGTTTAAGAAGTGAGAGTGCTTCAATTTTGAGTCCATAGGTTGTGGGATTTGATATCTTTTTGAGTTTGTTATGTCGGCTAATGGGGTGTTAATTGCTACGTCTTCGGTTTGGATGTGACCTTACAGTTTTGAAGTGAAGTTTGTTAAAGTTGATGTGGTGATCCTTGGGGATTGAGACCTTATGAGTTGCATTTTAGACCCTAGATTGGGTGTTTGGTTTGTAGTTTTAGTGTACGTATTTGAGTATCTCTCATGTGGGACCAAGAATAAATGGTCATTGGTGAATTGGATGTAGTTTTTTTGGAATGGGGTTATGATGAGTGTCATGAACATCTGATTGTTTGAGTTGGTATGTGTGTATTAGAGAGAGTCGATGACATTTTTTGGTGTGGATCCAATTTGGGGAATAGGTATCATTAGAATTTTGAGGATGAACTATGAGAGAGGTTGGTCAGGTTGTCAGTGATTATGGGTGTGTGTGGAACAAGTAGATGCTTTAAAGGTGAAATTGATTCATGGTGGGTTCCATTGATTTTTGGTAAAAGTTCATGGTTATTCCTTGTAATCACTTTGGGAAAGCACTTGGGTTCTTGGGTTTGGTTGTAAGGGTGGTTGTGAAGGGCATGATCATTTGGAGACCTGACCCTGGGGTTTTCAAGGAGTTAGATGTAGAAATAAATGATAGTTTGGGTTGAAAAAGAATGGGTGATCAAATCATGTATTAGTTCTCTTTTTTTTAGGACACCCAAGGTGAGGGTGGTCACGTGACTGGGATGTTTTTTAGAGTAGTAGTTTTTAGGTGAGATGTTGGGAAAGCCTTGGGTATGATGAAGCTAGAGGATTAGGTGGCCTGAATGGTTGTGTGAGAAAACTTTTGGTCCTGTCATGGGTTATGTATGGATTGTGTGATCTAGATATGGGTTTTTTTTTGGGTCATAGGATATTGAGAGACCATGATGGTTCCAGTGAGTGATGGGTGGTGGGAATAAGATAAAGATACACTATGTCATTGGGATATGTTCTTATGTTGTTTGAATATAATCACATGTTTTTTCCATCAAATAAATTAGATAGGTAATAGAAGTATGAGAGACTAGTTGGTATTGAGATGGTGGAATAAACAGTTGTGTATCTGATGTGATCAATAGGACTGCATGAGGATAACTCTAATAGGGTGATGATAATGGTGACAAAAGGAATGCTAGGTCACAACCACTTGGAATAGGGCCATAAGGTAGTGGTGAATTTGGGTGGAACTTCCAGTTGAGTTGTGTTGTTTTTGTTTGGATGAGACATTAGCAGACATGGAAGCCAGAGGCCTCTGGTAAATTGAGTTGTTCTCTTTGTATGAGGTGAAAACATAAATTTATAGTTGTAGTGGTGTTCATTTATGACTTCTTGGAATAATTTTAACCAGCAACGATCATGACCAATATCTTGATATCATTTAGGTGCGATTAGAAGGATCTACCTTTATTCCTAGTGTATTGAGTGTATTTGGTCAGATGTGGACACCTTGGATGATATGCTTGGGGAGGGGTTTGTGTGTGGGAGTCGTATGGTGGGGGAGTACACCATCAACTAGTTTTGAAGAGGTCCTAGAAGTGGACCAGGTGCATAGAATTCCATTGGTGTCATTCTCAGAATTCAGGAATGAGTAGTGAGTGATGTTTATTTTATCATTATTGTGGAAGCTAAATGGACATTTCCATGTTTTGGGATTTACCTTGTGATATGATATGAATCCAAAGAGGTCAAATTTTATTGAGAAAAGAAGTGATAATGATACTCCTAATGTGGAGAGTGTTATATTAGTCATAGATTTGTGGATAAAGATATGAAGTGGATGTAGTGGCATTGAGATTCTAGTGATAAACTTGTGATGTGAATCTTTGGGTTCCTTAATGGAAAACAGGGTTGGTTGTGTATCTAATGGTTGATCGATCTAGTGATGGCTTCAGTTTTGTGCTAATTATAAAGTTATTTAGAGTGGATACATCGAAGATGTGTTGTGGGATGATTTAGAGAATGTTAGCAGGTTGTAGAGTCATGAATGTCATGATGGTGGAGTTTTACTGGATTTTGGGGATGGCTTTGGTGGGTGCATGTGGAAGAAGATGGTATGGATTGAGTGAAAATGGAATTGAGGCTAGGTAATGTGGAAACTTACCAGCAACAGAAGTTGGGAAATCAATGGACTGAGTTTATTGGGGATGGCCTGACTCAGTTGTGAAAATAATAATGTATGTGGTGGGATGTAAGCCACCTCTGGTTAACACTATAAGGATAAACACATTTTGGTAATAAAAATAGGATTTAAGGAATAACAAAGTTACACTTGAATGAGTATGGATCGTGGAGGTGTTCAGTCCAGATGGTTTTGATGTAATGGAATAATTCTAGTGATGGATTGTTTTTTCTTTGACGTCTGTACATGGGTAAGTTTTTAAAGTTAATTTGAGTTGAGTTTTTGTTGATTAATTCAGTGACCAACAGGTCAAGTTGAATGGACTCAGGTAATATTCATCTTGGTGAAGCAGTGTCGGTAATATGAATTGGCTCAAATATTGAATGGTTGAATATAACTAGATGAAGATTATATTTGGTATTATGCTTTTAGGATGTTCAAAATAATCCAAGGATGTTGGGCCTCGAGTCATAGACTAGGGTAGGTCACGAGGTGAGGTTAAATCGGGGTGTTTCTCTGATGATTTTAGGCTTGGATCACCGTTAAATCTTTCAAAGGATCAAGGTGATATGGATCCAAGTGATTTGGTCCATGAATTATGAAGTAGATTGTACTGAGAGTGTTCTAATTGGTTCTTCCAACATAATATAATAATTAGTCAGTATCCTTTTTTGTAGTGTTTTAGTGGAGTTAATTGGACCTCTCACTCATTATTGGTGTTGGTAATGATGTGTTGTGGTGAATGTGTCCTCAAGGAGAATTAGATTGTGATTTTGGAACTTGGTGAGTGAAATTTCTTTGTGTTAGGACAGTGTTTTTAGTCCGAGCATTATTACAGCGCGGCCGATATCAGGGAGAAACTCAAAAGGTGAAGGTTGATTGGTGGGTCTATGGTCTAACCTTTTGGTCATGAGGGTTGGGGAATGCTTGGAAGTGTGTCTTGAGGATGATCCATTGTAAGGTGGGGAGGTTTTAAGATCCTGATCTTTAGTGAAGGTACTTCCTTGTAAAACTTTTTGGTTAAACTCTATTTTAAGGTTAGATAAGGTTTTCTAGATTTCTTTAGGATTTTTGGAAGTTTTAAGAGGTTGTGGGACCCAAAAATAGGGTAAAAGTGACCAAACATCACATAGTGCATGGTTTGCGCACAGTTAGTATAAACTATGCACCAGGCCCAGGAAACCGTGTAGCTTGGTGACCATTTCATATAGAGGGATAGCATATGATTACCACACAGTTTGGTAAATCGTGCGGGTATCTCCGGAAAACTATGTGTTCCAACTTCACTTAGGTAGTGTCTTGCACATGGTTTGTGTATGGTTTGGAAAATATTGTGGTTAAACCATGCTCCCCATTTAAAATTGAAAATTTTGTAGTTTTTCTATCTTAGTATTTTTATATTCCCACATTATTTTTCATCCCATTCAACCCCCTATACCCTAAGTGGCAAACCAACATCCCCCTCTTCCTCCATGGATGATTATCCTTTGATTCTTGGGATTTTGGAGTGTGTTTGGGTGAAAATCAAAGATTCTAGTGAATCTAACATGCATCTTTTCCCTATTTTCAAAATTAGGTCTTTTAGAATCTCTCACCTTGTTTAGAATACCTAAAACCCTCACATATCTAGAGGATTATAGGTTGGGGATTTAAAGGTGTTTTTCTTTCGAATCAAAGTCTAAGGTTGAGCATGCAGTTAACTCCAAGCATCAGGTAGGTGTCCTTTAATATTTTTCCCAAAGTCTTGATGTTTTATATATGTATGTGGTGGTGCCAATGTGTTTCTTTATTGCGTTATTTTCTCTATAATCATGGAAAGTGTTTTGGACTATATATTGAGGCATGAAACCCTTCCTGGACCATTTTGGGTTTGTTGGTGATTTGATACCAAACCTAGGACTAACCATTAGTTGTGCTGAATCCATGAAACTATGAAATGAATTAGGAAAGGATGAAAAAAAGGTATTGTTGGAGTGATGGGTTATAAATTTTAATTGGGTTTGTGGTCTTGGTTAAAGGTTAAATTGATTTGATTATATGTTTTAATTATAATGTGCACTAGGGACCATGAAAGGGTTTTAAAGATGTGTTTTGGGGTTTTGACCTGACTATGGTTTTTATTGAATAAATTGATGTTTAGAAGTGAATAATGTTTTTAAAGTAGGTGTTGATATCAAATGATTTTAAAAAGGGGTTTTATTAATTGACTTCAAATGAAGATTTGAAATGGTGGTGTGAGCCCTTCCTTGTGAAAATTATTAATGATGGTTTTGAATGGTTGAAAAATTAAATGAAATCCTTGGGGTATGTTTTGTTCTTCGAAGAGGAAGAACTGTGTTTTAAATGGTGGAATCATGATGATTTCAATTGAATATATCAAAATTTTCTTTATACCATGATGTTTTTTAAGGGTCCATTGGGACCATATTAGTTGAATTTATATACAGGTTAGTGAGGTAGATCTAATAGTCTTCAGGTTGGAATGATTATAAATTGTAGTAAAATAAGAGTGTGCTTAGTTGATGAACACATAAGGGGGTGTTTAGCCTAAGGTAAAAAGGGCCAAATGAAATAAAATGAATTGATTAATATGCTAAATGGGATAAGGTGTGATAAACGGAAATGGGTTAAATGGGATATGCTATGTAAATGGAAAGGGTGTTAACTGGTTAAGGCATAAAGATGATTTATGTGTTAAATGAAATAAGTAATATGAATGTTATATGTATTGATATTATATGGATCATTACATGGTATATATAGAAATTGGATAAATATGTAATGTATGGTTGGGTTTTTATACTGATGCTCTATGCTTCCCAATGTATAATCATGGTGTGGGTTGGGATTTCAGACTAAGGCTCTATGCTTCCCAAACATATGGACATGTCTTGTTTACCGGACTAAGGATTAGGGGATTCTAATAAATGATTATTAAAATAATCATGTTCACATGGCTCTGTAGTTTGTTTTATTGACTAAGGTTTATTCCCACACATTGAGTTAGAATGAGGCAATAAAATCCACCCTATAATGAATGGTTTAGGGAAGTCGAAAACCTTTATTCCTCTAACAGTTTCATTCCACCTAAACTGAGGCTTTGAGGTGAGGATAATGTATTTTTTGTGATATGTTTATCCCTAGTGAGATAAAAACATGATTTATTCCCTAATGTGTGGTAATTGATCATATTAGGCCATAGTGTAAATGATGTGATGGCTAAACCATGGAATATGAGATGAAGTTGAATTTAGTAATGAATATGGGATAAGTAATGAAATGGAAATAATGATGAAAATTACTTAAATGAATATTGCAGCTAAAGGGTATGTGGTTGTTATAATTAGTCAATTTCATTATGGTTAAATGGGAGTTTCACCCTTATGCCTTGTCTTAGACTCCCAGTGTGATCTGAGTTAGTTGTTGTTCTGTTAACTTTAGAGAATCAAATGGTAAAAATGAATAATAGTTAACTATTTAAATATTTCCCTCTTTTTTCTTGATTATTTATTACACTGGTTACTTGTATACACTTTTGTAAAGAATGACTATTGATTTAGACACTGTTGGTGGTGGCCTGATGATTTTTACTCGCACCCTTCTCGAGCCACCATGGAACATGGATGCCCATGCAGATGCTACCTATTTTCATATAAAAGTTTAGGACATGGACTTGGAGTTTGTTTGGGAATGTAATGACAAGTTAGAACATAGAGTTAAGACCATGTTGGGACTCTAGTTGAAAATCAGATACTTTTATGGGTTTTTGTCCATGGTTCACATTGTATGCATGCATGACATGTAGATTATTCACTAAATTTTTCCATAGCATTAGTACTTGGTTACTTATCATATTTTGTTGTATGTTGTTCTTTTGTTGTTCATGTTGGGTATTTTATTTGTTAATATTACTTCTATTGTGGCTTCAATCTGATGAGTGGGTATAGTCTCACCAAGTTTCTCTTTAGACCCGTGTTGTTAGTTGGAATCCTCTAGCGTACAGGGAGGCGCACCTGAGGTTATGTTATGACCTAGCTCGAGGCACTAGTTTTAGTGGCTTCTGGGTCAGGAATTTTATAGTTATGATATGTTTTGATTTTGATTTTTTCATCTTTCAATTCCGAGAGAATATTTTATATGTTTTTTCATTTAACTTTCCATTATCGATGAATGTGGGATCTCATTATGTTGATTGACATCAATGCTCAAACTTTCTATAAGATTCGATTCTCCATGCCAAATACAAAACAGATATTAAGAATGGAATTGCTTCAACATGAAGTTTTATTAAACTTTAGATCCCTTCAACCATATTATAAATTAAATTTAGGAAATGTACATCTTATTATCCCATCAAAAGATCAATTGGAAATTGAAAATTCTAAAAAAATTATATGAACCCTTATCATATTGAGGTGTGTTCCTTGGTAACCTGATCCAGCTTTTATACATATATATATATAATAATGTGCCTACACTTTGTTAAAGAAAATTAAAACACATAAGTATTAATACATAGGAAAAGATATAAATGGATGTTAAAAACACAACCCAAGTAGTTATAAGAAGATTCATATAAGTACTAAAAATTTAAAAGTAAATAGCGGAAATCAATCATATATTTAATAAAATAAAATAAAATAAAGGTAAAAACCATACAATCATTAATTTAAAATATTCATCATGGGAGAAACACCCTAAGGTCACTAGGTCTAGTTGTACCTAGTACTTATATGTCACCTTTATAATGGATTTAGATCTATAACACATATCTAGCTTGAGAGGATGCCATATAATACTTCACAGTCATCTCTAGTGTAAGAGGACCTTTTCATGTCTAGGTTATCCTACCCAAGAACCCTAGATTTCTCAAAAGGTTTAACAAAAAATAATAATAGATAAAAAAATATTTCATTAAGTATTAAATTCAAAACTCTCATTGCAATATATATAATCATTTTGAAAACTAAATAATGAATCAAGATGAAGGTTAAAAGTCACTATTTTTATTATTATACCCATATACATTAACACATTTATGTATATACATATATATCATTACACAAATTCAACTTTTTTGAAGTGAATTTTTACACATAAACACATATATTTGTAGTTATTTATATGTGTAGAACCAATATATATATATATAAATAAATTTTAAAAGCATAGAAAGTTAATGAAAAATATTATAACAAGTGATAACCCTATGTTTAAAAACAAAACCTATCTTAAACCATTAAACTTATTAATTAAAGGTTGTTGGATAATTTACAAAACATTCAGTGTGAGAAATGAATTAATGTAGGATTTTAAAAAACGTTAAATTAGAGATAAACCTTATAAGTAAATTTGAAATCAAGTGAATCATGAATTATACATCAAATACCTTTTTAACAAAATTATTATTATTATTTGATGTCAAAATGAAGGATTAAAAATAAAATCAAGCATGGTTCTCAAAATTAAAGGCCAAAAAAAGACCCACTTACCTGAATCTCATTGCCTTTGAAAATGGTGGAATTATCCCACCTCAACATGGTCTAAGACACCATAGGGAACAAAAGTGGGACCTACAAATAGAGAAAGAACTAATTAAAATCAATCCAAAATAGGAGAATGAACAAGAAACCCAATCTGCAAATAATGTAAATTAATCACTTTTAATAGTTGTAAAAGGATTGGCCTCAATTAGGAATCGTGATCTATAGACACCAAGAATCAAAAAAATATAATACCCAAAATTGGGTTATGTTTTGGCTGGATTTTGTGAGTAGGTATGGAGAGGAGAACAATTAATAATAAAAGAGATAATGGGGTGGATTCCAGGGTTTAGGGTAGTGAGGGGGTGAGGGGGAGTAGTGGTGGGGAAATGATGAAGGGGATCAGAAGTGGTGTGGGATTTGGGGAGAGAGGTACTACTGGCTCAGGCTCGAGCTTGGAGGGAATAGGGGAGAAGGGGAGCGGTGATGACGGCTCAGATTCTAGGGAGAAGGAGGAGAAAGTGGGATAATGATGATGGGTCATGGTAGAAGGGTTTGTTGGCTCTAAGGGATTGAGATTTGGGGGGTTCTTGTGATAGGGGGTGTGGGTTGGGGTGGGGTTAGTGGGGTTAGTGAATAATTGATTTTTAAAAAATAAATCAAAATATTTAGCAAAGGTTATTCAGAAATTTCTGCTAAATTTTTTGTATATTTTTTTAGGGGTGTTTTAAAAAACCACTTCTAAAAAATGCTATTGACTGATGATTTTGGTGTAGTGGGTGCCTAAAAAGGGGCTTACTACATACCTAGTTTTATACTCCTATTGGATATGCTTAGGATAATTCACATTTTCTTCACAAACCATTATAAAGTATTGAATATATTCTAGAAATTATTAACATAGGATAAACCTATAGTGTCATTGACTAGGAAAAGAATTTCATGATTTAATAATATTATAACTGATTATATGGTTTTACATACTATGATTATTGATGCTCAAACTATTATTTTTGGTTTTTATGAATGGATGAAACCCAAATTAATCTTGTTAGAATCAAACTTGAAGTAAAATGTGGTTAATATGAGCAACCAGATGTAATAATTATAGGAGTGAAACATATCTTGATTATACCAAATCAGTTATCCTGAAATATTATTAACCACATATACATTAACCAACTCCAAGACTCATCTAAGAAGATAAGTATGGAAGTCTCTAAGAACCAGGGTGGTGGAAACTATAGATTAATAAAGGATCAATTTCCATCATGTTAGAAATTTGGAAAGAGACACCCAAGAGAGTATCTTAAAGGAATAGAAAAATTCTTTTTGTGTGGAAAAGAAGGGCATAAAGAAAAAAATTGTTGAGGAAACATGAAGAGTACAATTGAAGGAAATGAATATCATAAAAGGGATCCATAAATAGTTTATTTTATTAAATGTGGATAACTTAGGAATTATCCAATTCAATTACCTTATTTAAAAGAGAAACCCTAGACTAAAGAAGGAACTATATAAAAATAAAATTGATGAAATATTAATATATCAGGGTATTATTAAAAACATTAATAAAAAGTTTATTTAATAATTGAATCTATTTCAAGGATTTTCATCATATTATTTTGATAATGTTATAGGAAATATATTAATATGTTTTTAGAAAAGGACAAACCACATTCCGGGTTACAACTCATTACATCTGAAAAGGATACAGGGCTTGAACCAATGACTGAATGAAAATAAGGGTTTATCACCTTCCAATAGCTTACACGATGTCCTGGTTAATATTTAATTTTTTTAAAGTAAACTATTTGAAAAAATAAATATTAATGATGATTCATTGGTGTTAATTTTTAGTATTAGTGATTAATTTATTGGATAACTTATTCTAACCATATTGGTTTCAAAAAATAGTTTGGGATAAAAAGGACTTTTCACTCTTTTGTGGATCTTATAAACCAATAAAAGTGAATTTTAGTTCTTTAAGAATAAATAATTCATTTCTGGATATTAATTTATTAGAGTAATGGAAGTATTGATAATTGATAAATCACAAATAAATGATGAAATCATACTTATAAAATAGAAACACATCAAGTAAGTATATTTCTTTATATTTTAGATAGAAAAATAATTTCCCACCTTTATAAAAAGGATCTTGAAATGAAAAATTTGTTCTGTTACACTCATATCTGATTAATTAGATGGTCTTTTAAATGGACACATATTTATGATTTTGAGGCCCTTAACATTCTATTGATCATTAAATTTCTTATGATCAAAGACCTCAATCACTCTCTATAATTATTTACACTTTTCTTTTATTTCCACATCTTTACCTCCCACCAATTTTCTCTTTATAGAAATTGTTGGATCTGAATCTACAGATTATACACAAGAGGGGGTGAATTGTGTCTTTTGAAATTTTTCGATAACTCTTTTCTTGAACGAGTTCTGTCCTTTATATTTTATCAGATTTGACCATGCAGCGGAATAAGTAAAATCAAGAACACAAATATGTATAGTGTTTCGGGGAACAGAAGGCCCCTAGTCCACTCCACCAATGCTCAACTCCACGAGCTTGGTGATTTTCACTATCTGGTCCTCTTTTCCACAGACTGATTCACAACTGAGTACAGGCAGTTGACACCTTTACAATCCAAGGAAAAACAAAGTCTTCTGGTTCAAACATGAACCTACACAGCTTAGAACGAGAAGCTGGTTACTCAAGAATAAAAATAATTTCAGAAAGAAATTTTCCAGTTGATCTTCACAATTGCAACAGAATGAAATTGACAGAAGATGGATCGAAGTCTCTAGAAATATTGATCTACAATATGAAGCAAAACTGAGTTGATCCAGTTGTAGTGGATATAAAGATATAGTTCACAACTTCAGCAGTAGTAGATCCACAGTATATATTCAATTTAGAATAGGTGAATCTTCTATCGAGTTCCTTCTTCTTGAACAAACAGAGCTTTGACGCTCCTCTTGAATAAGCAGATCAACGCGAATAGTTGCAATCTCTGTTTTCCACCTTTTCAATAATAGATCGATCACCATACACTCTTTTTTTGGTGTTTCATAGAGAATATATATATTAAATCTAAGCATATCTCCTGCACATTTAGATCCATAAAAGTCTCCTTCTAATTCGCAATATTCAAAATTTTGAATTTACAGAGAAGTCATAACTTCCCTTAAGACTCGGTATAAAAAGATCCTTTTAATTCGATCTTAAATCCATTAATAAAACGGATTTGAATCAGTCAAATTCGTACTTTAAAAAATGACTTTAAGTCCATCTTGAAATCTGCCCAAAAATTAGATTACTGATCGCAGCACATAAATATCGTCTGTCAAAATTTCTGATGCCAAACGTAAGGTTGATGACGTGGCCTCAAAACATAGGGTTAATAACATAGTCTTCAAACTTAAGATTAACAACGTAAGGTTGAACACAAACGTAGGGTTGACAACATAAGATTGAACATGAACGTAGGGTTGATCATCCATACTTTTTCTTCAACACTCAAATGTACAGTAAAAGATCCATACTTTTACTTGATCCATACTTTTCAAAGAATGTATGGTTGTTTACAAAAGTAAGATTGATGAACCATACTTTTGAGAAACAAACTTAACATTTATAATTTACGTACGGTTCTCCTTCCATACTTTGCTGATAAACAAAACATAAGGTTCCTTCCTAACGTAAGGTTCTCCTTCCATACTTTGCAGAAAACTAAAACGTAATGTTCCTTCCTAACATAAGGTTCTACTTCCATACTTTGTTGATAACCAAAACGTAAGGTTCCTTCCTAACGTAAGTTTCTCCTTCCATAATTTTCTGATAACCAAAACTTAAGGTTCCTTCCTAATGTAAGGTTCTCCTTCCATACTTTGCTGATAACATATGGTTGTTTAACCATACTTTTCTCTTATCTAAAAAAAGTATACACGCTTTTCATCCTTAAGCTATCTTTATCCACATAGGGTATGAACAGTGATTCCAGAACGCGCTAAAGTAGATTCGACCCTATATTTATCTACGTAAGGTATGAACAGTGATTCCAGAATGCGCTAAAGCAGATTCCGAATAAGTAATAAATTCTCATTATTTCAAGAGTAAAATAAATTAATAAATTCCTTCAAAATGCTAAATAAAATCATTAGAAAATAACTAAGGGTATTTGTGATCATCAAAATTATCATAAAGAGATAGAGTATTATTTTCAATAAATTCCCCCTTTAGATAACATTAACATGTATTGTTGAAAACAACATTTTGCTCAACAATATCCCCCTTTTTGATGATCACAAAACCCATAAAATAATTAAAATTATTTAAACAAAATTAACTTTCAAAATTGTTATAAAGTGTTAAATAAAAACTTCTCCACCAAAAAGATAATTATAAAACCAAATTTCTCATTTAATTCTCCCCCTAAATAAAATGTTGAGGTTTTTATGTTGTTCTTATCCAAATTATCCCCCTTTTGTGATATCAAAAAGAATGAAAAATCATGGATTTTAACACTTTTAATATTGCACTGAACTGTTAGTAAATGCTATTATGAACTGTTTATCAATAATTAAATCTGGAGTACTGGAATATCAAAAATAAAGTCAGTAAAACAAATAAATAAATAACTAAATATACAATGAAGGAAATTTTCATTCAAAAATAGCAGTATATACATGACAATGATATACATAGGAATCAAGGTTTGGGTAAGATAGGCAACAGGTTCTATATCCTCTGAATTACAGACTTAATTTCTGTAAATTATTCCCGAAGTCTCTTCATCATCCCATATACAAGCTTGATAATGAGCTCTATGTTCTCTTGAGTCATATGAATATCCTCAATTAAATTGACTCTAAAAAACTCATGCATCCTTTCCTCTTTTTCAACAAATACTGACAGCTTTTCTGATAACTGATTTAACAGAATTCTAATCGATGGCTCACTAGATATCAGTTGATCCACTAAGAACTTCTAATTGTCCAGCAACACTGACAAAGGAGCACTGTTACATTGAAGATCTTGTATCCTGTCATTCATGTTGCTCATCGTAGCTGTGATAGCCTGAAATCTTCTGATTAAATCAGGTGAAGTACCTTATCCACTAACAGCATTATTTGCAACTGATGCAAATTGATTCTCCATAAACAACTTCAGATCTGATAAATCTGACTTCATAACCATTTCAGATTTCAATTGTGTAATAGCAGACAGCATATCCTATTTAAACATTTCAACTTCTTTCCTTGAAACTGTACACTCCTTCATCTTTTGAAACTTTAAATGTTCTAAATATAAGGCATTTCTCAGAGAAACATTCTCATATTCCAACTGAGAAACCTTTCTATACATTTCTTCAACTTCTTCTTTCCTTGAATTAGATGCACCATATACTTGATTCACAGTCTCAGGTTGATGGAGCAGTACCAAAGGCAATGATTCAGCATCAGATTTTTCTTTTTCTCTATCCTGAGAGGGTTGGTCCACAGATTTTTCCTTAGAGTTTTCAAACTCCTCCACAGAAAAATCCTCTTGAAGTACCTCTATTTGAGCTTCAGAAGCATGCTCATCACATTCATCTGCATCTTTTTCTTCCACTATAATTTCAAGAACAATATTTTCAGTAGTTTCCTGAGGTCTGGCCACTTCTTCATCAGGCATTTCCTCCATCTCTTGTTCATATTGAAGTGAAACTTCAACATCAGCTACAAACTGTTCATGATTCTCCCTTTGAGATTTTTCTGGAACTCTTGATCCCTCTAATGGTGTTGTTCTTTCAGTAACATCTTCCATGGTCTTATCAACAACAACTTCCCTTACAAAAGAATAAGATAATAAAGCTTCTGTGGTTGTTTCCAAAGCAGGGGAAGTGACTTCCTCATTTACTGGTCTTTTTCTTTTTGATTAAAGTCCCTCCTGACTTCTGTCTTCCTCAACATCTTCCACTTCAAAGAAAATCCTTCTTGCTACATTTCTGACTCTGGATTCAGCTTGTCCCTCCTTGGACTTAGCAGGTTGAGCCTGAGCACTCTCTGAGTCTTCCTCAACTTCTACTGGTAAAAATTTTCCTTTAATTGTTCTCCAGAAATATCCAACTTTCCTCAAAGTTCCAGCATTAAACGTATTATTATGATGGCAGTTAACTCGATCATCCACTAATCTCACCATGTCTTTCTTAAACAAAATTTTAGAAATAAATCGACCATAAGGGTAGAAATTCATTCAGGCCTTGCTTTGATAGCAGTAACTGAGATACCTTATCATGTATCTTGGAAAGTTTAACTTAATATCACTTAACAAAAGAAACATTATATACATATCTGGGTACAAAATATTTTCTATTTCTTCCATCCGTGGAGCTATTACAGTCTGAATAAATTTGACCAAAATCTTCTGATCAGGATCCAAATCCTTAACAAACATTTTCTTTATTGTCTTAGTACCAAAAAGAAAAGACACGATGTCTTCAGATTCATGCACAGAATCTTTAATATTTTTCAAATCGAAATGATAAACTCCCTCATGAGGGAAGTTGAGAATCTGACTAATCTCTACCGAAGAGATTAAGAAATATTTATCCTCTATCTTAGCCAACATACTGTCCTCGGTATCTGCCAGAATAAACTGTACAGATTTGAAGAAGTATCTAAGTTCTACTTCATACAGAAATTCCGTATTTTCGTTGTTGAACATTTTTTCAAGATTCTGAAACGACAGCGCTTGCTTCAGCAATAGATTTTTCTGAAATAACCAGTCGAGATCGATTACCTTGCCCTGTAAGATTTTTCTTCCTTCAGTGCATTTTCTCTTGGCATTGCTTGTCTCGGCTTTACTGGCTCTTTTATTCCTTACCATTTCTGCAAGAGTCTCTAAAGGTTTTAAGGTTAGGGTTTCAGAGGTTCAAAGGTTAGGGTTTATGAGAGGAAGTGCGATTTTTTGATTTTGAAAGGGTTTCGATAGAACTGAAAGGGTTTAGAAGTCGAAAAGGCTCTGACGGCCTTGATTCCCATGTAATCACTAATCATTACATATATTTAAAACAAATAAAATTTGAATATGGCGAAAGAAAGAAAATCTTAAACAGTATTCAATAAACAAAATAAAATTTACATAAATAAATAAAAGAAAATTAAAAATAAAAATTATTTAAAATTAAATAAACCTAGCTCCCCGTTAATAAAATAAAACCTTACAGTGGGAATTGGTTTAGTAAAAATATGTGCTAATTGAATTTCAGTATTTATAAATTCTAAAAATATATCTTTTTTAATAACATGATCTCTTAAAAAGTGATGCCTTATATCAATGTGCTTAGTTCTATAATGACTAATAGGATTTTTTGAAATATTAATTGCACTTGTATTATCACATAAAATAGGTGTATTATTAAAATTAAATCCAAATTCCATAAGATTTTTTTTCATCCACAACACTTGTGCACAACAACTTCCAGTAGAAACATATTTTTCCTCAGCTGTTGACAGGGCAACTAAATGTTGTTTCTTACTATACCATGATACTAAAGACTTTCCTAAAAAGTGAAATGTACCTGATGTACTTTTTCTACCTAATATACAACTTCCAAATTCAGCATCTGAATATGAAATCAAATTGAAATCAGAAGTTTTTGACTAAAGAAGAGATTGAAAAACAGTTCCTTTTAAATATCTAAAAATTCTTTTAACAGCAGTTAGATGGGATTATTTAGGATTTGATTGAAATATATCACAAAGACATACTGAATACATTATATATGGCCTACTAGCAGTAAGATATAACAAACTAACAATCATACCTCTATATAACTTGTTGTCAACTGATTTCCCAGTTTCATCCAAATCAAGTTTTATATTACTACACATAGGAGTTGTAAATGGCTTGCTGCTTTCAAGTCCAAATTTCTTAAGTAAATCAGTAATGTATTTTCTTTGATTTAAAACATTTCCAAAATATTTTTGAAATATTTGAAGACCCAAAAAGAAATTTAATTCTCCCATTATACTCATTTCAAATTCTTCTTGCAATAATTTTGAAAATTCATGACAAAGAGTTTTATTAGTTGATCTAAATATTACATCATCAATATAAATTTGAACCAATAAAACATTATTTTTCACAGTTTTGTTAAAGAGTGTTGGGTATGCCATTCCAACAGTAAAATCATTTTTCAAAAGAAAAGAACTTAATCTTTTATACCAAGCTCTAGGTGCTTGTTTAAGGCCATAAAGAGCTTTAGTAAGTTTAAAAATAGAATCATATTTTTTAGAGTTTTTAAAACCAGGAGGTTTATCAACATAAACTTCCTCCATTAAATAACCATTTAAAAATGCATATTTAACATCCATATGAAATAATTTAAAATTCATATAAGATGCATAGTCTAAAAGGATTCTAATGGCTTCTAACCTAGCTACAGGTGCAAAAGTCTTATCATAATCTATTCCTTCTTATTGATTATATCCTTTAGCTACTAATCTTGCTTTATTTCTAGTTATTGTACCTTGGTCATCCTGTTTATTTCTAAAGACCCATTTGGTTCCTATTACAGGATAATTCTTAGGTCTTTCCACTAATTCCCAAACTTCATTTCTTTTAAACTGGTTTAATTTATCTTGCATTGCTATTACCCAGCTTTCATCATCTAAAGCTTCTTCTATAGTCTTGGGTTCTTGTTGAGATAGGAAGGTAGAGAATTCCACTAGGTTTCCTAAGTTTCTTCTAGTTTGAACACCAGTTTATAGGTCACCTATTACAGTTTCTAAAGGGTGATTCTTTAGGGTTCTAGACTATCTAGGTAATATATTTAAAGGTTCTTCAGTATCATGTTCCTTTGAACTGGACTGAATTTCTTTTATATCATTTTCAAAATCATTCTTTAAATTCTCAAGTCTCATGTTATCATTAGAGTCAAGTTCATCTATTTGTTCTATCCTTTTCTCAAAGGGATCAGATTCATCAAATTTCACATGAACTGATTCTACAACAATCCTTGACTTCTTATTATAAACTCTATAAGCTTTAGAGGTAGTAGAATATCCTAAAAAAATATCTTTATCAGATTTTGGATCGAACTTACCAAGATTATCCTTGGTGTTTAAGATGTAAAACTTGCATCCAAAAACTTTAAAGTAATTTACTTTAGGTTTACTATTATTCCATAGTTCATAGGGTGTCTTTTTCAAAATTGGTCTAATTAAAACTCTATTAATTATATAACAAGCTATATTCACAGCTTTTTCCTAGAAAAATATAGGTAGGCTATATTCATTTAACATAGTTCTATCCATTTCTTGAATAGTTCTATTTCTTCTTTCTACAATCCCATTTTGTTGAGGTGTTCTTGGTGTAGAGAAGGTGTGTTTAATACCCATATTTGATCAAAAGGAATTAAATTCTAGATTCTCAAATTCTCTACCATGATCACTTCTCAATGAGATTATATTGAACCCTTTTTCATTTTGAACAGATTTGCAGAAACTTTTAAATAACGTAAAAGGTTCATTTTTAAATTTCAAAAAGAAAATCCATGTAAATATTGAATAGTCATAAACTAAAACATATACATATAATTTACTAGCTAGGCTTGCTACTCTTGAAGGTCTAAAAAATCCATATGAATAAGTTCTATAGGTTTAGATGTAGCAACCTTATTAACAGATTTGAAGGATGATTTGTGTTGCTTGCCAAGTTGACATGCATCAAAAAATCTGTCACTTTCAAATTTGAGACTAGGTAAATCAGAAACTAAATGTTTCTTAGATAACTTATGTAAAACATATACATTGAAATGACCAAGTCTTCTATGCCAAGTCCAGGATTCACTTACTTTAGCAGTCAAGTAGTTTACTTGTTGTTTACATAAGGAATTTAAATCTAAAGTATATACATTTTCAGTTCTTGGTGCTTTAAATTTAAACAGTTTATCTTTAGAAACAGTACAGAAATTTTTAGTAAAATCAACAGTATATCCATCATCACAAAGTTGAGAGATACTTATCAGATTGTGTTTTAGTCCTTGTACATAAAGTTCTTTGTTGATTGAGACTATTTTTGGATCTCCAACAGTTCCAATGCCAATGATTTTTCCTTTGGAATTGTCACCAAATGTAACAAGTCCTCCTTCCTTTTGAGTGAGTGAAGAAAAATTCAACGAGTTTCCACTCATATGTCTTGAGCAGCCACTGTCCATATACCATATATCTTTTCTTCTCTGGTGGCCTGCTACCTGCAGAGACATTCAAACAAATTGCTTTGGTACCCATATTTTGTTGGGTCCAGGGGTGTTAGCTAGCAATGATCTGGGTATCTAGATTTGCTTTGTTATTTTAAAATTAGCTGAATCATATAAGTCTTTTGAAACATAGGCTTTCTTAATACCACAAATTTGAGGTTGTCTTAAGAAACAGTTTTTAGCTACATGTCCCTTTGTCCCACAAAAATTACAATTAACCTTTTTAGAGCTAGGAAAAAAATAATTTTTATATAGCTTTGGTTTTTCTCCTTTATTGCCAATTCCAAATCTCTCCTTTTTAATGACAGTTTTTCCAAGAATTTCATTTAATGAATTCTCTCCTTTTGTAAAAACCAATGCAGCCTGTTTGTAAGATTCTACTTCATCCTGCAGTGTTTTTATTCTCGATTCAAAGTTAATATAGTTAGTGTTAATCAAATTGTATTTATCAGTTAATTCTTTATGTTGTTTCAGAATTGTATCTCTTTCATCTGAAATGGATTTATGTATATTTTTTAGTGACTTATGTTTCTTAAATAGTGAGTCATATCTTTCTTCAAGCATATTGCAGTAGGTTGCAAGTTTTTCATTTGTGTAGATTGATTCAGAATTTGATTCAGAGGAGTAATATGAGTGTACCTAATCAATTTCTGCCATAAAACACATGTTTGCTTTTATATTGACTTTTTCTTTCTCTGAGGTTGATTCGGAAGAGCTACTAGAGTCTTCAGATACACTCCAAGTGGCTTTCTTAGCTTTCTTGTCTTTATGCTCAAAATCATTTCTTTTGAAGAATTTCTTCTTCTTTGCATCCTTCAATTGTGGGCAATCTGGTCTGATATGCCCCATATTTTTTCATTCATAACATCTTACTTCCTTGTTATTTCCCTTAAAGGATTTTTTGAAGCCTCTTTTCTTGCTGTAGACTTTTCTAAATTTTCTGGCTAGTTGAGCCAGTTCTTCATCTGAGTTGGATGAGTCAGAGCTTTTTGATTTAGCTTTGACTTCTTTGTTCTTCATCTTTCTATTCTTTTGTTGTAAAGTTACATTCAAGGCAGTATCTTCTCTTTTGATAAGCACTTTATGTTCATTAGTCTCATCTTGCATTTCAGCTTCATACATCATCAGTGTACCAATCAGTTCTCTCATAGTTAGATCTTTGACAGGTGTTGATTGTCTGATTGCAACAGAGATACCATTCCATCGAGTAGGAAGTACTCTCAGTACTTTTAATGCTTGATCAGCCTGCTTGATAGGTTCTCCTAGAGTTGTTATGTTATTGAAAATTTCTGTCAATCTTCTAATCATTTGGGTAATGTGCTTACCTTTAACCATTCTGAAAGTATCAAATTTCAATTTGGTAGTTTCATATCTCATTTGCCTCACATTTTCTATTCCTTCATATTCCACATCTATTGTTTACCACATCTCATATGTTTTCGGGCACTGAGATACTCAGTTAAATTCATCTGGTCCTAGACTGCAGATAATTGCATTCATAGACTTTGAGTTCATATCGTACTCTGCCTCTATAGCAGCACTCCATGTCTAAGGATTTTCAAGAATTTCATATGGAGTTAGAATCTTTGAATAGACTCTATATCTGAGGTTTTTCAGATATATTATCATTCGCAATTTTCAGCAACCATAGTTGTCTCCATTAAAATATATTGCTCTGACCATCGACATCCCTTCTCTTGTATCAGTCATGATGCTCTATTGTATAATCCTTAAATGCTTCTATCTTTCTAAGGCTCTATCAGAAGCTCCTCCTCTGATACTAATTGTTGGATCTGAATCTACAGATTATACACAAGAGAGGAGTGAATTGTGTATTTTTCAATTTTTCGATAACTCTTTTCTTGAATGAGTTATGTCCTTTATATTTTATCAGATTTGACCGTGAAGCAGAATAAGTAAAATCAAGAACACAAATATGTATAGTGGTTCGGGGAACAGAAGGCCCCTAGTCCACTCCACCAACGCTCAACTCCATGAGCTTGGTGATTTTCACTATCTGGTCCTCTTTTCCATAGACCGATTCACAACTGAGTACAGGCAGTTGACACCTTTAAAATCCAAGGCAAAACAAATCCTTCTGGTTCAAACACGAACCTACACAGCTTAGAACGAGAAGCTGGTTACTCAAGAATAAAAATAATTTTAGAAAGAAATTTTCCAGTTGATCTTCACAATTGCAACAGAATGTAATTGACTGCAGATGGATCAAAGTCTCTAGAAATATTGATCTTCAAGACGAAGCAGTTCTGAGTTGATCCAGTTGCAGTGGATATAGAGATATAGTTCACAACTTCAGCAGTATTAGATCCACAGTAGATATTCGATGTAGAACAGGTGAATCATCTATTGATTTCCTTCTTCTTGAACAAACAGAGCTTTGATGCTTCTCTTGAATCAGCAGATCAATGTGAATAGTTGCAATCTATGTTTTCCACCTTTTTCAATAATATATCTATCACCATACAATCTTTTTTTGGTGTTTTATAGAGAACATATATATTAAAGATAAACATATCTCCTGCACATTTAGATCCATCAAAGTCGTCTTCTGATTTGCGATATTCAAAATTTTAAATTTACAGAGAAGTCATAACTTCCCTTAAGAATCGGCATAAAAATTTCCTTTTAATTTAATCTTAAATCCATTAATAAAAGGGCTTTGAATCAGTTCAAGTCGTACTTTAAAAAATGACTTAAAATCTGGCTTGAAATCCGCCCAGAAATCAACTTACTGATCGTTGCACATAAATATCGTCTGTCAAAATTTCTGATGTCAAACGTAAGGTTGTTGACATGGCCTCAAAACGTAGGGTTAATAACATAGTCTTCAAACGTAAGATTAACAATTTAGGTTGAACACAAACGTAGGGTTTACAACGTAAGATTGAACACAAACGTAGGGTTGATCATCCATACTTTTTCTTCAACACTCAAACATACAGTAAAATATCCATACTTTTACTTGATCCATACTTTTCCAAGAACGTATGGTTGTTTACAAAAGTAAGATTGATGAACCATACTTTTGAGAAACAAACGTAATGTTTAGAATTTACGTACGGTTCTCCTTCCATACTTTGCTGATAATCAAAACGTAAGGTTCCTTCCTAACATAAGGTTCTCCTTCCATACTTTGTTGAAAATCAAAATGTAAGGTTCCTTTCTAACGTAAGGTTCTCCTTCCATACTTTGCTGATAACCAAAATGTAAGGTTCCTTCCAAACGTAAGGTTCTCCTTCCATACTTTGCTGATAACCAAAATGTAAGGTTCCTTCCTAACGTAAGGTTCTCCTTCCATACTTTGCTGATAACGTATGGTTGTTTAACCATACTTTTCTCTTATCTCAAAAAGTATACACGTTTTTCATCCTTACGCTACGTTTATCCACGTAGGGTATGAACAGTGATTCTAGAATGTGCTAAAGCAGATTCTGCGCTATATTTATCTACGCAAGGTATGAACAGTGATTCCAGAATGCGCTAAAGAAGATTCCGAATAAGTAATAAATTATTTTTATTTCAAGAGTAAAATAAATTAATAAATTCCTGCAAAATACTAAATAAAATCATTAAAAAATAACTAAGGGTATTTGTGAGAATCAAAATTATCATAAAGAGACAGAGTATTATTTTCAATAAATTCCCCCTTTAAATAACATTAACATGTATTGTTGAAAACAATACTTTTCTCAACAGAAACCAATTTATATATTATTCCACATAACCTCTGTAATTATCTATCTCTTTAATTAAAAGGATATTTTATTAATACTTTTTATGATTTGTTGTTTTTTTCAAAAATGGTATTTCCAAATATCAAACTATTGACTACCATGATCGATTTTAAATTATGAGGATGCAATTTATTTAAGGTGTGGAGAATGTAACACCATGAAATTTCAAAATAAGAACATTGTATTTGATAGCGTATGGAACACACAATACCATGTTTTGAAAAAAAATATAACACCCTAAGACATTATGTCATATTTATTTTAAATAAATTCATTATATTAAATATATTACATTAAACTAAATTCTATGTTTATCTATCATTACATGAAACATTGAGTTCAACTTGCATTAGACCTCGAACCTAAATGGCTTGAAGGAATATTTTTATTGATTTTTGATAATAAACCTTTCAAGGGATGAGGGGGAACCCTTAAAAGGATCATAGTATTAGATATTACAAGACTTGTAGCTCTTAGAGGAAATATCCAGACTATAACTACATGGAACTGCTCCTCCCCAACTTATATATTGTGATTTCAGCTCTTTGCCTTCACATGGTTGTTCGGCTAGGCTTCTCATTCATGAACATGTCAGTCCTGAGGTCAATTCCATACCCTCTATTTCTTTCCAATATGTTATATTATTCTCTAGTGAATTTGTCTGCTCTAAATTCTCTCGGATTCTACTCATTGTAGAGTCTTCCTGATCCATTAAGAAAAATTTTAGGTGGCCCGAAATCATTAAGGTGGCCCAAAGGACTTGAGGTGTCCCAAAGGCCTTGAGGTGGCCCAAAATCCTTACTGGACCGAAGGCCTTGGGTATCCCGAAGACCTTTAAGGACCCAAGGACCAAATTGGTGGCCCGAAAGCCCCAACAGATGAATAGTTCTAGTTGATACGGTACCTACTACAATACTTCTACAGTAACATGGAAATTATATCTCTGCCCAGATTTGAACTCAGGTCTCTTGGATGCACATTTTGTGTGCTCACCAACCAAGCTGAGGTGCTTGTGCAGCTTGTGTTAGACGCAACACTCAATTTAACTCACATTACATGCAATGCCGAGTTTAAAATAAATATAAAATAGTAGTAAAGTATTATAATTTAATATAATATTTATAACCTAGAGATTAAATTTGTGATTATAAATATTACTAAAAAATTATGAAAAATATTTTTATATATTGATTATTAAAAAAAATTAGTAGGAAGAGAAATGTTTTTTGGAAAACTGTATCATTTGTAAAAGATAGATTAGTCATGCTTTTCACATATAATTTAATTTTTTTACCACTTTTAGAAAATTTATATGAAAAAATAAACTCTATTTTTGAAATATTAATATCAAAATTACCTAATGGTGAATTCTTGATATTTTTCTAAAAAGTTTCATTTTTTGATGAATAATGAAAAATACTGGATTTTAATTGAAAAATGACTTTTAATTTAAATAATATATTCTATTAAATTATATTATTGATTGTATTTAAAGAAACATTTTTTCAATTTTATTTCAATTAATTCAATTGAGGTCATTTTAATCATTTTTATATTGAATTTAGATATAAAATTTTGTAATGTTTTTAACATTTTCACTTTAAAAATCCTTTTTCTCTTCACGTATGTAAAATTGATTTTAAATTAAAAATTTTCACTTATATAAATTGAATTTAGAAATTAATTCAAAATTTAGAATAAGAATAATTTCTAATTTCTAATAACTTCATCTTAATATTTGAACTAATTCAATTGTGAATGCAATAAAAATTAATTATTGTGGTTAAGGTAGAAATGGGTTTATGAGGGGGGGGGGTAAACTGAAAAGATAAGGGTAAAATGAAATATAAACTTTTCTAAAAAATTATTTCCATATCTAGATCATTCCACATCTAATGTTCTAGAATGGTCCATTTTGGACCCTTGTTACATATAAGAAATAAGGGATCACTCAATAATTTTTAAAATTTCCAAGTGTGTCCTCTCCTCGACTTATAAAGGGACATCCCATCTTCTCTCTTCATCACAAATTAAAACCACTTTAGTTTGACAATTCCCTACCCAGATCACTTGCTAACTCCTCTCCCCTATTCCAAAAATCGTTCTTTTGTAAAGAAATCTAACCTAGGGGTGCTTTAGTTGAAACCTAAAGAGGTCAATAGAAGAGGAGGAGGTTAAAGCACATCCAACCAAAAGGAAGTGTGATATAAGGGACACAATATCAATTTCTCTTCATTGAGGAACATTTATTTTTTATGCGCTGATTTATTTTATTTGGTGTATACTGTAATGCCCAGATGTTTTTATAAAATATTTTCTTTAAATAATTTTAATTCTTCAATAGCTTACAATGCATGAAATCATGATTTTAAATGAACCACAAGATTCCCTTAGTATAAAATGACCATAATAACCTATATATTAGGTTATAGGCAATAAATATAACTAACTTATGAAAATGTATGATGAATTCATTAGCTACCAATTATTTATGAAAAATATAAACCAATTATATATTTTTATTTTTAAATGGAGTGAATGTATATTAATAAATTAAATTAATGAAATATATATTTTATATACCTAATAAAAAAATTATATTCATCCAATAGATATTTTTTTCATTAGGTATGAATAAACCCTATTTTATGTATAAAAACCTATATTTTTGAAAAGGGTTATTTTAAAACCTTTTAATGGTGAAACCTTTTTAAAGTAAAATTTTGACACGTTAATCATTTTTATAGGAAAAAATAAGACTATTATTTGGAAGCAGGATATAGAAATTTACTTTGGAAGAATTTTTTATATTTTTCTGATAACTTTCATGTTTCGATGAATAGTAAAAATACACTAAATGTTAATTGCAAACAACTTTTTCATCAAAATAATTTTTATGGATAAATTATATTATTTAATGATTTTAAAGTATAAATAGAATATATTTTTATTATTTAATATAATATGGGTCATTGACATTAATTTTATGTTGAATTTAGATGTAAAAACATTTTAATCGTTTGCAATGTTTTAACTTTTAAAACCCGTTTTCTAATTTCAATAATGGGATTAATTTTAAATTAACTATTGCAACTTATATGTTTTAAATTTTGAAAAATTGATTTCATTTTTGGAATTAGTAGGTCCAAGTTATTTAAATATCTTTACTTTATTTTTTTAGCTGTATGAATAGTAACTTTGGTAATTTTTATTAATACGGTAAAATGATAAATCGGGTAATTAAGGGTAAAAATAATATAATAAAATTACCCTAACAATTGTCCTAATTTCATTGGATGAGTGCGTTTCTACATAAATCATCCTTGTGGAAAATTTGTATCCATTAGAATCACCTTAGATGAGATTAGGACATTTAATTTATTTTAAGGAATGTTACATATGTCTTACTCAAATTTTAATAACTAAATCATTATTAAAATAAGGTTATATAGAAAATAAATTTTATTATATATACTCATATGAAATATAACATTTTTTAATTTATCATGGAAATTTATTAGTAATTTTTAGAAAATAAATAATTACCCTAAAGACTTATACTTTAATGATACATAAATTATTTAATTGATGAGAAATAAATAAAATAACTCTTAATAAAATGATAATAACAATTAAAATACCCAAAAACTTGACCAAATATTATTTTTATAGTATATATTGACTATAACCATCCAATGGTATAGTTATTGACTATTTGGATCCTTATAGAAGAGATTATGACACATATATTATTTTATTTAATGTGATGATAAACTTGTCACATTCATGTTTTAATAAGTATAAGATTTTTAATGATGGATTATAAATAAGACATATTTTCTTATAAGTATTATTCATAAATATAGAGGATTTATATTTTTTGTATTATTTTATTTTTCATTTTCATTCAAAACATAATCATATTAAATAATTACACAAAACTATTGTAGTATTTATTTTATTAAGGGAAATATCAAATAAATATTATTAAAAATATTAAAATAAATATAATTCCAACTACTTAATATGTACAATGAGTTTTCTAGATTACCTTTACCTATTAGGAATATAATAAAATAGTTGGTTTGAAGTTACCTATTTATCTTAATTTTTTTTTAAAATAATGAATTGAATAGTATCAAAATTGAGACTATTGGTTGTTTATCAAAATAATGTTTTATTAAATTATTTTAAAAATAAAAAAACATTTCTAAAAATATATAATAATTATTATATGGTCAAAAATGTTATAAAGTATTTATTTATGGTCTAATTGACATGAAATAAGTAAATATTTCACCCTTTTAATATTGACATATTTGTTACCCATGTTAAAAAAGTAAAATGAATAACTAATTCTTAATTAAAATGATATTGTTTAAATTGACAAAAATACATGTCTAAAATTTATTGGTAGATTATATTACAACATTATCTCATATCATCTTCTAAATTGGGATATTTTTTGGGTATAATGATGGAAATAATTGATATATATGAATATTATAACATGATATTGATTCTTAAATATTATATACCATCCACTTCAATACCATTCGACTATTATGGGAATGATATTATATTTTATGCATACATATGTCATACCGTCTCCAAAATGCGATGTGATTCATTCTACATGATCTTTATGAAAGCATGATTATATAAATTAATTAAATGAATAAATATGATATATATTATACAAATATCATTCTATAAATGATATAACTATAAACTAATAAGAGTATTGAGAACTTATCCGACAAAACATGCATAAGATAATGAAGTAGTTAATACCTGAATAATGAGTAATAATGGAATTTTATTAACAAATGGATGATAATACAGTCATATATGATATCATAAAAATTACTATGTTTCTGGAATAAGACAATGATATTATTTAAATCATTATACAAGAGTTTTGGATATATACAAAGGAAATCATACCTCAGGTAAGGGATAATTTTTCAATATCATTATTATCCGAGATTGTTTATGTGTAAGTATTTACTAGGGTATATTAATCATCCAAATACATGTTTCCTAAATATGTAATATTATTTATCTTCTTTTACAATTTTTTAAATTCATTTTTTTCCATTGGTGAATTTTTTTATTAAATTGTATGAAAGGAATATATTGTCATTTTTTTATATGAGGTACTTTTTGACTTATCTGAGAAAAATACAAGAAGAATGTTTTATTTTAACTTATATGACATGAACTGATTATTAAATTTTCATAACACCATATTTCTATGAAGCTTACTTTACAATATTTTATGGTTATTTTTAAATAAATTAATTTCTTTTAAAAAAAATTAGAATTTTGATAAAAGAAAACATTTTTGAAGAAGAAAGGATATTTTCCTCAATAATTTATTTCAAGTGTTCAATAAAAATTATTTTCCATATAAGATGGAATTATTTAATAGGGTTATGTTTAAATTATATTATACCTATTATTCTTATGTTATTATTATGTTTTTTATAGAATTATATTTATGAAATCTGTTTTTTACATCAATTATGTTATCATACATTGATGATTAAGAAACCCATTTTATTCCTTGGCTTATGCTATGATGAATGATTTATGATTTTTTTGAGCATGTAAGAATGATTTAATTTTGAGATGGGTGGGACCTATATCTCTATCCAACGCATTGGGTAAATATTTATATCTCATGAGATAGAAAGGTATATAAAGGGAAATTATCTCGGTTCAGTAATACAGTGCTAGAATGAGGAGTGAGTTCGGTTCAGTAATAGAGTTTTCATGCCATAATGGTCTTGGCAATGAGCCTAGACTAATATGAAATGATTTTATATTATTATTTTATGCCAGAAAACTTTAGGTCTTATGTTATTACTTTTTGGATTAAATTCATTGATTCTTATGAACTTTTATTATTCATCCTATAGAATGATATTATAATATTTTATATATAGGATAAGATTATAAAATTTAATGTTATTATGTGTTATGATTATGATATGATTAATATCTCCCTTTTTACCCTGACTGAGCATCTGAGCTCACCCTTTATTATGTTTGTTTTCCTGAGGTCATGAAGAAGGGTATTAAGTAATATTGGTCAGAAAAGGGTCTAGTTATGAAGGAATAAGCGGGAGACAATTTTAGATGTCTTATGAACCAGTGGTTTAGGTTTTTTATTTTCTAAAGACACTATACCCATATGGTCATATCTTGTATTTGTTATATTTTTTAAAGAATATTTTTCAATTTTGATCTAATATCTATGTATGTAAAGTCTAGGTCATTATAGGTTGTATCAGAGGAAAGGTATAGCTAACATTTGGAAATAAGGATGAGAAAACCATAGGAATAACCCTAAGTATATGAGAAGTATATGTTACAATCATAGTGTTTTAGAAATGATCATGAATAACCTAAGATAAAACTAAAATGTACTAAATTAAAATTTTATTCTTTATTATGCATTTTTCCTGTTATGGTTAGTGTTTCTTATACTATGATTCTTGGTTTTAGTCAATGTATGGAACCTGTAGAAACCACATTAATGATCAATGTAATAGGAAATGAAATGATTGTCCTTCTAAGTAACTGAATGTTATGGGATATGGAATTAAAAACCTTATTTCTATGTTGACACAACTTTATAAAGCTATGAATCATGTAGTACTTCCAAACAAGAAAAGGAGGGAACAATATTATATACAGTCCTTCTTAAGGAAACATCCAGTTTCTTTCAGTGGGTCTTTTTTCCACTATTGGATGAACCATGTATTGTTACCACTAAAAAAATATTTTTAGTTATTCAATTTTTTTAACATGATAAACTTACCTTGGCAGTCTATCATTTGGAAGGTTAAGCTAATCAATGATGGAACCTTATCCAGAATATGAGGCAAAGTGATGAAATTGAATCCATGGAATATGATGAGTTCAAGAACTTATTTTTCAAAAATTAATTTCCTCGTATTCTTCAAACAATGATAGAGGAGTTCATTGAACGTAATAAAAAAGAGGATGAATATATTGGTACCTATGAAGAAAATTATACAATACTTTCTAGGTATGCTTCTAGAATTATTATCCAACCTAAGAGTAAAATTGATCAATTCTTTAGTGGCTTAAAACCAGGTCTCTAAAGGGAATTATCTATAAGGGACTTCAATGGATATGAGGAAATAATTCAATGTTCTCTCATGGTTTATATAGATATTGTAGTAACCCATCATTCCTATGGGTTTGATAAGAAGAGAAATATGGAATTCAAGGGAAAATATAAATACCACAATAAAAAGAAGATGGGTTTTCTCTTATGCTCAATGTGTGGAAATTAACATGGAGTAAATTTTCATAAAGGGGCTATAAAATGTTTTAAGTCTAGGATAGAAGGTTATCGAGAAGTTTAATTTTTAAGTGATGGAAAAAATATTTCTAATGATGTGAATAGATAAAAGGCTACACAAAATCAACTTCCTATACTTCAATGTTACAAGTGAACTAAAATGAGGAATTATGCCAATAAATGACCTAATATAAGGGTTGTTGATGATAATTGACATCAGTAAACTCTTAAGGTCAAAGATAAAGGCAACTCACATGCGATCATTATTAGTAATTTGGAGTACGATAATGAAGTGGTGAAAGGTAAACTTACCATCCACTCTAAAGTAGAAAATGTTTTATTTGATTCTGGATCCACCCACTCTTTTATTTTTGAAAAAAATTCTAAAGTTATGTCTATATTACCTCAAAAATTAGATTTTAAGTCAGATGTGACAACTCCTATAGGAAAACAGTCACTTAAAAAGTTTATAATTCTTATCATGTTGAAGTTTGTGGTCAAGTGATTCCTGGAAATCTTGTGATCCTTCCTATAGTAGAATTTTATGTGATTCTTTGCATGGATTTTTGTTCTCTATATGAATCTCATATCAATTTCCATGAAATAGAAGTCACATTTTATATTCTGGATCAATATATGATCATCTATCAATGCATGGATTAATATGACCTTCCAGTAGAAATTTCTTTCATCTTATAGGTCTTGATTTCTATAAATATAGGTAATCTATCTCAAATGGTTGGGGTAAACTTCAAATTGACAATACACTCATTGTATGGGAATTTTTTGATTTATTTTCAGAATAATTACTAGGTATTCCACTGAATCGTGAAGAAGAAATGAGACTATGCATTGATACTCCCTAGTACGTCACCTTAGAGATAACCTATTCTATTTATTAATAAAAATATGAATCAATGAGACTATGCATTGATTATAGAGAACTTAATAAGATCAATATCAAGAACAAATATCATCTTCCATGAATTGATGAATGATTAGGCGAATTATGCATAGCTCAATACTTTTCCAATATTGATCTTCATTCAAGATATCATCAATTAAGATTCAAGAAGGAGGATATACCAAAGACATCATTTTGCACAAGTTATGGACACTATGAATTTATAGTGATGTCTTTTGGTCTTACTAACTCCCTCTCTATATTAAACTATATAATTAATAGAGTCTTTATAGACTATCTTGATCAGTTTGTGGTAGCCTTCATAGAAAATATTCTTGTCCATTTGATGAGAATGTAAGAGCATTAAGATCATATGATAATTTTATTTAAGACCGTGAAAAAAGAGAATATTTATGAAAAAATTACTAAGTGTGAATTTTGGATTCAGAAAGTTTTATTTTTGTGTCACATAATCTCAAGAGAGGGGATATCCATGGATCCAGAAAAAATAGAAGTTATTAAAAGTTTTCCTAGACCAACAACGGTAACTGAGATCCAAATTTTTCTTATTTTGGATAGATATTATGAAATTTTTGTGAAATATTTCTCATGATTATTTAATCCACTATCCTAGTGGACTAAAAAGTGGTTTATGTTAGTTTGTATGGAGGAAGGTGAAGATAATTTCAAAGAGATTAAAAGAGTGTTAGCCAGTGAACCTATGCCCACAATGCCTTGTAGTGCAGAAAGGTTTTTTGTATACAATAATTCATCCAATAATGTATTTTTTAGTGTTTTCATGAAAAATTATATGTTTATAGATTATGCCTCATTAAAATTGAAAATCCACTAGAAAAATTACCGAACTCATGATTTGGAAATGGTTGTGGTAATCCTTTCACTAAAGATATAGAGTCATTATCTTTATGGTGAAAAGCATGATATTTATACATATCATAAAAGTTTAAAGTATATTTTCACAAAAAAAAAGATATTTGTATGCATCATAAATTAAGATGGTTGTAGTTCATAAAATATTAAAACTACTTAATATATTACAACCATGGGAAATCAAACAAGGTGTAAGATTCTTTGAGTTGAAAGGGCCATTCTAGACTATCCGTGTTGAGGATCACAAAATGTCCAATATTTATGGATTTTCAAAGGATATATCTTGAAATATTAAAGGAAGGGGAGAAATATTATATTTCTCAAATTAATGTTAAACCATCTATACAAGTGGAGATTAATGAGGAATAGAAGGAAGTTGTAGAGCTCTAAAATGAGGTGAGAAATGTTCCTATATTCAACCTTCATTGTGATGGAATAATAAGGTTTAGGAATCATGGTTGTATTCCTCCCATAACATAATTGAAGAAGGAATTGTTGTATAAGGCTCACAGTTCTTCATTCTCTATTCATACTGGAAGTACAAAGAAGTATAGGGAATTGAAAGAGTATTTCTGGTGGGATAAAAGGATAAGAGATGTTACTGAATATGTCTCTTGGTGTTTGGTTTGTCAAAAAGTCAAGGTTGAGAGGTAGAATTATAAAGGGATGTTACAACCATTACCCATACCCAAATGGAAATGGAAATGGAAAAACATCACTATGGACTTTGTATTCAGCCTTCCAAAAACATATAAAGGCCATAATTATATATGAGATATATTTGATCACCTTACGAAGTCGGCACACTTTATTTTTATTCATGATGATTTCTATCTTGATCATATTTCTATGATATATATAAAGTAAGTGGTAAGATTACATGGAGTACCACTTTCCATTATATATGATTGGGAAATGAGGTTTACCTTGATGTTCTGGAGAATTATTTAGTGGGATTTGGATACAGAATGATGTTTTGTCACTAATTATCATCCTCAAAAAGATGGTCAGTCTAAGAGGACAATTCAAACTCTATAAGAAATTTTGAGAGATTTTTCTATGGATTTCAATGGTGGTTGGGATCAACACATATTTTGGTAGAATTTTCTTACAATAATATATATTACTCCAGTATTCAGATTGCTCCTTATGAATACCTCTATATAAAGAAGTGAAAAACTCCAACTTTCTAGGATGATGTTGGTGAAAAAAGCTATTAGGACCTAATATTTTTGATGAAGCAGAAAAAGGGTTATATCTATTCAACAACACATATGAGAAGATTAGAATTGACAAAAAAGATATGCTGACAACTTAAGAAAAGACCAAGAGTTTGAAGTGGGTGATAAATTGTTTCTAGGAATATCTCCCTAGAAGAGAGTAATGATATTTTGAAAGAATGGAAAGTTGAGCCCTAGGTATATCGGTCCTTCTTAAATTCTGGATCATGTTGGGAAGGTAGCTTACCGATTTGAGCTTCCAACAAATCTATCTCAACTTCATGATGTGTTCCATGTATCTCTCCTAAGAAATTACATACCTAAAACTTTATATGTACTAAAATCAAAAGTCATACTATTGGAGTAAGATCTTTCTTATTAAGAACAACTGATATAGATTCTAGATCATAGAGAAAAAGTTCTGCAAAACAAGACTACTCGCTTGGTTAATGTTTTATAATGGAACCACCAGTTTCAGCAAGCTACATGGGAACTTGAGGATGTGATGAGGCAGAGGTATCCTCATTTGTTTGTATACAAGTGATGAATTTCTAGGAAAAATTGCATCTTAAGGGGTGGGGGTAAAATGTTACACCTGGATGTTTTTATGAAATATTTTCTTTAAATAATTTTAATTCTTCATTAGCTTACATTTCATGAAATCGTGGTTTTAAATAAACCATGATATTCCCTTAGTATAAAATTACCATTATAACATATCCATTAGGTTAGTGGGAATAAATATTACTATCTCATGAAAATGTTTGGTGAATTCATTTGCTACCAATTATTTATGAAAAATATAAATCAATTATATATTTTTATTTTTAAATTGACTGAATTATTATTAGTAAATGAAATTAATGAAATATATATTTTATATACTTCATAAAATATTTTTTATATTCATACAATAGATATTTTTATCATTGGGTGTGAATAAACCCAATTTTATGTTTAAAGATCTATATTTCTCAAAAGGGTAATTATACTTCCTTTTAATAGAGAACCCTTTTAAAGTAAAATTTTGAAAAATTTATAATTTTTACAAGACAACATAAAACTCTTCTTTTTAAGTGGGATATATTAATTTACTTTGAATGAATTTTTAATATTTTTCTAATAACTTTCAAGTTTTTATGAATAGTAGAAATACACTAAATTTTAATTGAAAACAAATTTTTTTATCTAAATAATTTCTATGGATAAATTATTTTATTGAATGGTTTTAAATAATAAATAGAATATATTTTTACTAGTTAAAATAATTTAGGTCGTTGGCATTAATTATACATTGAATTTAAAAGTAAAAGCATTTAAATCTTTTACAATGTTTTAACCTTTAAAACACATTTTCTAATTTTGACAACAGTATTAATTTTAAATTAATTATAAAACATTTTTGTTTTGAATTTTGATAAATAGATTACATATTTTAAATCAATAGGTCCAAATTATGTTAATAGCATTATTTTATTTTTAGGTTTTATGAATAGTAACTTTAGTGATTTTTATTAATATGGTAAAAGGGAAAATCAGGTAATTAATGGTAAAAATAATATTATTAAATTACCCTAACACTTTTCCTAATATAATTGGATGAGTTTATTTCTACCTGAATCATCCTTGGGTCTAAATGGTATCCATTGGAATCCACTTGGAGGAGATTAAGGAATTTAATTTATTTTAAGACAAGTTAAATATGTCTCACTAAAATTTTAATTACTAAATAATTTTTAATATAAGGTTATATAGAAGATAAATTAGATTATAATTACACATTTAAATTTTAAATTTTTTTTCTTTATCATGGTAATTTATTTTTAATTTTTAGGAAATAAATAATTACCTTAAAGACTTATACTTTAATGATGTAGAAATTATTTAATTGATGGGGAATAAATAAAATAATTATTATTAAAATGTTAATAACCATTAAAAGACCCAAACACTTGACCAAATATTATTTTTTGATTATATATAGACCATAAACATCCAATGGTTTAGTTATTTACCATTTCAATCATTGTATAAGAGATTATTGCACTTATATTATTTTATTTAAAGTGATGATAAACTTGTCACATTCATGTTTTAAAAAGTATAATATTTTTAATGATGGATTCTATAGAAGACATATTATATTATAATTATTCTTTTGAAATATTGAGGATTTATATTTTTTATAGTATTTTTTTTTAATTTTCATTCAAAAAATAATCATATTAAATAATTACATAAAATTATTTTAGCAATTATTTTATTAAGGGAAATAACAAATGAATATTATTAAAAATAATAAAATAAATATAATTCCAACTAATTAATATTTTCAATGAATTTTATACATTACCTTGACCTCATAGGAATATAATAAAATAGTTATTCTAAATTTAACTTGTTATCTTAATTTTTGAAAAAAATCAATAAATTGAATAGTATCAAAATTGACACTATTGATTACTTATCAAAATAATGGTTTATTAGTTATTTAAAAAACTAAAAAAACATTTTTAAAAATATATAATAATTATTATATGGTCTAAAATTTTATAAATTATTTATTTATGGTCTAATTGACATCAAATAAGTAAATATTTTCCCCATTTAATATTGAAATATATGTTACCCTAGTTAAACAGTAAAATAAATAACTAAGTGTTAATTAAAATGATAATGTTTAAATTGAGATAAATACATGTATAAAATTTATTTTTTTCTGATATTACAACCTTATCTCATATAATATTCTAAATTTATACATTTTAGAGGTTTTTATATGTGGGTTGAGTTTATTATAAATTAATAGTTTTGGAGTTTCCAAAAGTGCCCCTCACCTCAATTATAAAAGGGGACCTCCTACATGATTTCTTCACAACTCATTTAGAATTAAAACTAAAATATACCCTAACCTTATACATTATAAACTTCCCTAATAACATTATATAGGTTTTTTTTCTTCTCAAATAAAAAATATAGTGCATTAAGAGGATATTTAGAGGGAGCACGTTAAAGAAGAGGTAATCTCCTCTACTGATTCTCCAAACTTATTTCTTCTTCTACTTCATCTTCATGAGTTGTTTAATTATAAAGTAATACATATAGTATCACTTATATAATGATATTTTATTATTATTATGAAACAACCATATTCCACCTTCTATCCATCCTTTGAAAAATGAAATCACCACGCGTGCGTATATACGACTTGTCAACTCCATGTCGTGGTGTAATCTGTTTTTCACCACCACCATACTTTGATGGGTAAAATAATGGAAATAAAAACTATATATGATTATAATAACATTATATTATTCTAAAATATTATACACCATCCAATTCAATACCATTAAATAATTATGGGAATGATATCGTCGCTTGTGTGTACATACGACATACCTTCTCCAAAAAGTGATGCAATTCATTATACATGATCTTCATTAAATAATAATTATATAAATTAACTGAATTAAAAAATATGATATATATTATACTAATATAATTATATAAATAATATAACTATAAACTAAGAATATAAATAAGAACTTATCCGAAAAAACATGTATAAGAAAATGAAGCAGTTAATACCTGAATAACGAGTAATAATGAAATGTTATTAACAAATGGATGATAATATTATAATATATGATATCATAAAAATTATTATGATTTTGGAATATGTAAATTAAATTATTTAAATTATTATATAGTAGTTTTAGATACATACAAAAGAAATCAGACCTATATTAAGTGATAATTTAGCAATCTCATTATTATCCAAGATTGTTTATACGTATATATTTACTAGGATATATTTGTCATCCATGTCCATGTTTCCTAATTATGTAATATTATTTAACTTATTCTAAAAATTTTTAAATTCAATTTTTCCCATCGGTGATACTTTATTATTATTAAATGGTATGAAAGAAATCTTTTGTCATTTTTCGATAGGAGGTACTTTTTTACTCATCTGACAAAAATACGAGAAGAATGTTTTATTTTAACTTATACGACATGAATAGATTTTTATGTTTTTATAACACCATATTTCTATGAATCTTTATTTATAATATTTCAATGTTATTTTCAAAAAAATTATTTAATTTTAAAATAGTGTGTCATTTTGAGAAAAGAAAACATTTTTGAAGAAGAAAGGATATTTTATTTAAGAATTAATTTCAAGTGTTCAAAAAAAATTATTTTCCATATAAGATGGAATTATTTAATTGGGTTGTGTTTCAAGTGTACCATACCTATTATTATTATGGTTTTATTATTATTTTTATGGAATGTTATTTATGAAATCCATTTGTTTTACATGGATTTTGTTATGATGGAATGATATTTAAGAAACCCATTTTATTAATTGGTTTATGCTAGGATGAATGATTTATGTTTTTGTGGAACATATAATAATGATTTCATTATGAGATGGGTGGGAATTATATCTCCCTATAATTAATTGGGTAAATATTTATATCTCATGAGATAGACAAATCTGGAATGAGAAATGATCTTAGTTCAGTAATACAGGGCTGGAACAAGGAGTGAGTTTGCTTATGTAATGGAATATGTCTGCTATGATAGTCTTGAAAATGATCCTTGACTAATATGAAATGACAATATATTCTTATGTGTATTCTATAAAATTTCATGTCTTATGTTAGGACTTTTGGGATTAAGTTAATTGATTCTTATAAACTTTTATGATTAATCCCATGAAATGATATCATGATCTTTTATATGCAGGATAAGATTTTCAAATGTCATGTTCTTATGTGTTATGATTATGATATGATTGATATCTCCCTATTTTCCCTTATTGAGCATATGAGCTCACCCTTTCTTATGTTTCTTTTCCCAAGGTCATGAAGAAGGTTATTAAGTATGATATGTCAAAAAGGGGTATAGTTATTAAGGAATAAGTGAAAGATAATATAGACGTCTTATGAACTAGTTTTTTATGTTTCCCTACTTCTAAATATATTATACCCATATGGTCATATTGTGGATTTGTTATATTTTTAATGAATATTCTTAAATTTTGAATTAATATCTATGAATGTAAAGTATAGATCGTTATATATACACTTTCAATTTTACATTTAATATCGTGAATATTTTATACTTCATGGTATTTTATGTTTAAATTTGTATTAGTTTATCTAGATGGTTTTGGATTCAATATTACCAAGTGTTAAGGGATTTATTATGTTAATTTATATACATTAGGTTAAAATTATACTTCATTGATTATTTTATTCTATAATTATGTGTATAATGAATTTTTATTAGCTTATTTTTTATTTCCATTTTTATGTGTATTTATAGTTGAATCACATAATCAATTCATTTATTAATTCTCACTTAAATATTAAGATAATTTTAAGTGTTTATTTCACAATCTCATTCTAATTGAGGTTGTTTTTTCTTTAATATTATTTGATGGAAATTATATAAAAATTTCCTAGTAAACCCAGTTCATTTTATTTTTCTATGGTTATTCATAATATTTTCAAGTAATGATACAATTTTTTCACTCTTTGGTACTTAAACTAATTTATAAATTTTTTTAATAAAACCTAACTTCATTTCTCTCATTGGTCAGAAATATGTTTTATTCCAAAACCATGCTTTCTAAAAATGTTTTCAAAAATGTTTTTAACCTTTTCAAAATTATTTATTAAATGAATTTTTTCCCAGTTTTACTCTTTTAGAATGACTTTAATAGAATATTATGTCATTTTCAAATCAATGACTGTTTTCCTTTTAACAAAAATGAGAAAAGAGTATTTATCTCAATTATTGAAGAGGACGCCTTCCTATCCTTTTTACAGTGAAAACAAAATGTTATTTTTATTTCATGTGGGATTTATTTAATTACCCAACATCTTTTCCATCATTTCTTTGTGGTTTCATTTTCGATTTTACATGGTTATTTTTCAAGAAACTATTTTTTATAAAATTTATTTTTCATAGAAAATGACTTTTAAAAATGTATTATGATAAAAAAAATAGAGATTTTCCAAATGAAGAATATATTTTCTTCAAGAATATTTTCTAAAATATTTTTATGGTATTTCTACTCATTATTTAAAACGGCCCTACATTATTACTCCAATGGGTATATAATTTATTGATACCATCTTATTCTTCTTCTGAATGGTTTGTGATCATTTTGAAAAAGGAAAGTATTAACACTCACTTCCTTGATTAATTTATTACTCATTATACTTCAATTTGAGTATTCACTTTCCTATGATCCTTATAAATTAAATTTCACTAAAATTTCCACATTATTTATCATGTATATGTTTATCACTTAAACTATATTTAATTCCTATATACGATGATTTACTTTGAAGGTTATTTAATTGACTATAGAAATATTGATAATTTGTATACTTTACTAAATAGGATTATTTGTTGATAAGGGCCATTGTTTATGAATTAAATCCATTTTTTAATTCATGTGAGTGCTTTGTACAAGAATATATGTTTGGGGTCATTATAGATAGTCCATCCATGCATTGGCAGTCTAATGATACAAAAACAATTGGCCAAATACCTATTGGGTTTGTAACCAGTATGTTTTAAATTGTTTGGAGGATATATCTTGATAGTAGGTGTCTTCAAAAAGGTATTTACACAAATTAGTTGGAAAAACCAAATTGTTTTGTACCCAGTATGTTAACTATATTATGTTAGATTTTTATGATTAAGGTATCATGTGCCTAGGAAACATTATGTCCAAAAATTAATCATTCCCTTCAATGATAATTCAGTTGTTGTTATTATTATCCCTGAGATTTTCACTATGATATTATTTATCGATTCCATAAATTATAAATTTATTGATTAAATGGAATTTTTTTTCATTTGTTTACCTTACTATATTTATTCTGAATTATCATACCATGATAGTCTTCTTATTTAAAATTCATGTGTGTTTAGTTATTCACCTTTCCATGTTAATTATTACTTATTGATTCATGATAGATCCCTTTGTACTTAAACCTTAATGAGAATTTTTATCAACCACATAATGTTTCATTTTTTAAGAATCTATTAAGTGTACCATGATTTACATGCATGGATATGCTAGAGGTAATAATATTATTCTTGAAAAAAAATATTGTAATTTGTGTTTTCATTTGTAATGTATGAATCAAGTATGTATCTAGTTATCTAAAACTACTAAAATGACCATTACTTTAGGATTTGACCTATTTAAACTATTATAATTTAATAAATTAATACACTAACTCTAGGTCACTAGGGTTATTTTATTAAAAGCATGGCTACACATGTTTTATTTCAAAAAATACAAGTTTTTCACTCACCTCACTTATAAAAGTACACCCCATATTCTCTCCACTTAACACCTTCAGAGAAATTTTTATTAGACAATACCTATCCAAATTTATTCCCTACTTCCCTCCCCATAACTTAAATCCCATAGTTTGATCATAAATACATCCTATAAATCCATTTTGTTCTTACCTAAGGAGTTTTTCTGAAGAATATGTATCATTCTTAATCAGACATATTTATTTTATTTCTTCTCCCATGCCCTTAAAATATTCTAAAATTTTGTATATCAAATAATATTAATATATCCCATATAATTAGATATTATTTTTTAATTTAATAACCAAAATCCATCTCCTATTTCATCTAATGGTATATGAAATCACCATTCATGTATACGGTGGACTACCACCTCACGAACCAATGTCATTATTTTTCCATTATCACCTCTCACATATTTATATATTGATATATTTAAAGTATTAATATGTTATATTTGACATAATTATAAATATATATTCATTATATCACATATACATTAAAATTTTCAATTCTGAATGGGATATGATAATGTCGCTTGTGTGTGTGGAAGATTATCACTTCGCGAAGTGATGTCATTTTTTTTCACTAACATTTTACATGGAAGGGGTAAGGATAAATATAATGAATATATTTTATATAAATAACATCATTATTATATTAATGAAATATTTATCTTTATTCAATTAAAATATATACTTTTCTTTATTACACTGAAAAATGATAGCGTCGTTCGTGTATACATGTTGACTACCGCCTCCACAAAGTGATGTGACTATTTTTAATTACTAAATTACATGGATGATATATATAAATATATATAAATAAATAATATGGTATTTATGATATGATTATAAATATATAAATATAAAACAATACTTACCTTATTTAGAAAATGATCATTGGAAAATAGAAGTGTTACCCATGCATACGTACATCCTATCGTCTCCATGATTGTAAGGTAGTTCATTTTTCATAACCATATTTCATGATTGGTTTGAAAACTATAATTTATTTATAAAAAATATAATTATGTGATTATTAATATTTTATGGATATTGAAATAATTACCTATATGACTAGGATCATCACACCGAATCCATTTTTGAAATATTAAATCGAACATCCTCAAAACACCCGAGGTGGAATTAACTAATAAAGTATATAAATATGTCATTAAAAATAAATAAAATAATTGATTTAATTATAAGGTATTAAAATTAATAATTGTTCTTAAAGAATCATATAATTAATATAATCTTATTATAATTTAGTTAATGTGCAAACAAGGAAAATCTGGATATAAGGTAAGGGTTTTTCGTCTCGCTTTTACTTCTATGAGATTAATGAAATATTCCCCACTTATTTTTATTGTGTGATGTATAAAATGAAGATGAATGTATTTTATTATTATTTTCATGAAAATTATTAGGTTTTAATAATCCATTTTAGGTTCTCCCTTTCATAATGTTTTGATATATAGATTACCAAATCAGTCATGGATTTTGTCTCAATTTCCTTTCATTGAGGAATATTGTAATTTTATGCACCAAATTTATTATATTTAGTTAATATAATACCTAGTTTACATATAATATCATAAAAAATTCATACATACTTTTATATTAGGTTTCAATTTGAAATATTCCATCCAAGGGGATTTTACTTCAAAGTTAGAAAGTGGTAATGGGTTTCTTAACTCAATTTCATTTCATTGGGTTATAATTCTTTTTTATTGACTTTTTTATGCTAGGATTATAAGTGAGTTGATATATAAAATTTTTTATTATATTTTTCTATTTTTTGAGTTTATTTCAACTTGTTAAACATAATCCTCCATTTATTTACTCTCAATTCAATGATATGATATTTGTAAGGATCATTATTCTAAAATTATCTTTCTCTAGGGAATACGTCTATAGTATAGGCATATCCTATTTTATGAGGTGTATATACTACCCCATTTGACATGTATATCATGAATATTCTTATTTTCATGCCATTTTATGTTTTATTTGAAGTTATTATTTCATGGTTCTTATGATTGAAAATTTACCAAAGTGGAAAAGTCTTTATGTTATAGTCTCATTTCTTTTTAGGATTATTTATTTTCAAGGTCCATTTGGAGGAAATCATATTATATTATTTTCTTAAACCAAATATATTTTCTTATACCTTGGTTATGAATTTTTTTACATATTTAATTTACATTACCTCTCTTATTGATTGAATAAATATCAAGAACTTTGTTTATAAGTGATACTAATCATGTATCTTCTTAAAAATTGATATTATTTCTCTTCCATATCCATATTTTCTAAAATTATTTCAAAAAATTATTTTATAAACATAAATAATTTCCTAAAAATATTTTAAAATGTCTTTAAACATATTCTAAATGGGTTTAAGTGGAAATTTATTAATGTATTCCTAATGGGTCACTTTTGACAACATTTTACAATATATTATTAAAATAATGCTTATTTTTAACATTTACAACATGAAATTTTTTTCCCAATATCATGACCATTATTCAATCTGAACCTTACTTTATAATATTCAAAGTTTATTTTCAAACAAAAGGGTTTTCATAATATTTTTTGATTTTTTAGTTTTTAAATAGTGATTCTCAATATAAAAATGTGTTTTCCTAAAGAATGTTTTTAATGGTCTTTTAATGGTATTTCTATTCATCAACATCAATAATTATTTGTTTTACTTATGATCCAATGTGGATATTTTCTAATGATACCATTATAATTCTATCTTTGGATAGATTTTGACTATTTCAAAGAGATTTTTATGGAACTTATTTCTTTTTTATAGGTTAATCATTTTTTAAATAGATTGTTATGGAACTTGTTTCTTTTCTATGTGTTAATCATATTTCCAAGAGGCTATTTTGGAAATTGTTTCCTTTCCATAGTTCAATCATGTTTCAAAGTTATTATCAAGGAACTTGTTTCTTTTCCACTAGTTTATCATGTTTCAATGAGATTGTAATGGAACACATTTATTTTCCATTGGTTAATCATGTTATAAAAGGAATAATTATTGTTTTTAAGATTTTTATAATTAAATTAAAGATATATATAGTTATTTGATATTTTAATATAATGGGGTCACCCAGATAACACCAGTTGAGTCTGATATAGCTTACATGATGGGTGCACCTATATAGTGATAGGTGATCTGGATATAGAATATATGATGGGTGCACCCAGACAGCACATCAATGCATTTGATATGGAATTTGACTATATGGTTATTCAATTTTTAAGGGTTAGGTAAGGTTTTTGTAACTTTTTTGCAAATATTTAGTTTCAAGATACCAATAAATTTTCTTTGTACTTTTTATGGGTTTTTAATAATTTATTTGATAAATATTTAAATAACATGGCTCTTAATTATTGATTCTCATGACTCCTCCTTTTTTAAATCTTTATGTCATGAAATGTGTTTGATGGTCAAATTATTAATGCGTATGAATATTATTATTCTATGCTCATTCAATTTGATTATGTCATCATACACTTATTCTCTTCTTATTCTCCATACCTGATTTAAATTATAATTTATTATGTTTAACCTTTATAATCATTTAATCCCACCCTTCTTTTGTTTCCCAATACCTGGACTATGAAGAATGATGATTAAATTATTTGTGTCTATAATGTTTTATAATGTGATGAATTTTGTGTTATATATTCAATACTTAATATTTAATATGAGAATATGTGTCTAGTAGAAAAAATACTCCCTTGAAATCATGGGTAGTGTTTATATAAGAGTTTTTTCTAATTCTATAAAACTCTAAACCTAAAAGGTACTTTGGTTTTTAAGTGATACAATGGTTAATTTTTATGTTTTAAGTTTTTTATCAAAATAATTTGGTTTCCTTCATCAGTATCAAATCCATAAATTTAAATTTTATGATTCTAGTATCAGATCTTGGAGTGTGGGTTCAAAGCTATTATATTTGGTATCAAAGGAAAGGTTTAGATATCTTTTTATATTATAATTTTTCATGTGTCTCTATCTTAAGAGTCATATATTCCATTATGGTTTTAAAATTTTAAGGTTAATAATATTTTCAAATTATTAGACAACCATTTTTATATTTTAAGTATTGAAATTGTGAGTCATTTAATTACTTTTTATAAATGTTTTATTGGGTTGTTGTATATGTAACTCCTAGTTTTAATGTGAGGAATTATTTAAGGAACAATACCATTACTTTTTTGGAATAATTTTAATGGTGTCTGTAACCATTAGGGTTTATATGATATTTTAATATTAATGTTTTTTAGGATAATAATCATATTTATGTGAATTTAATAAGGATATAATCTTAGGAAAAAAGTAAAACCCAAATACAGGATGAAAACCCATTGTATCTGGTAAGGCGACGAGGCTTAAACTCATAAATGAATTATTAAAAGGTTGTAATGACAACCACTAGCCTATGTGATGCCCTGGTTAGTATGAAATCATTTTCTTACATAAATTTTTTAAAATATAATGATTAATTTTATTTTTGCAGCACGTTTTTTTATCATATAGACAAACATGGTATTGAAAAGTGATTTGGTGACTAAATTATTAATGTTATTTTAGATTAAGATCAATATATTTTTTTGTTTTTAAGTTGAAAGGTATGATATAATATTTTATGTTAATTTTTTTTAATATTGATGACATTGAGGTTATTTTAGTTATATTTATTATTTATTTACAGAATGATTAGTTTGAACTTTGTGTGTTACTGTTGAATTTTAGAGATTAATGTACTATTTTATCATATGAAGTTTTATTAATTATAAAAATTATATTACCATATGATAACCATTTTTTAATGCCTTAATATAGGTGGAATATATTTTTGACCCTTCTAAAGTTAATTGATCCTTTAAAGGTTCAGTTTTAGTGATCTGAGCATAAAAATTTCATCTTGAATACCCATTATTTAGAAGAAGATATGAGATTGTGGGGGAAATTGATTAAATAATGAAATTAAAATTATCAATTAATTGCATCTAATTATTTTTCTGTTAATATGGTAAATTAATTACTCAACTCTAAGAAAAGTATCTTGAAACAAAAATGTTATCCTATTACCTTCATATCTGATGAATCAATGGTCATTTAACTTGTCACATATTTATGGTTTTAATGTCCTTAACTTTCTATTGATAAATCACTTTATTATGATCAATGTTCTCTATCACTCTTCATAATTATATAAAATTTTCTTAAACTTCCATATATTCACTTTCCATTAATTTTTTATTATATGTAAATCTAGTTATGTGATGACCTTCTTATTTCCCTTTCACTCTTTTTAAGAGAAAGTTTTATTAACCCTTTTTAAGATGTGGGTTCCCAAAAAAGGTATTTTCAAATTTCCAGCCTTTTTTTAATGAGATAAATTTCAAATTTAAAGGAAAAAATTTATTAAAAGTTGGATATGTAATACCCTGATATTTTTTTTTAAAAGAAACTATGCTCGATAGCATACAAGATACACAACACCATGCTTAAACAAACAATGAAATAATATTATTTTAAATATGACCATTATAACCTAATGGTTAAATTTGAGGGTATGAATAATATTAAATTATTTATGAAATATATATCGAAATTTCATACTCAATATAAATATATTGATAAATTAATATTAAATAATCAATCAATTTTTAGCAATGTAATTTTTCTATAAAAAATATGTTATTTCAAGAAAAATTCCTTTATTATTGTGAGAAAAAATTATAATTAATTTAAAGATATTTGGTAAAATTTATTTGAAAAAATTAATTTAATTTTTCAAATAATTATATCAAAATTTACTTATGGTAAAATTTTGGGATTTTTCAGAAAATACTAATTATTCAGTGGATAGAAAAAAATACTGATTTTTGTAAAAATGTCATTTCATTTAAATAAATTGGTTAGTTTAAAAGTACCATTATATTTTTACTAATATTTAAAGTAACATAATTGTTTTTTATTATTATTCTATGCACTTAATTAATTTTTAATTAAATTTATATTAGATATTAATATAAGTTTATTTTGGGTTTAAAAACATGATTTCTCTGAAAACTGTTTTAAAGTGCATAATGTTTCTACATTTTAATTAATTAAAAAATAACTTGATAATGAATTATTTAAATTAAATATTATATATATATATATATATTAATTTAAATTCATATAATTATTATTACAGGTCATAAAATTAATATAAAATCATCTTTTACTTGAAAAATACACTTCTTGAAAACCATCTTCTTCATCTTGTATGCAGGTTTAATTTTAAAATTAATTCTACCATTTCTAGGAATTGAATTTTTGAAAATTGATTCAATATTTTGAATTAGAATAATTTATATTATATAATAAGTTCAAATTAATTTTTTTTCATAATGAATAGTTAAATAGTCGAGATCATTTATATTGATTACGACAAAAACAGATTTACCGGTGGGGTTAAACTAGAATTATAAGGATTTAAATGACCAAAAAAAATATCTAAAATCTATTTTATATAAATAATTGGAACATATAATTTATCTTAATAATGGTTCATTTTTATCATTTTTCATGTGAAAAACATGGGTACACAATTTTCTTTTCAAAAATTACAAGTGTGCCACTCACCTTACTTATAAATCTCCATCCCCTCTCCTCTTTACATCACTCCTTAAAATCCATTTGGATCATCCAAAACCTAACCATAAAGAATCTCTAATTACCTCACCATTACTCAGATCCCTAATATTGATTATAAATTCATCCCATTAATCATTTTGTTACTTACCTATGGAGGGTGTCTGAAGAAGAGGGGTCATACTTAATCGACCTTTTTTATTCTATTTTTTATCCCAAATACTTTAAATATTATTAAATTATGATTATATAATTAAAAAAATATCATATACATATATTTTATTATTTTATTTGAATATCCTAAATTCATGTCCTCTTCCATCAAATGGGATATGAAATAATCATTTGTGTCTACGACAGACTACCGCCTCACAAACTGATGTCATTATTTTTCCATTTTTTCATCCCATGAAATGTTTTAATGATGTATTTAAATTATATATAATATATTTGTAACATATTTATACTTATTTAGTTAGGATATCACATATACCTTTATACTTTCCATTCCGTGGTGTATACAATAACATCACTCATGTGTGTGGCGGACTACTGTCTCACAAATCAATGTGATTTTCTTTTTACTAATGATTTACATGGATGCTAATAAGGATAATTTTAATGAATATATGTGATATAAATGAAATAATTATGATATTTATTGAAAATTTAACATTATAAAAAATATAATATATCATTTTATTTCTTACACTGAAAATAACAACGTCGTTCATGCGTACATGTGGATTAAATTCACCACGAAGCGATGTGATAATTTTTCATCACAAAGTCATATGGTTGATATATATAAGTATATTTAAATAAATAATATATTATTTATGAGACTATTATAATTTAGTAAATATAAAATAATACTTATCTTATTTCCATAATTATTTTTTAAAAATGGAAATGCTTCTCAAGCACATGTACGGCTTACCGTCTCCCTGATCATAAAGTAGTTCAAAATTCATAACCATCATTCATGATTGTTTTCAAAAGTATAATTTATGTATAAAAATTATAATTTTTTCATGATTATTATTCTATATATTTTTAAATAATTACCTCTTTAACCACGTTTGACACACTGAAGCTGTTTTTAAACAATGAACTGAATTCCCTCAAAACACCCAACATGAACTTAATTAATTAAGTATTTAAATATGTAATTAAAAATAATAAAATAAATTATTTATGTATAAATTATTTAAAAAATAAAATTTTTGTAAGGAATAATATAATTAACTTGATCTTATTATATAGGATTTAAAGGACATACATGGAATATATGAAATCAAGGTAAAGGTTTCTCTTCTCGCTTTTACTTCTATAAGACATATGACATATTAACCACTTATTTTAATTGTGAGGTGTATATAATTCCTATTAATTTAATTAATGATTCTTATAATGAAAATTATTTTGATTTAAAAATCCATATGGGGGTCTCCCTTTCATGAGTTTTTTATCCAAAGATTACCAAAGCAGTAAGGGATTTGGTCTCAATTTCCATTCATTGAGACATTTTGTAATGTTATGAACCTAATTTCTTACATATAGTGTATATACAACATATTTTACATGTAATATCCTTAATAATTCGTAAACCATTTCATTTAAATCTTTAATTAGAATTATTTCATCCAAGGGGGTTTTACTTGATTGTTACCAAGTGGTAAAGGGTTTCTTAACTAAATTTATTTTCATTGGAATGTAATGTTTTTTCATTAAATTTTTAATGCCATTATTATCTATGAATTGATATATGAATTTTTTTATTCTATATTTAAACTTTTTTTTCTGGATATAAATTTTTTGCACAGAATACCTCCATTTATCATCTCTAAATTTAATGATTTTATGTCTATAAGGGTTATTCATCTCAAATTCTCTTTCTCTAGACCATACGTCTAGGATATGCACCATTTTTATTTTATGACGTGTATATACTAACCAATTTGACATATATATCATGAATATATTTATTTTAATGATATTTATTGTTTCATTTGATGTTATTCTTTCATGGGGCCTATGATTGAAAAGTTCCTAAAATGGGAAAACCATTATGTTACAATATCCTTTCTTTTCAGGATTTTTTATATTCAGGGTTAAATTAGAGAAATTAATATGATATTATTTTCTTAAATTAAAATTATTTTATTATCCTATGGTTATGAATGTGTTTCACACATTTAATTTACATTTACTACCATATTGTTTAAAAATATATCAATAACAGAATTTTTAAGTGATACTGATCTTGTATCTTCATCTAGATTGGGAATTTTTCTCTTCCATATCCATGTTTTCTAAGATATTTTACAAAATTTTCTTTTATAAAAATAAATTAATTCCTAAATATATTTTATTATTTTTGACCTTCCTTTAAATGGGTTTAAAATAAAATTGCTTAACCTTTTCCAAATGGTTCACTTTTGGATTCATTTTATAAAATGATTTGAAAATACTGTTTATTTTTAACATTTTAAACATGAAAATATTTTACCACCATTATGACCACTATTTTATTTAAACCTTGCTTTATATTTTTACATGTTTATTTTAAAATAAAATTATTTTAACAATATTTTATGAATTTTTAGTTTTTAAAAAGTGATTATTAATAAAAAAAATAGTACTATTATCAAAAATGTTTTTAATAGTATTTCTATTCATTAACATTAAAAAACTTTGATGTCACTTATTATTTATTTGGGATATCTTGTAAAGATACCAGCCGTATTATTTAACTTAATGTATTATTATTATTTTAAAGATATTATTTTGTATCATGTTACTTTTCTACAAGTTAATCATGTTTCAAAGTAATTGTTATAGAACCCATTTCTTTTTCACAGGTTAATCATGTTTCAAGGATATTTTTATGGAACATGTTTATTTTCCATTAGTTAATCATATGTCAAAGATATGTTTATGGTATCTATTTATTTTCCATGTATTAATCATGTTTCAAAGATATTTCCATGGAACATATTTATTTTCTACTGGTTAAACTAGTAATAAAAGTAATAATGATTTTTTTTATGAGTTATACAATAAAATGAAAGCTATATGTACTTTATTTATGGTCATTAGACATTGTTACATTATGGGAGAATAAAAATATCATTGGGTGATCCTGATAAAGTTTATATGATGGGTGTGACTAGATAGAACTTTATGAGATCAATATAGCGTACATGATGGATGTGCCTAGATAGAGCACCAATGCATTGGGTATAGTAGTTGACCATTTGGTTATACCATTTGTATGGTTTATATAAAGGTACTGTAAGCTTTCTATAAAGATGATGTTCCAAGATACCCATACATTTTCTTTATTCTTGCTATGTGTTTTTAATGATTTAGTTGATTGAAATTTCAATCACATGGATCTTAATTATCGATTATCCTGACTCTTGTATTTATTAAATCTTTATTCCATGGCACATGTTTAATGTTATAGGTATTTTTGGGTATAAATATTATTATTTTATTATTATTCACATTTATTATGTGATCATACCCTTATACTATTCTTATCCTCATTGATGACAATTAATTATTAATGATTATGTTTACTCTTGTGGAAAAATTGATCACACCCTTATTATGTTTCATTTTCCCCTAGTTATGAGGAATGATGATTAAATTATTTTTTATAGAAAGGTTTTTAAGATCATAAATTTTGTGGGAGATGTTTAAAAATTAATATAGAATATAAATATATGTGTATATCTGGAAAAATACTCCCTTGAAATCGTGGGTAGTTTTTATATAATATTTTTTCCTAATTCTCTAAAACTCTATATAAGAGGTCCCTAGGCTTGTAAGTGATCAAATATTTTCTACTGATGTTATATGTTTTGGATGGTAAAAATTGGGTCACCTCCATCAGTATCAAATCCAGAAATGTAATGTTTACGATTTTATAACTAGATCTAGGAGTTTGGGTTTGGGGATTTTATACCAAAGGTATTTGTACATATTTTCCACTCCCAAATATAATTCCAAGGGGGAGGTTTGAATCTTACTATACACCTCATCATATAAAATTTCTAGAAAAATATTCCATCCATGGAAATGGATGGGGTGCTCCCCAACTTCAAAAAAGATCTATCTGTTGCATCTACTGATGATATCGAGCCATGTAGAACTTCACAATCAAAAACACCCAACTAAGGCTCTCTCATAGGCTAAAGAAGAAATGGAGTTTCCTCCATCGACTGAATATAATCCACAATCATCTCCTCTACAAGGGTTCACTACATTAAGGCTAACTACCATAACACCTCCTCCTCCATGGGATAATAGGACTTCCTACTAAGGGAATATTCCACCATTTTTCATTCATTTCAATATAGACTATCTGAAATTAGTAGTCTCATGCTAATTTTAACAATAACATATATCTTAGGTTGAGGTATCTCTATATAAATATTTTCCCAAGACTCTGGTGTTTTGAGTAAGCAACATAATGCTCTCCCAGAAGATAAAGCATCTACATTATCAAGTCAAAGACTTCTAATGCCAAATCCAATTCATGTGTCACATATTTCTTCATGTGGGGTCTCAACTACCTTATCCCATAGGAAATATCTTAAATACCCTTATATCAACATGAATTTTATCTTAGATCTAGAATCATTATAAAACACCATGTACTTGACCCCTCTTATAATAGTCTCAACACATGTGCACTAGTCAACCTCTACCATTTCTCCTCCAAGTCTCTCTAACACTGATCGGTCTAAAAAAATAGCTACCCTTTCTATGTCGATTTAGTCAAATGGGTAACATACCTGGAAACTTTATCCACAATCATTTGATAGTACCCAAAAAAATCAATGAAATTGTACACCTCCAACAATCTCTTGGATGGGTCACAAATTACTTACACATAAATTTGTATTGGTTTCATACATACACCATTATAATAGATGATATACCATAGGAAGTGAACCCATCAATTCCAAAAATTAAACTTCGAGATATTACCATAAAATTGGTTCTCCAAGATTAAGTCTATGACTATCCTCAAATTATATGTGTTTTTATCCTCAAATTCAGAGTCAATGGGAATTTTATCAATGAAGGAAACCACAAATTAGTCTAATAATGTCTAGAATATTTGGTTCAAAAGTTCAATGAACATGGTATGGGAATTTTTCACCCAAAAGGGAATTTCTAGGAACTCATAATGCCTATAGAGACATCATTATGTCATCTATAGATTGTAATCATTGGGAACTCTCAACTAATGGTTGTCAAACCTGACATCAATCTTTGAGAATTATGTCGTGCCTTTCAATTGATGGAATAATTCATCAGTTCTCTGAAATGGTGTGCTTATTCTTAATAATGATCTAATTTAGGAAACTACAATTAATGAAAATAATCATCACTCATACACCATTTTAAAAAACAAAAATGGAGTCTCCTAGAAGGAAAAATGCATCTTATAAAACCCTCCCCACAAAGGTCTACCGACTACACCATAAACTCAAGGAGCTTAAACGGGCCATCTGATATGTGAAAAAAGATATCAATGAGGTCCCAAGGTTCAATTCATTGAAGAATTTGATCTCTATATGGGTTGATAAACTAAATATATTCTTTAGGAGGATTTCCTTGTACTCATCCATCATAGATGGGAACTGAAAGCTCATAGCATCAACTACTCTAAGTTTCATACAATCTAAATAATGAGAAATAAGTTGTATCCTCCTACATATAATATGATCCTTCTCTTTTAACATTCAAACTAGTATAAAAAGTAGAAAACTAGTCTATAATATGAAAACCATAATAGGGATTTATTATCTCTATAAAGAGATCCCACATGAATCTCTATCCTCCAAGAGTTAGTTCACACTAGTAGAAGAGTAATTTGATTATTAAATCTTCCTCTGTATGAGTATCAAAGTGAAAGGGTTGAGATAAAGGCTTTACTAGAAACTCTGTGACTTGTACATTTTATTTTTTAAGTAAATAGTTCCCTATACTTGTTTTTAATAAAAACTTCAGCTAAATTGGAGTGGAAACATTCCATACCTCGAATCACATTTGTAACCTTCAAGATATGAACCTCTACTTTCAAAACCTATTCGTGCCATTTCCCATATTTTCTCTACAACTATAGTTTTCACTGAATCCTTGGCATATCCAAAATATCCCCAACATGTATATTTAAATGGAACTATCCACAACAGCTTGATATTATATGATTCAAGTGGCACATACTTGCCCACATAGTTTTAAAATGTGTCAAAAGGGAATGAGACTTAGTGGGGAATTTTCCCTCTTCCATTAATTCTCATTTCCACATCACAAATAACAAACACATGGACCCACAAATTTCACTCATTACCTTGAATAAAACTAGATGTTAGGACCACCATCTAAGTAGGAG